>CALSBZ010046805.1:13284-24607 GCA_943591055.1 Gobionotothen gibberifrons
CTCTCTCTCTCTCTCTCTCTCTCTCTCTCTCTCTCTCTCTCAGCCTTGCCCTTGACCTCTCTTTATTGGACTTGGGTGTAGCACAGTTACTCCTGATGAGTGCAAATAGCCGACAGAGGAGTGCTGGAGGTTCGCTGACAGAGGAGAGGCTCTCACTTCCTGCTCTGCGCTCACATCAGCTGGCCTGAGTGTTTGTTTTTGGGGCAGCCAGCCTCCAGCCCTGGTCACATGCTCTGGTAACGTGACTGTGTTTGCTGACATACAGTGTGCTGAAGCCAGAGAGTGCAAAGACTAACAGAGAACATATGATATCAAGGGAAATGTTGTCATGGCCTTAAGGTACAAAGATATAAAACGCCTCATTATTTCATGTTATGAAACACGTCTCTGAGTACCACATTGTCCTCTTATGAACTTAAGTGGAAACATGATTGTGGTGATGTTGCATTTTTGTTTTGCAGTAACCCTAATCCTTAATGTTCATCCTCACATCCTCAATAAAAAGACAATAACCACCAAAACAGTAACAATTCCAAGCAAACATCTCTTCACAAAAAACGTATAATACATGTCCTAAGGTATCAAACGTATAAACTAATGCTGTCAAAATTATCGCGTTAACGGCGGCAATTAATTTTTTGAATTAATTGCGTTCAAATATTTAATTTGCACGGAGTAAACTGCACAGACAGCCGTTAGTAAGATTGATTTCAGTAGCCACTTGTCTGGAAATACCGAAGACTAGAAACGGTGTTGAAAACTTTTGTCACGTAGTGATCGTCTTCTCAATAGAACATCTTTGATAATGACTTCTGGCCAATCAGAATCAAGATAACGGCGTGGTGTTGTTGCAGGAAGTCCCGACGGAGAATACTTTTGCTGTAGTACATCTCTGTATACATCGATACAACATTACGTGTTGATAGAAATCAACACGTAATGAAATAAGAGCCCACGGTTTGATGATTGATAGGTGTGTGGGCTGTCTTTCATTTTGACACACAGAACAATGTTATAATAAACATACTGTATGTTAAATGGATATATCCGCCTTCTTTCATTTATCTTTCCATTCCCACAACAATATACATAAAGAAATGGCATATTTTGGAAATAGTTCGAATGGTGATTAATCTGATTAATTAATTTTTAAACTGTGATTAATCTGATTACATTTTTTAATCGTTTGACAGCCCTAGTATAAACGCCTCATTATTTCCTCATATGAAACTATCACTGAGTATTCCAGTGTACTTGCATGAACTGAAGTAGCAACATGATTGTGCTAATGTCTCACTGTGTTAGAAATATCCCTTATTTAATACAAACATGCTAAATCCTCATTAGAAAGACAATTAGCACAACAAAGGTAAACAACCTAAGCAAAGATGTATTGACAACAGCAATATATCACAACAGGATGTGTCTCAAAAGCCTCTGTGAGGGCTATCATGGCGAGATGCATTGCATGAAGCTTTGCAGAGATGTTGTCATTAATCACCAGAAGAGGACTGGATCTGATGAAGCATATGTGTTTAGAAATAAGACTTTGACAAACGTATTGCCCTGTGATGTATGTGTGTGTGTGAAACTAGAATAAACCTGAAGTGGTGCTGGAATAAATCAGTGTTCGCCCACCTTGAAGTGCGCCGCTGGGGCTTTGTGGTTCTCCGTCCGATGAGTGGAGAGTCTCAGGGTTGCCAGTCGTCTGGTTCTCAGCATCAGGTCGGCCGGACGCTTCGTTGCTCAGCGGAGTGACACCGTCGGATAAAGACGCATTGATCTGATCCTCTGAGTGCCTTAATCCCTCATCAGGTGACCTTTCATCCGCTGTCACCTCTGAAGGATCCTGTGTGGGTTCCCCCGGCTGCACGTCTGCACTCTTTCCAGCTGCAGATGCATCACTGGTGTCATTTGAGCTAATTGCTTCACTTTCTTCTGCACTAGCTTCAAATAAAACACTGCTGGTGTCCTCTGGTGCAAAACGCTCAGTCTCTGCATTGGATTCAGAGTTCGTGGCCTCTTTAGGTTCGGCGTCGTCAACCGTCATCAAAGCGTCTCCACTTTCAGACAATAATAGATCCACTTTGGAAAGTTCTGCAGCAAGTTCCTCTACGCTTTCCTCAGGACTCAACGGCTCTTCTGTCTGGAAGTTGGGTGAAAGCTGTGATTCTGGCTCAGTGTGGCTGCAGCCCGTTAATGTCAAAGTGTCCGTCTCACCCACGGTTGGTCCATTGCTTTCACCTTCTCTTGAATCATCTGAATCATCCTCCATCTGTAACCCTGTTGAGGAAACGTCTTCGACAGCACGTTGAGCGGTGTCCTGATCCCCCACACTAGCTGTGTCCTGATCCCCCACACTAGCGTCACCCTGAGACGGGTGGAATATATCCGTTGTGGAGCTTCCCACCGATCGGAAACTACCGTCATCGTCATCGCTGGAGATGCCACGGCTCATCTCTGGATCTCGATCAGCGTGTGCGTCACTGGAGCTGGGGATGAGACCAGGTGACGGGTCAGATCGTAAATCCTCCATGGAGTTAGCAGGAGCCACGCAGCTAGCCGTGTCCTCGGGATCGTCCATTGACAAACTTTCAGAGCTGCATCCAGAAGGTTCTGCTTCATCGTCTACCTCTCCTTCGCTTGCCGTCACACTCCCAGAATGACAACCAGTTTCTGTTGCGTGCTGCTGCTGCTCTGAAGCGTAATCCCTACCAGCTGTTTCCTGGTTGTGTTCCAGGCTGTTCGTGTCTGGTGGAGGTTCCCCCTCGAGGAGGCCTTCTATCGAGAGAGCAGATTGAGGCTCCTTGATTACATCAGCGCCGTCTATCAGCGTTGGACTGGAGTCGGATACAAGCTCAGTTAACCCTTCCTGCTCTAAAGAGACGTCCCCCTTAGTCCCTCCTTCCTCACAGCACTCTTTCATTTCAGAGTCAGAGGCGTCAGAACCCTCGGAGCCCTCTGACGACACCGACTGGCCCATGATTGAGGTTTTTACGTCTCCACAGGGCGTTATCGGGTCTGTTGACTCTGTGTCCTCCTCCCTCTTCCTAACTGCTTCCTGCTCTGATCTGTCCTTTCCCTCCTCGACCTCCTGTCCTTCCCAGATCACAGCCTGGTCTTTATCAGTTTCCTCCGCCTGTTTATCACTGCCTTCAGTTGGTGGTAGAAAGATTCCCACAGTGAGGCTTTCCTCTCCTGCCGCTGCTTCACTGCTCAGACTCTGGGTGGGAACCGCAGGCGGCCCTCTCTCCTCCTGCTCCGGCTGGCAGTAATCTCTCCCAGTGTTTGAACGGGGACACACCCGGGGGCCGAGGCCATGCTCCTGAGGCCTTGTGTCTGACGTTGGAGCGCTCAGAGACTCTCTCTCTGCACTCCCAGTCTCACCATGTCCACAATCAACACTGCTGCTGCTGCTTTCCACCCAGCTTGTTGTATCCGAGCTCTCCGACAGCTGTAGTCGCTCCTGACAGGTTATCTCCTCCGCACCATCACAACATTCAGCTGCTGTGTGCAGAGACTCAAAGTGCAGCTCCAGTACAGAAAGCCCCTGCAGAATACAGAAGAGAAGCAGGATCAATGTTAGCTTTCCCCCTCGGAGAAACCAACAGCTCTCCAGTTCTTATCAATCGCCAACTCTGTGATTGCATAAGGTGTTCCACCGGTTATACAAACTCAGCTTGAAGGTTAAAACAAATGAGGGCAGAGAAAAGACAAACAGTCTGACAATGTTTAGCAGCAGCAGCAAAGCTGCTGAAGAGAGTGGAGAGAGAGTGGGAGAAAAGGGCCGGGTGCAGAGGGGGAAAGTACTCAGAGTGTGTACTTTAGTAAAAGTAGAAATACTCAGATATTGTACTTTAGTAAAAGTAGAAGTACTCAGATCTTGTACTTGAGTAAAAGTAGAAGTACTCAGATCTTGTTCTTGAGTAAAAGTAGAAGTACTCAGATCTTGTACTTGAGTAAAAGTAGAAGTACTCAGATCTTGTACTTGAGTAAAAGTAGAAGTACTCAGATCTTGTACTTGAGTAAAAGTAGAAATACTCAGATCTTGTACTTTAGTAAAAGTAGAAGTACTCAGATCTTGTTCTTGAGTAAAAGTAGAAGTACTCAGATCTTGTTCTTGAGTAAAAGTAGAAATACTCAGATCTTGTACTTTAGTAAAAGTAGAAGTACTCAGATCTTGTTCTTGAGTAAAAGTAGAAGTACTCAGATCTTGTTCTTGAGTAAAAGTAGAAATACTCAGATCTTGTACTTTAGTAAAAGTAGAAGTACTCAGATCTTGTTCTTGAGTAAAAGTAGAAGTACTCAGATCTTGTTCTTGAGTAAAAGTAGAAGTACTCAGATATTGTACTTTAGTAAAAGTAGAAGTACTCAGATCTTGTACTTTAGTAAAAGTAGAAGTACTCAGATCTTGTTCTTGAGTAAAAGTAGAAGTACTCAGATCTTGTACTTGAGTAAAAGTAGAAGTACCAGAGTGTAGGAATACTCTGTTTCAGTAAAAGTCCTGCATTCAAAATGTTCCTCAAGTAAAAGTATAAAAGTATTCTCATCAAAATATAGTGAAAGTAGCGACAGTAAAAGTAGTCGTTGTGCAGATTGGTCCATTTCAGAATAATATGATATGTTTTATAATGATTGATCATGAAAGTGTTCTCAAAGCTGGTAAAGGAGCAGCTAGTTTGAAGGACTTTGTATACTGCAGGGTAGCTTGTGGATTTACTCCAGGTGGAACTAAAGTCTGATTTAACACTTGGTTATATTTCACATCATTCATCCACATCTGTGAAGTAACTAAAGGTATTAAATACATGTAGTGGAGTAAAAGTACACCATTTACCTCTGAACTGTAGTGGAGTAGAAGTATGAAGTATAGCATAACATGGTTCAGTTACTTTACACCTCTGGCAGGGTGCTGGGACTCACCTTGAGATGGTGTTTCAGGTGCAGCAGCTGCTCCACGCTCCTCTGGAGGGTCGGGGGGTCGAGGCCGGGGAGTATCCTTAGCGTCAGGGTGTGTGTGTTCAGCCTGGGGAGGTGGCAGACTACCCGTGCGTCCGTACACACCGGCTGGACGCTCTCAGTGTCTCCGTCCGTCTCAGCCCTGTTGGAAACAAACACTTAGATCATCCCGAACAGCCTGAAGAGTGATTACAGCAAAAACTGTTACATGGTGATGTCACACAGAAAAAACATCCTTTCTTTTGATCATCCGCACGCATTGCTTGTGTTTGGAGTGGGTTAGGGTTAGTCCATTGGTCAAATCCTGAGGTTTATTCTAGCTGGTAGTCAATCAATCAGGGCCGCCGTCAAGTAAAGATGCTACTTTCCTTTTCCCGTCGTAAAATACTCAACTTTAAGACCACTCCTACGATCAGCTTTTCTTAGAAGGTTTTAACCGTGATGTCAGCCCCCTTTCTTCTGATAATCCACATGTATTGTTGTTTTTCCTCCAGAGGTGGTAATGGTTAATCCATTGGTCAAATCCTGAGGTTTATTCTAGCAGGTAATCAATCAGGCGCTGCCAAGTACAAAAAAAGATGCTACTTTCCTCTCCTGTCGTAAAATTCTCAACTTTAACGGCGGCGTGCGTTGTCGCTTGCCGGCGGGCGTGTCTGAAACTCGACCAATAACCAATCACATGAATCTCCCGCCCCAGACACACAAGCAAGCGGTTTGATTGGCTAGAGCTTGTACTGGCATATGATTTGATTGGCTGACGCTTCTGCAGAGGCTTCAAAAGTAGAACATTGCTCTACTTTTGCAGCGAGCACCGCGAGAGAAGCTACGCTCTGCTCCCAGAATGCAGTTCGGCGAATCGTGACGTCACCCCATTCAAAGTGAATGGGCAGAAGCGTTGAAGCGGAAACGCACGCCGCCGTGTGTAGGGGCCGTAAGACCACTCCTACTCAATGAGCTTTCCTGAGACGGTTTTAACAGCAATGTCAGCCCTTCTTCTTCTTCTTCTAATCCACATGAGTTGTAGTTTTCCTCCAGAGTTGGTAAGGTTAGTCCATTGGTTAAATCCTGAGGTTTATTCTAGCTGGTAATCAATGAATCAGGGTTTCTGTCAACTACAAGAAAAGTTAACCAGAACTGTGACTTTCCTTTCCTGTCGTAAAACACTCAACTGTAAGACCACTCCTACACCATAAGCTTTTCTGAGAAGGTTTCAACAGCAATGTCAGCCCCCTGTCTTCTGATAATCCACATGTATTGTTGTTTTTCTTGGAGAGTTGATAAGGGTAAGTCCATCAGTCAATTCCTGAGGTTTATTCGAGCTGGTAATCAATCAATCAGGCGCTGTCAAGTACAAAAAAAAGGCTACTTTCCTCTCCTGTCGTAAAACACTCCACTTTAGGACCACTCCTACTCAATGAGCTTTTCTCAGAAGGTTGTAACGGTGATGTCAGCCCCTTTTCTTCTGATAATCCACGTGTATTGTTGTTTTTCCTCCAGAGGTGGTAAGGCTTAATCCATTGGTGAAATCTGTAGGTTTATTCTCGCTGGTAATCAATCAAACAAAAGTTCCAGGCACAGCGGCAAGTCAACCAGAACTGTTACTTTCCTCTCCCCTGTCGTAAAACACTCTCCTTTAAAACCACTCCTTCTCAATAAGCGTTCTGAGAAGCCCTCACTCCTCCTGCTGCCTCCGCTCCAAGGTAGAAGTATGTGCAGTTCATAAAGACGGTGCAGTAAAGGGGGAGACACCTCCCAGTCAGGCAGCTCTGTTTGCGTAATCCTGGGTGGATTGCTTTCGCCGCGAGGCCCTGAGAGCTGAGGTCACCAGCCAGGCTGCGAGTGACTTCACTTCTCATGAGGGAGATGTAATTACTAACACATAAAGGGGGAGTCATAAAGCAGCTTCAGTGCACGCTGGGCAACGAGCACGCTCACTAAGTGGTAGCTGTCTTTCAGCTTGTGGCATCTTCATTTTCAGTTAAGTGAAACCTATTCTGTAGAGTGCTTGAAAGACATGAAAAGGGTCTATTTCCACTTGAAGCCGTGTTTTAATCTTAGCTGTTTTTCTCTCCCCGCAGTTTAATGTTTCACTAGAGAGGGAGGTGAAGGATCTGACCTCACGAGTCAGAAAGAAGGCATGGTTAACCAGTTAAGCCCCGAACATGACATGCCCAGAACAAATGACCATATCTTCACTTCTCAAAGGGGTACATTAATAATCTTTTTTCTCAAAGCAATGATAAACCTGTGAGTTGGATGTAGAACAGTCAGAATCAATATAGAATTTTTTATTTTAAAGTAAATTCAGATTGAACATAGTAACAACATTTTAATTATAGTGTCCGTCCAAAAAAAAAAATTACTTGTAGTGAAAACCACCCTTGAATGATGGGACAGTAGGGCTGCTCGATTATGGCAAAAATCATCATCTCGATTATTTGGGTCAATAATTGATATCACGATTATTAAAAACGATTATCCATTTACTTTGAAAACATCATTTTATTGGAGAAAAAAAATGTGAACAGTATGTTTTGACCAGTTGATTACCGTGAACTTTAAGTATAACTCAACTGATAAACCAATTTAAAAAAAAAAGTATTTAAAAAAAGTAATAGTAATAAAAATTATCGTTTTATTTGAATTACGTTTTCGTAATCGTTGCAAGCCATAATCGTAATTGCGATTAAAATACGATTAATTGAGCAGCCCTATGGGTTAGTACTAAAAGCTTTAGGAATCCAAACTATAACATATAATAAGTACCCTGTATCAAGATTGATGCAAAACAAGTGATATTTGACCTTTTTAGAGAGGTTTAGCAAAAAAAACACTTCTGGGGTCATTTGGGTGGATTTGCCATAGCTCTGGCCCCCCTCGGCCGATTTTGATGATTGACATCTCTTTTGAACCATTAGAGCCAATAGAATCGAGAGGGAGTCCCTGAATCCATCCAAGCATTTCCATTGAGGAGTGAGATGCGCACGCAGTTTGCCCAAAACCGGAAGCTGGGTTGTAGCTATCATAGCAGCTAATATGAAATCTCCGTTTTTTACAAAAAATGGAATGATGATGATAAAGCTACGTTGTGTGTTGTCTGGGTTTGCCTTCGCTGCCCTGAGTCTTGGTCGCACAGTGATGATACTTCTACCTACGTAGAGAATCTACCTCTAGAATCTGTGGAATCTCAGCTTTCATATGATATCTTGTGTGTGCAGATCCGATAAGTAATAAAGTATTTCTACCGTGAGTTTTGTGCTAAGTACGTTAGCATTTTTTCGCTCAGGGCTAATTCAGAGCCTTGGTATTACCCTTGTGTTTCGCTTAGCTAAAAGTGGTTCATATCGTCAGTTAGCTGAGTTTCTTCCCGTTAAGTGGGTATGACACATTAATAGGTTGTTAAATGTTAAGAAGTCCTGAGACACAGTTTCGTGAAAGAAAAGCCCGTAGCCCCCGACGTAGTAATAAAAAGGCTTTTGTGTTTCTGAATAGTTTCACGTCTCTGTTTACCAACTCCCCACAACTATGAACGTGCTAAGATAGGCTGCATGAAATACAGAATTGTTCATTATTAAATTAGTGCAAGGAGGCTAAGAAAACATGAAGGGAAAAAACATACACATATGCAATGTCTATTGTCAATCCTAGGTATTTTAAAGAATAGTTTCTCAAAAACTGTACTGTCATGTGGGCATAAGCATTCACCGGGTTTGCAAAAAGCTGCCCAAACACAATAATATATTTTCCATTGGGGTCACTAATAATTTCCTTGGAGTGGAAAGAGATGTTCTAGTTAATCAATATGGCTGTTCCTCGAGCTTCTGCAATGAACTTGGAATGAAACACTTGACCAACCCAGTTTAGTTTGAGACCATAAACAATGATATTACACAGAGGAGTTTCTTGTAAGAAAGCCATGTCAACCTTGAGTTGCTGAAAGTGGGACGTACAGTAACCCTCTGCCTTTTATTTGGGCTATTAACTCCTTTTACATTCCAAGACACACATTGGGTAGGGTTGTTAATCATCCTAGTGGATCTACCTGCCATACACCCGATGGGCATTGTGGTTCCCTGAACACAACACACAAGTGTCCCCTAAGAGCCGCATGTAGATAATCAATCAGCAGTCTACATCTTTGGGCCACTTAACTTTCCAGATAATCTCCTGCCGACAGAGAAGTGTGTGTGTTCTTGACACCTTTTGTTTGTTGTCTACACTTTGTTAGAGTAGGTCTTGTATCATCGTGTGACCGTTATCTATTAAAGGGGCCCTATTATGCTCAGTTTCTTTCTGGGTTATAAAGTTGAAAGAAAGTTTAGTTTTTTAATTACCTGTGGACATTTATATATAATTATTAAGTGCAAACAGAGACAATAAAGACAATTAAAGTATTACATATAGATGAATTGAAGTTCAGCAACTCAGTTTGACATTGTTTGTGTGTCATTGAATTGTTGATGACAAAACAACACCCAACAACAACAACAACGTACATGCATTATCTTTCAAACATCCATATCTCTTCACACTGTTTGTCCATGAAGTAGGGCAACGTCCACTGAAGCTCAGAGTACATTCACAGTTGTGTCTCTTATATTATCTTCTCATTTCTCATGTTTTGATTTTGAACTAAACTTTAAAACCCACTATTTTATATTAATGTACACATCCTTTGACTGTTGTATACTGTAATGGGCGTGTTTTCAGAACTGCATTTAGTTGAAAATCTGTAATATTACATATATATTATGTAAAATGTATTAATATAATAAATATTGTAATGGTTTTACTGTGTATTCTGTTCCCTGAATATGAGATACATGAAGTTAGCTACATCACAGCATGTTGTAAATAGTACCACTGCATTCCTCATCCTTGAAAGTGCAGGATTAGCGACCAGGATCCAGACCCTAGGTGGTCTAGATCCCAAGCTACTGGTAAAAGAACAACTAATGGCGCCATTGGACAAACATGCGATGGCCTTATAGCCACACATCTTCCTGCTCTAACAGTGACAGTTCATGTTTGTATCATCAAAAGCACAATTCATTCATATCTGCTGGACTAACACAGAAAGTGCATGAAGTAGGGCAACGTCCACTGAAACTCAGAGTAGCATCACAGTTGTATCTCTCAAATCATCTTCTTTTTCCCTATGTTTTGATATTTAAACATGCCTAAACTTTAAAACCACTATTTTATATCAACGTACATCATATATACAAAAATACATCCTCTGCCTGTTATACAGAAAGTCCTTACTGTTTGAGGAGCTCGACGAGGCGTCCGTTTCCTCTCAGCTCTGCAACAGCGGAGGGGGTGTGGCCTTGTCTGTTGACCAATCGCAGAGCTTCTCTCGCTCCAGGTTGCCGCAGAAGGAAGTGTGTGACCCGATAAAGACCCCGACGAGCGGAGAAGTGGAGCAGAGTCTCCTGAGGATCCAGGTCTGAGATAAATACAGAAGTACAGACTCATTAAAGAGAGAGGCGGGAGAAAGGGCAGCAGTCTAGGTGACACCATTTGTGGTTCAGAATCCGACATGCCAGGCCTGCTGCAGCTCGGCAACATGCAGTCTAATCAAACCAGAGCAGGGTCCACAGTGACTCCACAGACATTTACAAACACCGCTTTATCTCTTTCTGCCTAATATTTAGCAAACTGTACATAAAAATAACTTTTATCGTGCTGTTTTTGTTGTGGACGACCAATTAATTTAGTTATTTTCACAATTTCTTTGTAGGTAAAAGCATCTAAATGTATCTTTGTGACTCAAGACATCTTGTTATTTCTGACCCACAGCTTTTGTAACACTTAACAATGAAGTTAAGTTTTACATACTTGGAAGTAAATACACTTTATATTAAGGTACACATATTCACTATCAACTAGTTGTTCATTAACATGCATATTAGCAGTATATTGGCTCTTTGTTAGTCAGTATTAAACACTTAGTAATGATTTATTCTACATGACCATATTCTACAAGTAATAAGTAATTAGTTGAGAGTGTTTCCTCAATAACCCTCTAATTAGTGCTTATTTATTGTAAGGAAGTTGTGGTACATGATTGAGTTTTAATCTGGCCAATATGGGCCTAATAAGGCAGTAGTACCCAGGGCCGGTTCTAGAGTCTGTGGGGGCCCTGGGCAAACATTCACTGGGGGCCCCTCGAACCAGCTTTTCAGCACACCCCCCCCCCCCCCCTGTTTCCCGACATGTCGTTGCAGTAAATTATACCTCATTCACACCAACGCAACTCCGGTTCAAGCTCCGTGCTAGAGCTTTTCAGGTTCAGAACCGGTTCTTCGGTTTAGCTCCGGCTCTTTTCACACAGCCCAGAGTCCGACTGGTGCTGCGTCAT
>CALSBZ010046805.1:101175-113587 GCA_943591055.1 Gobionotothen gibberifrons
TGTAAGAAGTAGAAAGTACAGGTATTTGTGTTCAACATGTAAGAAGTCAAAGTAAAAAGTCGTCAGAAAAATAAGTAGTGGAGTAAAGTACTGATACCAGAACAAATCCCTGTATGTAAACCACAGGAATGATGAGTGTTGCCGGAGAGCTGAGATGATCCATCTCCACACAGACTCATCCATTATCCCCTCTGCACTCACCCAACAAAACAAAAACCACCGGGCCGTCCTTCCTGCTTCAAGGGAAGAGTAATATTTCAGCTGGTTTCTGTTCTGCTGATATGCTTATTTGGAGTCTGAGGATGGACGAGCGGCTGCTGAGAGTCGGTGTCTCACTCAAGGACACTTCAGCACAACATAGAGCCATAGTGGGGGTGAGCTCATCCTGGCTGCTGTGAATATGGACAACCTTTGTGTAAATATAAAGTGTGGTAGAAACTAAAGCGTGCACTGCACACTCCTGGAGGTCTCTTGGAAGCAAGTGCAGATCAGATTCAAGTCTTATAATAAACATTGATCAATTATATTGTCCACATTCAAAGACTCTCAGACTTTCCTCCTCATTTCTGGTCGGTCCACATGAGACTCTCGCTGAAATGTTTTGCCCTTTACGATCTTTTCTGTACATTTGTATTTCTGCAGACCCTGCTTAAGAGAACGACCCACAGTTCATAGCGCTATGACATAGAAAACAGGCGACAATTCCATGTTTGTAAACGTCAAACCAACGCATCGCATTAGTGCCTTGAAATCATTCATATTCAGCAGGTGGCGACTCGTCTGGTTGCAAGTCAAGCTGTAGAGAATGAGACAATCACTCGACTTTAAACTTGATTTATTACCTTAGTAAATATGTCTTTGTTGTTGTTGTCCACGTATTTTAACTTTAACACTTTAACTATTCGTGAATTTTCATTGGAACATTTTCGGTTGCCCAAAAATGCCCTTTTTCATCGTTTTGGTTTTACTTTGCTCCATCCTGCCAAGTAACCTCCAGTTGCACAAACAAAGATGGCGATGGCCAAACGTCCAAACTTAGGGGTTCAAAACTGTAGTCCATAAACCAATGAGTGACGTCATGGTGATATGGTGAAGGTCAAACTCAGAGTTACCATGAAAAGCCAAGTAAGACTGGTACATATTCGTTGCTCTGGTAAGCCTAGATTTACAGATAAACACATTTACAAGGACCTACACACACCAGTACATTAAACACATCAAATCATATCACTATATTACAACTCACATTTTTTCATCAACTCTCTCTTTGCTGCTATTTTACCATGGATATATACCTATGTTTTTTATTTCCATGAATGCGTGCTTCCCTCTTCATTTAATGTACTGTAGGTCCGTTCTATTTTTACTTTTGCACCAGAAGGACCAATTAGGTACCTTGGCCTGGAACGCAGCATGTCATCAAGGTCACATGATAAGAGATATCCCATTTTTATTTACATTAGTTTTAAGCCTATGCACACTTTAAGCCTCAAACTCGGACAGATTAAGGCCTTGGTTTGCACATTGGGATTGGGCCTATCTGTAAAGTGAGTCTCCACAGTTTGTAGTTCCTATAGCCTGTTGCTCTTTACACTGGACGGACTGTACCAATGGTTACTTTTTCCTATTATTTGCACCATTATTTGCACCAATTAGGTTCCTTGGCCTTTAACGTAACGTGTCCTGGTGTCATCAAGGTATTTTCAAGCCCTTGCAGACCCTCATACTCAGACAGATAAATGCCTTAGTTTGGACATTGGGATTGGGCCTATCTCTACAAATCCTGTAGTGGTTACTTTAGCTTATTATTTGCACCAGAGGGACCAATGAGGTTCCTTGGCCTGGAACGTAACATGTCTTGGTGTCATGGTAACATGATAAGAGATATCACATTCCTATATGTACTTTTGTTCAGATAAGAGCCTTAGTTTGGACATTGGGATTGGGCCTATCTCTAAAGTGAGTCTCCACAGTTTGTAGTTCCTAAAGCCTGTTCCTCTTTACACTAGACGGACTGTACCAATGGTTACTTTTGCCTATTATTTGCACCAGAAGGACCAATTAGGTACCTTGGCCTGGAACGTAGCATGTCTTGGTGTCATCAAGGTCACATGATAAGAGATATCCCATTTGTATTTACATTATCTTTAAGCCTATGCAGCTTCTAACACTCAGACAGTTAAAGAAAGTTTGTAGTTCCTATAGCCTGTTGCTCTTTACGCTAGACGGACTGTACCAATGGTTACTTCTGCCTATTATTTGTAACATAAGAGCTATTCAATTTGTATTGACATCCTTTTCAAGCCCTTGCAGACTCTCACACTCAGACAGATTAAGGCAGGGGCGTCCAAACTACGGCCCGGGGGCCAAATGCGGCCCGTGGGCCATTTTGAATCGGCCCTCAGCAGATTCAGAAAGTATAATGCAATATGGCACCACAAATTAAACGTGCGCTTGTCTTATATTGTACTTCTTAAATATATATGTAAACATAAATTACACAGTAGTACTCATGTGTTAATGAGCCCACTTTTCAAATAAATTCAGTCAATTCAAGTTGAAAACGTTTTCTAACAAATCTTAGTTGATGAGAAAAAATACTTATTTGCATAACAAGCTTGAAATAAACCATTCCTATTTCCTCTTACTAGGGCGACTGTGGCTGCGAGGGAGTGCGGTCGTCTTTCAACCAGAAGGTTGTGGGTTAGATCCCAGCCCATGCAGTCAACATGTCGATGTATCCTTGGGCAAGATACTTAACCCTGAGTTGCTCCCGATGGCATGAGTGAGTGTGTGAGTATGTGAGTGTGTGAGTGTGTATGCGTGTTAGTTCCTAGAGTAACATACACTGCTCTGTATGAATGGGTGTGAATGGGTGAACGACATGTAGTATGTAAAGCGCTTTGAGGGGTCTTAAAGACTGGATAAAGCTCTATATAAGTACAGTCCATTTACCATTTATTATCATCAATCTGAAGGTTCTGTTTTAATGAATGAGCTGCCAACAAATGTATGTACATGTGTTTGATTAAGCTAATTTATAACTTAATTTATGAAGCAATATACTTCATCTCTAGTGAGGGGCCCAGCCCTTAGTATATTTTTCTGTAAGTGGCCCTCGGAGAAAAAAGTTTGGACACCCCCGGATTAAGGCCTTAGTTTGGACATTGGGATTGGGCCTCTCTCCGCAGTTTGTAGTTCCTATCAGTGGATCCTTCCTGTTGCTCTTTACACTGGACGGACTGTACCAATGCGTCCCAGAGGTGGGGGGGTTATTTCCGGGGAGTTTCCGGTGGGGATGAGCCCTGGTGGGGGGTGGGGGGGGGGGGCAGGTTGTGGGGGATCGTGATGTTGGATCCTAATCCCTCAGCGTTGCCTGCAACACGGCCTTAGTAGGATAAACTGGACATGGACATTTGAAAAATGCTACTTGGACGTTAGCAATTATTTAAATGATTAAATCAGAAGTCCTTTTTATCCAAAGGGAATGCCAACTCTGGTAAGGCCGAAAACTTTATTCTTTCTTAAATGTTTGCTGTGTTTGCTCTTTAATTTGTTGTTTAAAAAATTGAGGGGAGGACGTTAGAAAAAAAAATAGGCTGATGATGTACTTGCAGTGCCATCATTTGATTTTTACGTATCTGTTGCAACAACTTTTAACTTCTTATTAATCCAGCATGCAAACCAATATATACTTCAAAAAAGAGCGGTTACAATCAACGAATCAATGGTATTATAATTTAAAAACATGTTGGTTTTCTATGCATTTTGCCACCAGTCAAACCCTCTGCTCCTCATTATAGCTGATGTGTAGAGATATGTCGGAAACACAATACTTTAAAACCAGTTTATTGTCTTCAATTGCTTTTAAGAAGAATCTAAAGTCTCTGGAATCAGGATTATTTTCAACCTAGCATATTTGCGAGTTTATGCACGTGCCTACACATATCAAGTTACACATTTGATATGGCCCAGAAAGGCTGCTTTTGTTTTGTAAATGACGTGGTGTCAATATTTAACTCATAGATGTGTAGCTGATAAATGAATGTGACAGGTGAGCGGACAGGAAGTCACCCAGAAATCATTCGACCTCTTTAAAGTCACGGAGGAGCTGAGATTAATGTGAACTCGCTGCTTTGACAGCTTGTAGTAGATTCATGCAAAAAGAATCAGGATATGTTTGTAATTCATCTGACCTCAGTGGCATCTAACCCTGTGATCATCAGCCATGTTTGTACCAGGACAAACAGAAGTCTAGACGTTCGAGTTGTTCAATTTTGCTTATTTTCAAGCAAAGAAACATGTTTTCATCGTTCAAAAAGTGCATTATTTCCCAATGCACATATGAAAAATCGAATGAATTGTCAGGTTAAGATATGTGTCCTTCAAAATCAACTCCCTTGGAGCAGTTCCAAGTTTAGTACAGTGTGAAAAACCTCAATAAAAGCAGATTGAGATTAAGAGAAAAAGTGTGCACTTGATGAATCTGAGGTTAAATATTTAATCACAACCTTGGTAGATAATTAATCAAATGTTCTGCAAAGTTAATTACATCCGCAAATATGGGGGAAGATTGTGAATAAATAAACACTTCTTCCTAATCTCTCTCTGATGGGAAGGCATGAGCGAAGTCCAGGTGAATGTGAATGAGGCTAAAACTGACCCCAGATCAGCTGAACTGTGTGTTTATACAGCTTGACTTCAAACGCCATCGTATTTGACTGCTCAATGTGTCGGTGGAATTTAGGAAACTATGAAGACGGAGTTTGGCTCGTTCCCACTCGTAAATTATCCAAAAGGTCACTTGAGAAATGGAGATATCTTTTCTGTAAATTACAGAGTGACCTATCTGCTTCCTGTTCAAACTCAGACTGCCATTGATTTTCATGATTCAAGGGAAGCTCGTTGACTTTTAAAACTCCGGGGGAACACTCTCACAAGGAGGCAGATCGTGACCTTTTCAAACTCTGCACAGCCATAAATGCTGATTTGACATGTGAATTATACACAGATCAATAAGTGAGAGGAGAGGGGAGAGAGGGGGGAGAAAGGGGGAGAGGAGGACGTGTTATGTAAACGCCAGCTGTGTGAGTAAAAGCTCTGAAAACCCTCTCACTTTCTCTCCTGAATCACGCATGCATTATTCATGTTAGTGGAGGAAACAACAAATGGAAGCATGCTCAGATGATTGTGTTCATTACTCTCCAGGCAACAAAACAAATCAATGCATAGATATGGGATTTTCACATCAATGCAAACTCAGTAATCCTCAGTCGGCCACCTCTGCGACTCGTGATGATGAAACAATAATGTGAGGGCAAAATGAAAAAAATCTTAATCTGGATTAAATGACTGTGTTCGTCATCGCGGCTCCAAACCAGGACACAGCAGCCCAAACACAGCGTGCATTTGTCAGATGATAAGAACGCAGTTGTTTCTGGGTTGAAAAAGTAATGTTGATGTCTCAGGAAATACTGAAAAATAATCGTAAAATGGAATTGGATTATTAAAGGATGTATTAATTCAAAAACGATATGTACTCTGGAAAACCTTTTACCTTATTAACCCTGTATGACTGATAACATGTTCATATTTGCAAAGTCTTTTAGAGATACTCTGGGTATGTTAAATGAGGATTAAATCCGAGGGAAGTTCATTTGACTTAAAATATTATGCATGTTTTTGAGTTTGCTCAACACCTCAGTTTTTCTGTTTGGTGCCATAAAAGCAACTAGTTTGCGTTCACATTTAAATCGATTTAAATTGCAACACCCAGAACCAAATAGTATCATGTCCTTCAGTATACGTCCGCAACATGTTTGGCAAAGTATTAAAAATAGTGTTTTTATTTCATTATAATGTACAGTAATCAATGCCATTTCATTTATATTGTAATATCACAGTACACTCACTCAAATTGTGTTCTTGAGTCAAATGTGTCAAAAGTAAGAGAAACAACACCACTTGTAAAATAGAAACGTAATTTGTTGTCTATAAATCACACAGTTCATGAATGCTAATGTTAGCTTCTATTAGCAAACTTTAAGATAGAGATTGTTGTGTTGCTGACATCACTGATCAGTTGATTTTAGTTATCTTCCTTAATGTGAAATTACTGTTAATTCCCCAGCTGTGGCACAAATGAAGGATTTCTGATTGTTACTGTAAGTTTTAGCGTTTGCCATTATAAGCATTTTTTGGTTTAAAACGCTAAAAGTATTCATACAGATATTTAAATAATAAATAATAATAATACATTTGATTTACATAGCACACTTTAAAGACAAATGTCATCTCAAGGTGCTTCACAAAGCTATAAGGAAAAAGATATCTAAAGGAGCATAGTGGATAAAATATGGCAATATAAAATATAAAAATAAAAGGTTAAGAGCATAACATAGCCTTACTGTATCTTACAATGTTTAAAAAGAGCGTCAAAAATATACAAGAATAAAACAAAAAAGACAAGTATATTGACAATATATACAAGACATACAAATATAATAATAATTAAATAAATACATACAATTGTAAAAAACTAAGATATAAAAGAAACAATACAAAAAAACGTGAACAGGTACGATATTAGAAAAAGCAACACAAAAGTTTAAAATGAGGAAATGAAAAGGCGTTTTTAAGCGGCCTAATATTGCCTAAAAATCCATCATATCTGCATGGCTAGCTTTAAAGCTAACTGTCAAGGTGCCTTTAGCAGGGAGTGTAGCTGTAGAGTTGACAAGTGATTACAAAAATACACAGCTGCTCCAGATTGAGCACCTGAAGGTTAAATAAAGGTTTACAGTTCGACTCATTCCTCGTGAACTGTGCACAGAGTTCAGCAATCGAAGCAGCTTCATTATCAAACGTCTCCTTTTGCAATCTGTATAAAACAGAAGATCCAGCCTCAGGTTGAACAATGTTTGGTTTGTAAGACTGACATCAGCGTGCACTCATCTAATGATGTCAGCGCAGCAGCCAGCGATGTTCCTAATATGCAAAGTCTTTGTGTTAGTGTCGTCCTGCTGGAGCCTCCGGTCTCCACTCACAGACGGATCTGAACGTGTCGTTGCTGCACGGCGCTGTGTGACGGATCAAAATGGCGTCACAGCATCTGAGCGTAGAGACAATGAGATTATCTGCTAGTGAGGAAGGACACGCAGCCTGCAAGGCATGCTGAGAGTCCTGCACTGATTTGTCCTGTATAATGTCCCTTTGAATTTCTGATTTAAATACAATCCAGCATTTATGTTTGACCTGAAGTCCTTTACACGAAGTTAGAAACATCATGATTGGATTGATAGGGAAGTCAAGTTAAGCAGCAAAAAACTAGATGAACAGAAGTTAAATTAAAAGCAATAAAGAATGTCTTGCTCATCTACAATGGCACAACATATTTAAGGCAAATCCTGTGCCCGTCCCATCTCGATCTTTTAGAGGATTTTGCCAAAGAGAGTCAAAGGTCATAAGGTGTGAATCCCGTTGAGACAGTAATCATGACTTCTGTCCAGAAGGAAACGTTGCATGGTGACGTCTCTGCTCCTCAAGTGATTTCTGCTCTCCTGACAGATAACGTGTGCATTGTGTGTTTCAGGTTCAGCATGCAGCACTGTGCACATCAACGAAGGTAAAAGTCTTTCGACGCAGCCGTTGAGGACTTAAAGTCGAGACTTACGCTCCTCAGAGGATCTCACCCACAGCAGCACTGAGAGGAACTTACGGCTCCTTGGGAGGATTATGCCATTATAGGTTACAACTTGAGCTTTTCTTAGAGTACCACGGCTACCGGGAAAAGTCAGTCCTGCTTTGCTAACACCAAGCAGGAACCATGGATGACCCCTATCACAACAATGTGACCCAGCAGGGGACAGGAGGTGGAGAGTACACCTCCACCCAGGAAGGAGGAGGAGGAGGTCAAGATGGCTACCCTTACCAGGCGGACTACCCTCCTCAGGAAGAAGACGCTCGAAGCGACGCCACCGAGGGCGCGGACGACGACGAGCAGATGTACGAGGGCGAGTATCAAGGCGTTCCCCATCCCGATGAGATCAAGGAGGCTCGGAGGGCGGCTCGGTTGGAGGCCAGGAGGAAAGCTCGTCAGACTGCGCAGCAAGAGGAGGAGGAAGACAACCTGCCGGAGCAATACGAAACCCTGATGGAGGATTGTGGCCACGGGCGGTTCCAGTGGATGCTGTTCGCCGTGCTGGGTCTGGCGCTGATGGCTGACGGCGTGGACGGCTTCGTGGTGGGCTTCGTGCTGCCCAGCGCTGAGAAGGACATGTGCATATCCAACTCTGACAAAGGGATGCTGGGTAAGTGACAGCAACGGGAGGGAAGGTGGGGGAAACTTGATGCATGTGGTTCAATGGAAAGTCACAACAAGGCCACTGAATGGAGGTTATTACTAAAAGAAATACCCACTTGTTACTTAAAGGGTAATTTATCCTGACATGTGTACATCCAACTGCTGGGTAAGTGACAGCAATACATCAAACTAAATCAATTCGAACTTTATTTGTATAGCCCAATATCACAAAGAAAGTTGGGCTTTACAGATTAAACAACAACATTGTATATGACGGAGTTACAGCAAAATGAGAAGACAAGATAGTGTGTGGAATACAAATAGAAATACAAAAGTGCTGAGAAGGACATGTGCATATCCAACTCTGACAAAGGGATGCTGGGTACGTGACGGCAACGGGAGGGAAGGTGGGGTGAAAACTTGATGCATGTGGTGCGATAATTGTATTTGTACATACCGGAGTAAAACCGCCAGACTCAGGGACAGTTTTATCCCACAGGCCGGAGAGCAGAGAGCATTCTGGCCTCTCCAGGTCATGTTGTTGCAGATTCATTCCATCTGTTGCCATCAGGGCGTAGATATGCTCTACCTGCTCTCAAGACACATCGCTTTTCAAAATCAGTCATCCCCTCTGCACTCAAACTTTTAAATTCTTGATTGAGTTATTTACTTATTTATTATTGTGATGCTGTGAACTATTTATCGTGTAAATTGGAATGATCCACATCCAGGCTGTAGCGTATGGGCATATGACCGTAACACTTTTTAATCTTTTTGGAATCAAAGGGAGGGAAGGTGGGAAAACATGATGTATGTGGTGGGAATTGTATTTGTGCCTAAATGAAATGATAATCTTGAAAAAAAGATATTTCGCAAACAGAGAAAGACTGTTAATTTCAACCAGTATTGTTCTGAAGATGTAATAGTTAATGCAAAAAGGGGAAACAATAATACAAGTCTACAGTCACCCTAACCCTAACCCTAACCCTAACCCTAACCCTAACCCTAACCCTAACCCTAACCCTAAGTCTACAGTTATGCTAACCCTAACCGTAACCCTAAGTCTACAGTTATGCTAACCCTAACCCTAACCCTAACCCTAACCCTAACCCTAACCCTAACCCTAACCCTAACCCTATCCCTAACCCTAACCCGTCCTCCAGCAATTCTTCGCGCTAAATGCTAACGTAAGCATGCTAGCAAAATGTTGTATGATGAAAACCATGTTCATTATCGAAGTTTAGCTTGTTAGCATGCTAATACTTGCTAGTAATAACCAAACCAAAAGTCATCCCCAATAGGATGGGAATGTCATATATTGTGCAGTTTATTTAGTCATAAAGGAAAGTAAAGTACATTTCGCCTGACGATGGTGTAAGGGGTAAAGTTATAGGATGATTTGAGTTGTATTTCAAACTATTTCAGAGTTCATTGTAATCCAACCGATAGTTAAGAAATGTTAACGGCATGATGGCACTACAGGACATTTCAGGGGATAGCAGAGGTTTACAGAATGTATCCTCTCGTTACCATGAATGTCTTCACACAATTTCACAACAATCCATTTAATATTGCCGATATCTTTCACTCTGGACTTTGGTGAACTAAGTGACCGACAAGCATTGCCATCACTCCAACTATTTAGTTAGCATGAAGGCTAAAACAAATGTCCTATAAACGGATATACACCCTTTTGGTAACTCTAATGATCCAATCTATCCAGTGAGGATGAACCCCATCAGAGAGATGATTGGCCGTAGTGCTTTGCAGAAACAAAATGCTGCATTTGGCTTTTGTTGTTGGCTCATGGTTTCAGAACAGTGCGTCAGGCAGAAATACCCCCCAGCCCCTGGAACAAATGATGGGGGGAAAGCTTGGCTCTTTTTTGGGGAAATGCTAAAAATGAGAACACACCCAACAGTGTGAATCCTAAAAGATGGTCCATAGTGGAACCACGAGCAGTTAGTGGATAGTGAGGCTTGGCGTTGGTACCGCAACCGTCTGGAAGTTGACTTTAGGCACAGCACATGCTAACTGTTCAAATATGTTAAACTCCAGACATAGGAATGGGCAGCTGCTTTTAACATATACTCAATGTTGAGTATATTGTGTATTAAGAAACCATAAGCAGTTATAGCAACTTTGTGTTGAGTTTAGTCTTGTTTGGTTAATTTTCGTATTGTCTCCCACTTCCTGTTTTATTTTGACACTCACCTGTAATGCATTACATTACATAACATGTCATTTGTTAGACGCTTTTATCCAAAGCGACTTACATACTCAGTGCTGTTGGCAATCCCAACAGGAGCATTTTGGGGTGAAGTGTCTCAGGGACACAACGACATGCTGACTGCAGTGGGGTTTGAACTTGCTATCCCCTGATTCGAAGTCCAGCACTCTATCCACTGAGCCACAGCCTCCCATTATGACTCCCTACCCTTGTATGTGTCTCCCGCTCTCATCAGCGCCAGCCCCGCCCCTGATTGTTTCCACCTGTTACCTCTTGTTTAAATTCCCCAGTCTCCCCTTGTTTCTTGTCAGTTTGTCTTTGCCCTGTCTCCATGCGATTACTCACCTTGTCTCAAGCCTGATTTATGCTCTGGAACTATTTTGTAAGTTTGTTCCTCACTTAGTGAGTGATTTTCTTTTGTGCCTTTTGAAGGTTTTTTGTCACCTCATCAAGAGTGTCGATCTTTATTTATTATCCTGTTCTTTGGAAATAAAGTCAATCTTACTCATACTTTACCTCTGTCTAATAATAATACCTTGTGTTTCCAAGTTTGTGACAAACTTCAGGAAACAAATTAAATCAGGTTGGGCCCTCACAACATTACCCTAACCCTAACCCTAACCCTAACCCTAAGCAAAAATGCACGTTTCAGAGTGGCCTTTTATTGTGGCCAGCCTAAGGCACACCTGTGCAATAATCATGCTGTCTAATCAGCATCTTGATATGCCACACCTGTGAGGTGGGATGGATTATCTCGGCAAAGGAGAAGTGCTCACTATCACAGATTGTTTCAGATTTGTGAACAATATTTGAGAGAAATGGTTATTTTGTGTAAATAGAAAATGTTTTAGATCTTTGAGTTCATCTCATGAAAAATGGGAGCAAAAACAAAAGTGTTGCGTTTATATTTTTGTTCAGTGTATTTATCTTTCACGCTAACAAAACATTTATTGCTGAGATCAAAATGTAATTGAATGAGTAATCAACTTATTACAACGTTGACAAAGACGTTTCATTAATAACCCTACAGTAGCAATAGTAACGTTTGCAGTCATCTCTCCCGCTCTTCTACAGGTGTAGTGTTTGAAATCTGATGACAAAATACATTTAATTAAAGTCAACGTCTAATTTGTTCAGTGCATAATCCTTATGAGTGCCGCCCACAACCATGTGACCCAAACCATGTGACCCATACCAACCAATTACGATCACACAACAATATATAACAATAATACAAACCATTACCCATACAAAACATATAAAAAACGTAATTACTATTACAACTAAATTCCCCACTTTGTAGCTTCCATGGCTCTTCCAAAACGTTGATTACAGTGAAGTGAAATCTGTTGACAGAAAACACGTAATTAAAGTGAACGTTTCAGTTTCTTCCGTGCTGTAAACACTGAGATCTCTATGCAGCAAGGAGTCAACTTAGTGGGAAATGCACCTTGAAAGCTCCTGACTTTCTGTGCAGACAACCATGCAGCAAATCAAAGCCCCTCACCTTATTTTCCCAGGCTTCGTGTGTAGCCATGGCGATGTGGCAGATTGCACATTCGCTCATTTCATCGTAACAACGGGCTCCTGGGACGAGGCTTTGCGAGAGATTGATGAGGATCCCGGTGGTGATTGTATTCGGTGTGTGTTCCCGGGCTAATATGGAGCATGTTGCAGCCTTCAGGCCTCTGACAGGGTGTGTCAGGAGGAAAGGACGGAGAAAATGAAATCACAGGATGTGTTTGTGCCGAGCGGGAAGGGGAGCACTGAAGTAGATCTGCAGAATGATCCTTTTTGATTCACACTCATGCTCTGTTCAACTGTTCTTCTTCGTGTCTCTTCTACATCAACATGTGTCCCCTCTTCTTCATGTCTCTTCT
>CALSBZ010046806.1:0-19203 GCA_943591055.1 Gobionotothen gibberifrons
TTACTTCAGAAGTCGCTGGATCGAGAGCTGCTGACGTTTCACTGCATCCTGCACCAAGAAGCACTGTGCGCTCAAACATTTCCCCCCGAATGCAAGGAGGTGATGGACCTTGTCATTCAGTTAGTGAACAAAATAATGGCAAAAGGGTTAAACCACAGACAGTTCTGTTCATTATTAGATGAAGTCGACAGCGCATATTCGGATCTCCTGCTGCACAACAAAGTCCGATGGCTGTCCAGGGGAGAGGTGCTGAAACGGTTTGCTGCTTGTCTAGATCACGTGAAAACTTTCCTGGTAAGCAAGGGCCTCACTTATCCAGAACTGGAACATCCAGATTGGCTGGAAAAGTTGCACTTCATGGTGGATATGACAGGTCACCTTAAAGTGGACCTATCATGCTATATTTGAATAATATATTGTAGGGCCATACCTATATAAAACATGTCTGTGAAGTATTTTTTTCAAAATACCAAACAGATCATGCATTTTAGCCATGCCTCATTTTGCTCTATTTGCTCTTTTACAGCCCTGTTTTTGCAAAGGCTGATTCTGTGAGAAGTCTTCTTCGCGGCTTTTGTGGCAGACTACAGCGCCACCTACAGGCCTGGCATATGTACTACAGCGTCTCCAGCGCTTTGGAACGGCAATGGCCGTGGCTGTGTCCTCCTGATAGGTGGAGAGTTGCCCATATAGGTGGAGCTCCTCGTTTCTGACGTCAGAGATATTTCAAATCTGTATCAGTCTGTATCAGCTCCGTTGCAGCCCCGTTTTTAGAGATTTGGGTATGGAGGAAAAGAGAGAGGGTTGTGTTTTCTGACACTTGGTGAGCTCCTTTTGGATCCACATACTTATGCGAGCATATTTTCTCCAGCATGAACTCCATAAAATCCTCACAGATGACAGCCTGCAGTCCTGTGTGAAGATCAAAGTCACGTCTTACAGCCCCGATATAGAGAAGCTCAGCAGTGATGTTCAGAAACAGAGATCACATTAAACAGGTGAGAACACTATCATTTAATAGGCTATTATTTTGCAAAAAAAACATTTTAGAACCTGAGCTGATGTAGTTGTGTTTTATGTTCAGGCTCGATCGTTGATTGCTGTACGTGGCTGAGGAAAAACTGAAGAGGATGACAACAAACTGAGATGGACTGAAGTCATGATTAAATACAAACTGGCCTATTTCTATGTGAACTCTTTTTAAAGCTATTAGGCTGCAGCTATATGTTTTATTTATTTCAAAGTGGGCTACTTTTTATTTGATTAATTTTCCACAAATAAGGGAAGGACTCAAATAGACCTGCACGGTTCTGTGTTTTATTTCAAAGTAGGTGAACATGCCATTGTTTTTTCTCCTCTTCATAAGAGTTTTAGGTTTTCCTGTGTTATAACAGCAATAAAATGTCCCTCTGTATATAGTATAACTATATATAAAACGTTATCCACTGTGTTATCTGCATTTTAAGGGTAAAATAGGTTTTACGGCTCCAGATACATTTTATTTCGTGGGCGAGGGGCCAAAATGGCTCTTTTGATCGTAAAGGTTGCTGACCCCTGCATTCAACCAATGAGATGGCGCGGCCTATCTGATGACGAATCGAAACCTAAGATCAGATGCGGACCAGACAGATTCAATGCAAAGATAGACTCTGAGGGAGTCCATCATCCCAGAATATACACTACACAACTCAACACCAACACCACACCAAGAAACAACACCAAAGAGAGATCTGGTGCACTCTGAGAAGTGTACTTTATGTCCATTCTACTCCAAAGTGTAAACATTTCTACTCTGGTCATCAGTACTCTGGGATTTTAACCCTTTTGTATTTGCTGTGTAGTCAGTGATCTAATTAAAGTTTGCATACAGACTCCTGAAGTTGAAATGTATTAAAGAAAATGTCATTTCAAGTCCAACATTGTCATTAAAGATCATTAAGATGATCGGTATAATATTTACACGAGTCACTTGATATGATTAAACACACGATTCTCTGAATCGACATCATATTCAAAATCGTACATGTTATGCTCTGTGTTGTCAAATCTTAAAAAGATTCAGAGTGGCTCAGTCATTTATTTGTTGTTATTGTTTTCCATGTACGTCTGCAGGGAGTTAACTCCCTGCACACATACCTGTTCATTCCTTTGCTCTTTCATGCCGATCAAGCGAGTCAAGAAATGTCTTTCCGTCCGACATCAGCTCACCACTTGGGTGGTGAAGTCCTCATCAAAGAAAATCCTGCAATCATTCACCCTAATGTCCTTCTTTGCCCAGGCGGCTTGTAGCACCCTTTGCCTCTGTCCTTTTTTTTTCTGTCACAGGTACTGTATGTTGACACCAATCTAGTTCAGAAATCAAACAGCAGGCTTTTTAAGGAATACAATAGGAGACACTGTTTTCTTTTAACCACTGCATGGTCTGTGAATCCTGCCATCACTGTTTGTGTCTGAAATGTTCCATTTGTCTCACCTTTGTGCACATGCAAATTAAATTCATGCATAAATCAATCTGAAGAGCCTTTTACTTTCTTGTGACGTAGATGAAAAAAAGTATTCTCAGTAAACTGCACAACACAGCATGGCGCATTCTCCGAAACACTGACATCCAACGCCATCTGCCTGCCAATTAAATGCATCAAAGTGTGATAAATATTGATAGATGTAGTCAACCTGCTGAGTGTCTGAGGATGTCCGTGGGGATGAAAAGGCTGATAACGAGTCTGAGATGAGCAGCGCGTAGCGGGAGTCTGATGATTGCTCCATGCTGATGTGCTGTGTTTTCAGGGTTGAGGGCTTACAATCTAATCAGAGAGGGTCTGCTCTTTGTAAGGGACACTGAGACTCATCATTCATGGTACAGGTATATCAGCTGGACAGAATACATAGGGCATGCAGCGACAGGGGTGTGGATTGGCAACGTTTCTTACAAAAGACAAAGTTAGCTGTCAGGAAAAGGAAGGTCTCATTTAGAAAGAGTATTTCAATCAGGAGAGACTTGTTTTGATGTAACAATATATGTATTGCCAAGAATACACAGATGAATGTGATGGTGTTTGGTGATTAGCCCCCGTTGTGCGGGAATTTTTTTTTTTCTTATCAAGCTCCACATTTGTGGAATCAGCTTCCAGTTTGTGTTCTGGCGGCAGACAGCCTATCCGTTTTTAAGAGTGCGCTTAAGACCTTCCTTTTTGATGAAGCGTATAGTTTTGCTGATAGGCTTAGTTTGTCGGGGGACATCTTACTTCTTCCTTCTCTCTGTCTGTACCTGTGTACTCTCATGTTCCCATTAACCCAGCTTCCCCAAATTTCTTTCTTTTTGGTGTCTATATACGCCGGGATCCGGAGTCATGGATGATCCTGTTGCTGCAGTCCTGTGTCCTGGGTCGCGAGCCCGGATCTTGAGTCGTGGCTGTTGCTGTGGTCCTGGATCATAAGTCCTAGATGGATGTCCTCGTGGATTCATCTTCCTATTATACACACATGCATTTCCAAACATTTGGACTACCTATGTTGCAAATGTATTATCTTTTTTTTACACACGGCATCTATTGCACGTCTGTCCGTCCTGGGAGAGGGATCCCTCCTCTGTTGCTCTCCATGAGGTTTCTCCCATGTTTCCCTTTAAACTGTGGGTTTTCTCTGGAAGTGTTTCCTTGTACGATGTGAGGGTCTAAGGACAGAGGGTCTAAGGACAGAGGGTGTCGTATTGTCATACTGATATTCTGTACAAACTGTGAAGACCACTGAGACAAATGTAACATTTGTGATATTGGGCTATATAAATAAACATTGATTGATTGATTGATTGATTGATATCAATAATCATCCTCCCACTCGGAGTGAAAATTATATATTTTGGGCTTTTTTGCTTCTGCCATAATAGAGAGGCGAAGTCCCTCCCCTTCCGGTTGAGCTCCATGAGACCTTATTTTGGAAAAGTTATGCATTGAAGTCAATGGAGAGAGAAAGATTATCTTTCGATCCCGTTTGAATTGTGCCACGAATTACACATATGATGTTTGCCAATTTTAAAAGATAATTTTACAAGTCAAAACAATAAAAATGTCTCGTAAAACTGTGAAGTAACACTTTTTTTGTGTGAAACGCTCAATGAACTACATCTCCCGTCTCGCACCACACACCAAGACGGCCGTCACGTTGGCACATTTCACTTCTTTCTTTCAGAATGAGGTGAAAAGTATTAAAAGAGGTGAAAATCACTCCAAGTCTGGGCATGTTGAGAGCTGTACATACACACAAGGGGAGTTAGTCGGTTCCTAAGAGCCAGCATGCGGGATCGGGATTCTGGGATTTGTAGTCTTTCTAGTTGCGTATTTTCCATAGTCTTATATTTCAACAGTTTTACGACAAACTGACTTTTTTTACATGGAAATTATTATTTAAGATTGACAAACATCATATGTGTAATTCGTGGCACAATTCAAACGGGATGGAAAGATAATCTTTCTCTCTCCATTGACTTCAATACAAACTTTTTCCGAAATAAGGTCCCATGAGTCCCACCGGAAGGGGAGGGACTTCGCCTCTCTATTGCGGTCTTGTGTGTGTGCGTACTGTCACTCCTGACGGACAACGTCAGCGAGCAAAATAGTGCACTGCCCAGTTCCCACTGCCCACCAGCCACGCCCCGACACATGGGGTCACGCCAGCCAATCACAAAGCTTTGATGCGTTCAAGTGCATTATTCTGGCACAGGAAGATTATGTTATTGGACATTAACGATAAAACTGAATATTGTTGTTCTATTTTTAGACACATCTCGTCGATCGCGATCGACTGGTTGGGCACCCCTGCTGTACACTGTGAACATTTGTGGCTGAATTTAGCTGAATATGTTATTAGCTGAATGGTAAGGCAAGGCAAGGCAAGTTTATTTATATAGCACTTTTCAACACAAGGCAATTCAAAGTGCTTTACAAAAAATGAAAGACATTAAAAAGAAAAGATAATAAAATAAACATTACAAGAAAAAATACATGGATAAAAGTTACAGTGCAGTATAAGATATGAATAGTTCAATTAAAAGCAGCGACAAAAAGAAAAGTCTTCAGCCTGGATTTAAAAGTAGTCAGAGTTGCAGCGGACCTGCAGGTTTCTGGGAGTTTGTTCCAGATATTTGGAGCATAATAACTGAACGCTGCTTTTCCATGTTTAGTTCTGACTCTGGGGACAGAAAGCTGACCAGTCCCTGAAGACATGAATCTCAGCGCAAGTTCAGACAGGAAGACCTTCTTCACTCATTCATTCACTATTTCCACGTTACTACTCTCTCTCCTCTCAATAAGTGATCGGGGGCGTCACTCCCCAGCTTAACCAATCACTTCGCTCTATTCTCACAAGCCTATCATAGCACCCCGCTAAACCTTTTAAATCTGCTCTCCCTTATGACAGCTCTCATTCCAGGTGAATCGGCGCAACACACAGACGGCAATTGTCAAACTAACCTCTTAAATTCTCAAGACGTACGATTCAGAGTATTCAGACCACGACCAGCTTCCAGCAGGATTTCGATCCGGGCCCGACACGCTGCCAAAAATCGCATCGACTTCCTCAAGCCGCCGCAGCAGCTCACCCGCAGCAGCGGCAGATCTCCTCCTTTCCCAACTGCAGCACCAGGGCACTACTCCAGCTCCATGCGACATGCATATCTCTTCACCAGCTCTGCAAGCTCGCGGATCAAGCTACAAGCGGTGTTCCCCAGCTCGAGCCAGCGGCTCCAGCCAGCAACCCCGCAGATCCGGACGCGGGAGGAAAAAAGGAAGCCGGGCCCATGAAATCGCCTCGGCTCGCTTAACGGTCACCGTCATGGGAAGCAGCCGCCCCCGGGTAATGTCTTGATCAACACCTCTACGTAACAACAAGGCGCAAGTGCAGGCTGGCAAGAAGGCAGTTTGCAACAAATGCAAGAGAATTTCCGAAATATGTTAGCGCTATCTTCAGTCCAAGGTTCAGGGTAAGGTACATCTAGGTAAGGTATAGGTAGGTCCTTACTTCTCCCACATACGCAAAAATAATAATAATAATAATAATAATAATAATAATAATAATAATCTTGCAGACTGCCTGCTCTGTCAGAAGTCTTGCTCTATGCAATAGTCAGCATCACAGAGAGCCCGGGACCCTTTAATAAGCCCCAGCAGACTGCCTGCGCTGTCAGAAGTCTTGCTCCATGCAGTAGTCAGTAGGCTTGTTTGAGACAAGCGAGACCTGCGCAGTTGCGATCAACGACTTGCTTGTGCGTTGCATGATGGTTAGTCATTTTGTCCGACTTGCTCTGGAGGCTCGCCTACATGAGACGTTGAAATCTCGCGGGACAAAGACACCCGCAGCCTTGAGAGCGAGGCGAGGCGTGGCGCCGCAGTTCCTCTCCACGGGTTGCGGAAGCGAAATGCTTGATGGGAAACGTCTCGCTGGTATCTCGAGCTGAGCGCTCATTGGTGGTTTTTACCACGTGCTGCTGATGAAACTCTCCAATTGGCTCGGCAAAAGTTTGCCAGTTTTACGTCGCCACTTCCATTCACATTTTTCATCATTGTTCCACAATGTTTATTATCATCATGAATATATACTATACTTGCACTGCTTACCGTTTTCATACTTTATATATCTTAGCATATTCATACACACTGTTCATACTGCTCACAGGCTGCTGTGTATATCTAGTGTATTCATACCCCTCACTGTTTATTCATCATTCAATTCATTCTATATTTTATTCTGTAGATTGTGTACATTACTTTTCACTTTACTGCTTGTTGCACTCCTGGTTAGAAGCTAAACTGCATTTCGTTGTCTCAGTACCTGTAATATGTGCAATAACAATAAAGTTGAATCTAATCTTGAGGAGGAACAAATGTATTTACTTAGTACATATCTGACATTAACGATTAAACACATGTGTGCATTCTTTATAAATGCAAACCGAGTCAAGCCGACTCCGGAGGTGGCGGTATGCATCTTAAAGTTGTTTGCAATCCGCCAAAAAACCGAGAGAAGAAGAAGAAAAAGGCGAAGAAGAAGAAGAAGAAGACGAAGCCGACTCCGAGCTGTCCGACTTCAGGCGAGCTTTTTGAGACCTCCCCCGGCTGCGATCGGCTACTCTCGTCTACTTTCGAGGCGAGCCGCAACGCGTCTCAAACAAGCCTAGTATCATAGGGGGCGGAAGCTCACCCTATCCCATTTTTTTTTCTCTCTCCCTGCTCATTCCTGTCTAACCCTTGCTTGTTTCCCAGCTTAGACTCATCACATCATGTAAGTGCATGCCCATACTCAGCACAGCACTACTATCATATCACTCACGGATATAAATAAATAAAAAAATAGGCCTAAAAAAATAGGCCTAAATAAAAAAATAAATTAAATATAAATAAATTAAAAAAAAAAAAAACCTTAAGGACGTGCATGCACATTCTTTGGTTTGGGGGAAATAGCGACACTTCCCTGCTCGAGATCATCCGCCATAGCAGCACGCTCAGATTTCCACTATCGCTTACACATTCATCATCATACTCGTCGGATCTAACTCTAGCGTCCCTCCATCGTTCCCTTTTCAGATGATAGAAAACAGCCTAATCACTCAATCAAGTATCAAGCATATCAGCATCTATGACTCATCTTGGGGTAACTAAACTGCTAATTAAGCTAGACCCGTTCATGGGTCACGTTTCAGCATTTACCTAAGCGCATGTCATTTACGCCGTGCATCCCGCACTTCATTCATATTCTGATTGAATTGAGAGATCTGGATGGTTCATAATTTATCAGGAGATCAGAAATGTATTTTGGGCCTAAACCATTCAGTGCTTTATAAACCAGCAGCAGTATTTTGAAATCAATTCTTTGACACACAGGAAGCCAGTGTAAAGACTTCAGAACAGAAGTGATGTGATCCACTTTCTTAGTGTTAGTGAGGACTCGAGCAGCAGCGTTCTGAATTAGCTGCAGCTTTCTAATAGATATTTTAGTGAGACCTGTGAAGACACCATTACAGTAGTCCAGTTTACTGAAGATAAAAGCATGGACACGTTTTTCCAAATCCTGCTGTGACATTAGTCTTTTAATCCTGTTTAATGGTAGCTGCTTTTAGCTACAAAAACCAAGTAAGTGTGTTGCTGAACTTAGCGGAGAAATGCAGAAAAGTGAAATGATTTGAATCAAAATTGTTACAGCTCAAATGCATTGCAATGACTTTGTTGAACACTTGAAAGTGAAATGTTAAACTGGAAGAGGAGGAAAAATAGTGAAGAAGCTTAATATTTAAAAGAGGTATAAACAACATGTATAGCCTCAATGTCCTGAAATAGCTGAATAAGTTAATAGTTGAATGGTTTATAGCTGAAAGTAGGCAGAAGGAGTTAGATATTAAATGTAAGTAGTAGTGAATGAATGTTTACAAACACCTGTGTGTGTAAGCCCAGAGATCAAACGTTACCATGGAGATGGCATTTCCATTGTTCTGAATGAGGGATAAACCTCTTGTATTTCTAACTTTTGTTGAAAAAAAATAATACAAACCTCCAGTCTGTCTGTGGGCGTGTCTGCTCTGATTAGATGATGTCACTCAGGTGTGTGGGCCCAATCTGCCCAGCAACACCATGGTTACCAACTGCAGCACTGAGTCCCATGCATTGAGGATTATATCTGTTCAAAAACTATGGCTCCCATAAAAAAATGACCAGAAAGTGAGCATCAGGGAACCCCAATGAACTGATATGTGTTGTTTTTTTGGGTTTTGTGTGTACAATGTGAAGATGGGAGCAGTTTGTCAAAAGTTTACTTCTCTCCGGTTCCGGTAAAATTTAACATGGGAGTCTATTTGAAGCAAGGTGGACTTTTTGTGAGTCAGATCACTATTGGGCCAGAACGGTGGGTCCGTTTGATATGATGAAGGCAATTGAGCAGGCCAGACTAATTATGCTCCTGAAATCTTTTGAAATTATTTGACTAGAGTGTATATTTTGGCTCTGAGAGCAGTTTTAAAAAGAAATTTCCGAAGATTTTTAAGACCCTCTACACCAGGGGTATTCAACTAAAATTCAACGAGGTCCAGTTAGAGAAAATCTCCCCATGCAAAGGTCCGGAACATCAAAAAGTTGCTTTATGAATTAGTGTGATATATATTGAAGTAGCCTGTAGCTTTAACAACGTCTTCATGTAATCAACAACTGACTGCCAATCAAATAAAGAAAGTACAATTCAAAAACAACAATATTTATTGTCAATTAACATTGAACTATACAGATATACAGTAAATACTGTGGATATGTGTAATGTTCCTTTCGGGCTGCATTTACAAATAAAATGGAGAATAGCTTTTGAAAATGTGTGCATCTTAAAAGTGCTTAATTTTAGATAAATAAAATAAAGTGTAGCAGCAGCTTGAGTTTTTCTTTTTCTTTGTTAACCGTTTCACATCATGACTTAACAGTTTCAGACGATTATAGAACAATATCAGTCTTTACACATCATAACAATTGAACAGTTGTGACGGCCGTCGCCTCTCCGGTCCTGTTCATTCTATTTTGCTGTTTATGTATGTGTTTTAAAGGAAGTTTGAAACCTCCTTTCCTATCATATGGGTTGCGGTCGGATAGTTTGAAAATCAGCTCCTAAGTTCTAACCCTATCGTCTATTCCTTGACCTCTGAGTGAAACGTCACGGGGTTAAGGGATAGTGGATAGGAGAATTCAAAAGGACTTAGGAGAAGAGACTGCGGTACTTTAGAGAATCCGACTGCACTTTCACTATCCGACGTGTTTATGATGCGCCAGCGGACGTCCTTTTGTGCGTCTGCTGCTGTGGGGAAACCATGGAAACCACAGTTTTCTATACAGCGGACTACAACATGGATGTTTAATAAGAACGAGGGACTACTGTAAACTCATCTAGAGACTCTGCACCGTGCTCTGAGGCTGTTGCTTTCTGCTTTATGAACATGGACAACAGAGAAACATATTCTTCATGACCAAAGTTGGAATTTAAATAAAAAAGGAAAGTGAAACTTATGCTCGTCACCCTCTCCCTCCGGTCCACATTAATACAAATGATCACAATACGTATGATTGTATGAAAAGATCTTAAAATCAATACAAATGTATTTATTATAAACGTTAGTCCTTAACATCTATCACTGTGTATATCACCATTCAAACATCTTTTAAAAGTTGAACAAAACCCACACAGCTCAGTGAAATGTTGACTTTATTTGATAATATTTCTCTTTTTGATTATAATACTGATGAACGTTCAAAACAAAGCACTTTGGCAACTTACCACATACGTTTTAAAAAGCCTAATAAGCACCGTAACTTTCATGATATCATTTCTCCGTCATCGTTTGTTTCCGTGAACGGCCGACTGTTGTGTGACGGCAAATGCTGCGGCTGCAAGGCATTGTGGGGCAGCATTTTCTCCTCTCCTTTCGGTTAGGGAGGTCCAGTGGTTCCTAAGCTAAAGGAGGTTATAAAGGAAGTTTGAAACCTCCTTTCCTATCATTCTAGAGAATTCGAACGGGACTTATCATGGCTGCTACTGAGGTACTTCCGGGTCATTTCACTCGGTTAGGAAGGTTCCTAACTGTGGGTTTTCGACTGAAGTTTTTCCTTGTACGATGTGAGGGTCTAAGGACAGAGGGTCTAAGGACAGAGGGTGTCGTATTGTCATACTGATATTCTGTACAAACTGTGAAGACCACTGAGACAAATGTAACATTTGTGATATTGGGCTATATAAATAAACATTGATTGATTGATTGATTGATTCCTAAGCTAAATGGACTATTCGACTGCAGCCTTTGACTCGTATTTGCACGCACCCAGCGCTTTTGCCCCGGCCGCAGGCCCTCATCCACCTGCCTTTGATGAGAGTAAACACCTCTCATTAGTGCCAACATTTAGGGAGACTGAAGTCGATGCGTATTTTGGCGCATTTGAGCGCATTTGAGAGCATTGCTGCAGCGTTGCGGTGGCCGGCTGAAGCCTGGGCTCTACTGGTACAGTGTAAACTGTATGGAACAACAAGTCCTCCAACTCAAACGACCAAATAGGCCGATTGTTCAGGCCCTTATTACGACCAAATATGTCGTTTGTTCAAGCGCTTAATACGTCCTATAATTACGTTTTAAAGTTTTCGCCCTCTCGTGCTTCCGTTGAATGCAAACGTTACAGATGGTCGTTTATTCACAAATAACCCTCTCTGTAAAATCCTAAATTGTAGGATAGTTTGGCCATTAAAACGCTTTTTGATTAGATTTCTAGCGAGAAGTGGAGATTGTACTTTTAGAATCCATGTCCAGTCGATATGTAGGATCTATAGATTTTATAAACATAGATTTTTTTAGCCGCAATGCATGTCGGGATATGGTGTTTATCCGATATGAAATCGGAAAAATATTTTTAAAAAATCAAATAATAAGCCCCGAGCCTGATTTTCATGTTTCAGGCTCGAAAATGACATTCCCAGAACAAATGACCATATCTTCCCTTCTAAAAGGGTTAAATTAATTTTTACCATTGATCATGTTTTTTTGTATTGACCAAATGATACAAAAATGTATAAGTGCAATATGGTCATACATTGAGATTATTTAAACAGTTAATTGCATTTCAATTGTTAATACTGAGCAGAATCTTCAAAATAGTCATACAAATCACATTGTCTTAACAGTAAAGTGCATGGAAATTGAAAAAATGTTTAACACAATCTTCCAAGTGCAATTTACTCAACTATTAAAACCTTTAAGTGCCAGTAAACAGTCCACTTTTAACAGAAAAAGGTTTCTCCACATCCATTACATTCCACATCACATTATTTTGTGTTTGTGTCACTCTGCACTAAAACAAGTCAACATCCACTTCCACTTCAGAACAAATTGTTTATTTGAGGCTCTGGACCTGTTTGAGCAGCTTGGCTCCATCAAGCTCCAAAAACAGTTTTTAGAATACCTCAAATGTGTATTTGAGCTTGTTGGGGTATTCCAGGTTGAGGATGATCAACAATGCACATGCCTTTGTTTGGTTTCCGCACAAATTCAAAACTCTGTCTCCCTCTATGACAATGAACACATCTGCTGGTCCCCTGTCCCTGGCATCATGGATCACAAGCACCTTCAGTTTGGTCCACGACGTTGTCATGCTCGTCCTCCATGTTGAAAAGAAAGAAAGAAAAGCATATTCACTTTAAATTAGGCATATTAACAAGAAGCTATTATACAATATAGGCTTTGTGGTCTACAGTAGCATTAAGCCTAATCAATAAAACCAGGGTTTGACTTTTTTTTAATGACTTGAAAAAATGTGTGGCAGCGATTAAAAACAAAACAAGATTTCTAACTTATATAAAAAATGTCAGGCTCAGTCAAATTGCCCATCGATCTAATCAATGACATTAAATTGATTATTTCCCATAAACATAACTTTTCAGTGCATGATTTTATTTATCTTATTTCACTTTAACACCAAAAGAAGGTTTTTGTTTTTAGGTAGTTTTATAGGTTAAGTAGCTAAGCACATCAGTAAATTATCCCTAAATCATTGTCCTGTGAATGCTAAACCATTTATAAAAACAATATGATGTTTACAGATTTACAGCAATAAATTGCATATTTATTTGTTAGGTGTAAGGGTGGTTAATCACAGAAATTAAAATAACTCCATTAAAATCTTGAAGTGATCAGTCTTTAATGACATACCTGGCTGTCTTGAAAAAGGTCTTCTTGGCGTCCCCCACGGCTGAAGCCTGGGCTCTACTGGTACAGTGTAAACTGTATGGAACAACAAGTCCTCCAACTCAAACGACCAAATAGGCCGATTGTTCAGGCCCTTATTACGACCAAATATGTCGTTTGTTCAAGCGCTTAATACGTCCTATAATTACGTTTTAAAGTTTTCGCCCTCTCGTGCTTCCGTTGAATGCAAACGTTACAGATGGTCGTTTATTCACAAATAACCCTCTCTGTAAAATCCTAAATTGTAGGATAGTTTGGCCATTAAAACGCTTTTTGATTAGATTTCTAGCGAGAAGTGGAGATTGTACTTTTAGAATCCACGTCCAGTCGATATGTAGGATCTATAGATTTTATAAACATAGATTTTTTTAGCCGCAATGCATGTCGGGATATGGTGTTTATCCGATATGAAATCGGAAAAATATTTTAAAAAAATAAAATAATAAGCCCCGAGCCTGATTTTCATGTTTCAGGCTCGAAAATGACATTCCCAGAACAAATGACCATATCTTCCCTTCTAAAAGGGTCAAATTAATTTTGTTTTCTCAAAGTAATGATAAACCTGTGAGTTGGATGTAGAAAAGTCAGAATCAATATAGATGTTTTTTATTTTAAAGAAAATTCAGATTGAACATGGTAAAAAAACTGTAAATTATAGAAAAATATTATAAAATATGTTGTACTTATAGTGAAAACTAACCTTGGATGATGGGTTAGTAGACTAAAAGCTTTAGGAATCCAAAGTACAACATATAAGTACCCTGTATCAAGATTGATGCAAAACAAGTGATATTTTACCTTTTTAGAGACATTTAGAAAAAAAACAACCTCTTTTGGGGTCATTTGGGTGGATTTGACCTATATCTGGCCCCCCTTGCTCGATTTTGACATGTGACATCTCTTTCTGACCGTCAGAGCCAATAGAATCGAGGGGAAGTCCCACATAGTCCTTATTTGGTCATGTCTGTTTGTTAGACTGCCGCATCAGTCAAAGCATTGGAGCAGCAGCAGCAGGTGGCTACCATTAGCAGCTAACTTGTGGTCTCCGGTTTTGCCATCAATATGGAATTATGGACTATAAATGAAAAAAATGAGATTGCCCATACTTTCTCAACCTATGGATTAACCGTTGCAGCAGCGTTTTTTCTCGTTTGAATGCCATTGAACAGTCTTATGATCAGATTGACAGCTATGGTGAGACGATGTCCCGTAAAATCTCCGTGAAGGTATACGTGTTGTGATATCTGTGTTTGCTTCCCCTGTTGTGAGTTTGTATCTTTCAGTGTTGAGGCTGGCACCGTTAGATTCTGTGTCTTTATGATCATAAACGATGTGCTGGATGTGCAGAGCTAGGATAAGTAATAAGGGAGCTTGGAGTGATTTTCGGTGCGGTAATAGGTTCGCATTTTTCGCTCGGGGCTAATTCAGAGGGTCAGTGTATGGTATGTGTTTTTGTTTTTCCCCGTTATATGGATATAAAATATTCATAGTTTATTAAATATTAAGGTTCCTTGAGACTCAGTGTCGTGAAAAAAGCCCTGAGGTCCCCGCCGGCGGGGGCCTTGGGGCTTAACAGGTTAATTCCGAGTGTTCTTGCTTTTCTCTTTGGAAGTCATCACATAACGGCATTGTAATACACGGTTCGGCTGCATTAAATATTACACATCTGCCATAGATATTTATTTATAGAGCCCTGATCAGAAGACCTTTTGATAAACTGAAATGCCGCCAAAACTGAATACGTGACGTGGATCATAAATATATTAGCAATTAAACAACATCTTCCATTTCTTTTCACACAATACGTCTCCTTACAGTATCAACACTAATTCGGCTGACTTTTATATTTGATCCAATTGGTAGATATTTACACCATAATGGTGCACAGCTAATAGAAAGGGATTTTTTTGAAGTTTTTAAAGATATTATTTACTGAACTACCTTTCCAACTCCTCACGCAGTTGACTGTTACAGGTCTATACAGGTTCATGGTACAATGCATAAGCTTCAAATCGAGACTGAAACTGTATTTTCCTTTACCGTTCTGTTTTAATTTCACAATAAAGTTAATAGTCATATTATGTTTGATATTATTATGTTTTATTAACTACACCACTCGTTTTTCAACCCGCACCGCCTAGTGGTTAAAGCACGTTGTTGCATTTTGTTGTTGAGTAAGTTATATTTGATGAAAACATTTAAATATTAAGAGTAGCCTCCATACAAAATTGGGGGAAAGTAGAAGGCATGATAGAAATATAGAATAGAAAATATCAAGAAGATACTGTTGTGATCTCTACAATAAAACAGTTTAGTGCAGGACGTCCAAAGATATTAACAGGAGGATGTGCAAAACAGACAAACTAATAAGGCTTTATTTAAACATTAAAGATGACTTTAAGTTAAGGTCTTCTTTTGAATAAGAAAAAAACGTTGGGGTTATCCACAGATAAATATGAAGTCTGACAAGTACTTAACGTCCAATATATTGCATAGTTTATTTTGGCACTGGACAATCACCTTCCCTGAATTTGACTCAGGTGTAACTAAAGTCTAGGCCATTTTGAATTGGCGCTGCCACGGATGGCTACCTGCTAGAGTTGCTCTTTTTGCTGCACTTTTACGGTCCCTACACACGGCGGCGTGCGTTGTCGCTTGCCGGCAGGGGGGGCTGAAACTCGACCAATAACCAATCACATGAATCTCCCGCCCCAGACACACAAGCACGCGGTTTGATTGGCTAGAGCTTGTACTGGCATATGATTCGATTGGCGGACGCCTCCATCGAGGCGTCAAAAGTAGAACATTGCTCTACTTTTGCAGGGAGCAACGCGAGAGAAGCTACGCTTTGCTCCCAGAATGCAGTTCGGCGAATCGTGATGTCACCCCATTCAAAGTGAATGGGCAGAAGCATTGAAGCGGCAACGCACGCCGCCGTGTGTAGGGGCTGTCAGTGTACAGTTTTTCTGTTGTGCTGCTGTGTTTATTGTGTTTATTGTATTGTGTTACTCTGGCACAACAATTTCCTTCGGGATAAATAAAGTCTTATCTTATCTTATCTTATGTTATCTTAAGTCTGATCCCTCGTAATGTCCTCCCCAGTGGCGAGCCGTGACTTTTATACCTAGGCCCTCTGACATTACTCTCTCATTGAGTTACTATAGCGGGCCCTCTGTGAATGTAGAGAGGGACCAACAAGCTCTCCCGTCTTCACATAACTCGCAGAGACGGCATTTAACCCTTCACATTCCAACAGAAACTGAACAGGCAGATTCGAAGGATTTCTTTCTTTCGAAATGTTGTTTTAAACACAATTAAATCAAGTTATTTTGGTAAAACTAATGAAAAATGTAACAACAAAATGTTTAATGTTTTCAAAATATTATTTTTTTGAATATCTTAGGCCCTCACAGAGGGCCTAGAGGGCCCTGACGGCTCGCCACTGGTCCTCCCGATTACTATGCACCTTGTGCCCTCTGGCTTGTCTGATATTTAACGCATAAAGTATAAAATGTGAATCAATTTTGTGTTACAGTACACCTTTAGTTCTACTTCAGTACAACCCATTACCACACATTTTTCCCTCAGTTTTGGAATGTAGGGCCGATAGACCCTTATTTATATGAAATTATACCATTTTCTGATACTAAAAAAAAGTGAAACAATGAATTAATTTGACCATATTGTATTGTGACTATTTGTCTTATCATGTCAAAGTTTAGTAAGGATGCCCTTTTTGAATAATTTATATATTTTTTAATGATAACACATAATCACACCTTGTGCCCTCTGGGGTCAAAAATGTCTTGCTTGACTGTTATTTAAAGCATAAAGTATGAAATGTCAATCAATTTTGTGTTACACCTTTAGTTTTGCTTCAGTCCAACCCAATACCACACATTTTCCCCTTTGTTTTGGAATTTAGGGCCAAAAGACCTTTTTTATATTCAATGTTACCGTTTTCTGAGTTAAAAAATCAATGAAACTATTTAATAATTTGAACATATCGTATTGTGACTATTTGTCTTATCACAGACTGGTATATGTCAAAGTTTAGTAAGGATGTTGCATGCAGGGCAGGTAACAATGGTGTGATCTTTGCAGATGTATGCATTGCATCTTTGGCACATTTTCTTGGTTTTGACATCAATCTGGCGAGGGCAGAATTTGCACCTGCTCCTTTTGGGTGATGGGTCAGGAGGGGGAGCTTGGCGAGCGGGAGCTGGGCGAGTGGGAGCTGGGTGACGGGTAGCTGCTGCAGAGGTAGAGCTGGAGCAGAACTGCTGGACCTCCATAACCAAACATGGCAGCGGCTGGCGTGCGGGGAAGAACCTGTCAAGTCAAGTCAAACTTTATTATAATAAATCACAGTGCAAATACAAAAAGTTCAAATTGAGAGGACACTACAGAAGGAAGAGCAACAGAAATGAAGCTTAATGCTGACCTTGCGTCGCTGGATGTGAGGTATCACAAGTTGTCGTCCAAGCTCCTCCATGAACAGCCTCCTCTTGTTGCACTTCCCCTGATTCCAGGCTGGGTTGATCTCAGACCACAGGACAAAGGAATTGTATGCAGACACGTCGAGAATGTTGAAGAAGACAACTATGGGCCAACGGACTGTCATTCTTTTGCACGTGTACACACTGGTAACCTTGAAACAAAATAAACAAACCAAAACATATTCAGAAATGTATGTTTATTTCCTACACACAAATTCAATGCATTATCCTTTCCATAAATAATATTATTAACATTATGAATAATAAATGTGAAATACCTTGTCAAGGTTATCGACACCCCCTTTGTTGTGATTGTAATCTTCGATGATTTTGGGCTTTTTCTCATCCCTGTCGCTCACAGCTGCATCCCGATGCAGAGTGCTCATCAGAAGAACATTTCTCTGTTTTTTGGGGAGATAGGACACCAGAGCATGGGTCTCGGTGAAAGCAAACTTCGATGAGAAACGAGCCCTGTCCGCTTTTGACACCAGTGCAGGGGGAAGCTCAGGTTTGTTTCTCCTTACTGTTCCCACCATGAACAGCTTTCTTTTCAGCAGCGCCAGGCCAAGGGCATGTGAAGTAAAGAAGTTGTCACAGGTTATCGTTTTTCCCTGGAGGCCTTCTGTCATGTCAAGGACAACTCGCATGCCCTGATTTTTTTCTGACGTCCCACCAGCAGGTTTGCCAGTGTATATCTGCATGCTGCCCATATTTTTATCCCATATTTCCCTGGTTTGCTTGGGATATACTGTTTGAATGGACAGCGACCTCTGAATGGGACCAGGCGCTCATCGACAGTCACATTAGTGCCTATATTGTACATCATGGGCAGGAGAGACACCCATGTGTCCCAAACGTCTCGAATTGGAGCAAGTTTGTCTCGTGCCCGGCGATCTTATCTTGTGTCTTTGTCATCAAATCTTATGACTCTGGAGATTTTATGAAACATTTTAAGTCTCATGGTAGCACGGGAAATTGCCCTACCAGACTCTGCATTCCATAGACTTGCTGTAGCCTCTTTGCTGGATCGGTACACTCCAGCTAGAACCAACAAACCCACGTATGCCTGCAGGTCCATTCGATCCATCTTTCTCAATTTGTTCCCATAAACACGCTGCCCCTCCTTGTTAGTCATGTTCAGCACTGACTCTTCGATGGCCTTGGGCAGAAACAGATAAAAAGCGGACTTTATGTCCTCAATACGAGACCTTGCATACAGGGTTGGACCCCGGGCGGCTTGTCTCTCTCTCTGCTTTCTCTGCTGTTACCATGCGACGTCCGTCACTGGGAGGGATGGAAGACCATATCATTTTTTCATTCTTAGATTGGAAATATTCTTCCATCTCAGCTGGGTCCTCTTCCTCAGATTCTTCCACTTCCTCAAAATAAGTGCGGTCCTCCACTTCTGACACTTCTTCCATTTCTGATTTCTACCTCTTCATATTCATTTTCCTCCATTTCAAAACCTTCTTCCATTTCAGAAGCGGGCGATGTGGGGGCTTCTTCAGAGGAAGAATTTGGTCTGTAACTTACATCGATCACCTCTTCATGAGTTTCCTCCTCTTCTGACCCTGAATCCTCCTCATCGGTTGATTTTTCCTCCATAACATGGCTAAAGATTAGCTCATGAACCTCCTCCACAGTCAAATGTTTCTGCCTCCTCATTTTGCTGCCTGTCTCTCTCAGAATAAAATGTGAAATGCCCCAACATTTGTGAGAAAAGGCCTGTTTGTTTTTGACTTGACAATTGATTGATCCAATACATCAAAGGTGTGTGTGTGTGTATGTGTATGTGTGTGTGTAACTAGGGAGGGGACTAAAAGGTGAAATGCCCCAGCATCCGTGAGAAAAGGCCTGTTTGTTTTTCTTTATGATTTTTGTTGATCTAAAAATTGCTTGATCCTATACATCGTGTGTGTGTGTGTGTGTGTGTGTGTGTGTGTGTGTGTGTGTGTG
>CALSBZ010046806.1:29258-39267 GCA_943591055.1 Gobionotothen gibberifrons
AATACTTATTTCACTCCAAGGTGATAGCAGGAGACCCCATCTAGTCACTCAGAGAGAATCAGGACAATCTGATGTAGAGTTTCAAAATAAACTAGAGAATGCAATTCCTGAAGAAATTGCTAGTGGGAATGCTTTATGCTGAAAAGCATGTCAGTTGGAGCGATGACATCATCAATTTCAAAACGTGAAGCATGTCAAGGAAGTTGAGTATCTGAAGTGTAATTTTTGTGTAGTTTCGGGTTAATAATGTGGCCTTTTTGGCAGTTTAACTACAGGTGTGCGGCTGCTGCTGTGAGGAAATATCAGCCTGAAATTACAATGGGCTTTAATGGAGGCATGTTGAATGTTTTTGTCACTTCATGTCCTCAAGAGGCATTTTGTTTAATTATTTAGCTTAATTATTTGTCATTTTTCAAGCTACGAGATGTTTTCCTACGTTTGTCATGAAAAATTATGTCTCAGGAATGTAGGGTTTGGGAATTATGGCAGTTTAAAAAGAATATATGAAGGCAAATTTCAAACTGTCCTCCACTCTAACTCTGACATCACACACTCTGCCTTAACGAGCTGCGCAATGTTGAAGTTCAAATGTTAAAAATGTGATGAATTATGGGATGTATCTCTGGAATTATGAAAGTTATGAATGAGAAAAGTAATAGCCATCGATTCCCGACCGAGCTGAACGTTTTGATGTTTGAACGGAGTTTCTGCGATGTTCAATGCGGGAGGAGAAGAGGGCCAAAATAAGTCGGCGGATTAATAAAAATTTGTCCGTAGAAGAACAGATAGTTGGAATGCTGTTTTTAGATAAGAATAAAACAAAAACTATCCTGTATCAAAGACTTATTTCACTTCAGGGTGATAGCAGGACACCCCATCTAATCACTCAGAGAGAATCTGGACAATCTGATGTACAGTTTCAAAATAAAAGACCTTTGAAGTCTCATATATGAGCTATCGTCCTTCTGTTTGTATCCAACAGTTCAAATGTTCGAATTACATTGAACCAGAATTGTCCCCCTTTTTTCCTTAACAGTGAAGACAATTGGATATGTTAATGATATATTGACCGCAAAACTCAAAATGTCCCCGGTTTTAATTTAGAAAATCTGGTCACCTTACACTAGATCCTGTTACAGCGTAATATAAAAGTACATATCGATGTATGTGTAAATTAGCATAATTACTCGCTAGCCGCTAGCTGCTAACTGCCGCCTCGTTAATATCAAACTCCATCATATAGCAATCCAGTACCATGCAGTCATGAACGTGCGGTGCTGTTACGTGTACAAATTGACGTGCTTAATGTGAACAAGCATTTTGGGGGCTGTGGTTAAAGTTGCGCATGCTCTATGAGCGCACATACGGGTACTTCGGCATGACGGGTAATCTGTGACGTTTCGCTCTCTCAAAAGTTGGGCCATTTTATCTTCCTGCGCCAATGAGCAGCTCTCATAGGAATGAATGAGGCCCCGCCTCCCACACTGTATCCAGTTCTTATTATACATCCATGGTAATATTCCATGACGTGAGAAGAAAAGGTGTTGTACTTTTAAAACCTATGCTGAATTTGTCTCGGAAACATGATTTATTAGAAAAATGTAATGTGTTTGTTTGATAGATACATTTTTTAATTGCAAAACTAAATGCATTAGTTTGTAGATGGTGTTTGGTATTTACAAACCACACTGTGTTTGTTAGTGAATCACAAGGCATTTGTAAAACTTGTTTAGTTTGTTTGTGGAGTTATGGCAGGAAAATAGCTCCATATTCCCAGCAATGCAGTTTGCTCCTCGGAGGCTGTGAGCCAAGGGTACCGGTGTAGTTGAATTTAAAGAGGCAGACAAACGCTTTCCCTGTCTGCGACCAGCTTCACCAAATCAATTTCTCCACCACTGTCAGCCATTGTGGGTTGAACTGCTTTAAAATCTAAACAGAAATATTTTACCTTGTGCAGCTAAGGACGCTGCAGATGCTGTTTGCTAACAGGTCGCTACCGGTAGCTACTGCTACACGCGCTAATATTTACTAACTCGGACAATCCAATCAAAGGACGCGAAAATGCTGACATCATTGTACTCCTGCTAGATGGCTCTGGTGTCAACAACTTGAAATGTGATTGGTCAATGCAACCGTTTCATTGCCATTTGTTTTAATCTACAAGCGCCTGCACTGCTGATTCTGATCCTCCTGGAAGTAGCCATCAGAAGATGATTACACTGTGGTCATAAAGGGATGGACATGGAAAGCAACAATACTCAGGTAGGCTGTGAGTGTATGTCCCATAATTTGTGGAATCGGAAAAAAACATCTCTCCTCTGACTTTAGTACACCACAGGAATGTTCTAACCACAGAACATTTTAGTTACTCAACCAGTAAGAAATTACTCAGCAGACCTCAACTGTATGGACTGTATGGCTGCATGATTATTGTTTGTGCATGCGTCCAATGTAAGCCTTTGCCATTACTTAATAACGCCATTTGATTCTCAGATTTCAAGAACTTTAAAGATAAAGTAAGAGACTTATTCAAAAAAAAAATACCAATAACTGCAACATCGAGGGATTCCCCCCCAAAATCCAGACGCTTCTTCAGAGGTTCTTATGAATAGATAAGATAGATTATGAAACACCAAATCATGAGGTCTTTAGGAATTATTTCAAAATGTGTGTTGGAAGACTGTTGTCCTAAAGGAGCAATGCCAAAGCTAGGGATAATGACGCTTTTATGCAAAAAAATATCCCAGACGCTAGTCTTTTTATTTGCTACCTTTATTGGAAATTTCCCAGCACTAAAAGAACTAAAAAACTTGTCTGCAATGAGGTTGGTGGATAGGTGCACTTTGGGATGTGCTAGGCTAAGGTTGAATTGTCCGCAACATGCAATTCGGTGCTCATTTTGGTACAATGTTCTTCAATGCAATTTAATACCGGGCAGACAGAGGGCCATTAGTGGGCAGAGAAGCACTCAAACAGACCTCTCCAGAATCACTTCAACACTTTTCATGATTGTTAAATTGAGTTTTCATGACATATTTCACTGCAGATTGATCTGTGCAACATAAAAATGTTTATGGAAGAGTCTAACCATATCAACCGTGTTATTCCAGAGTTCCACAGAAATATCCGTCTGTTGATTGAGAGTTCTCCACAGTTGATTAACAGCTGGAGTCATCACATTAAAGCAGGAATGATATGCGTGGTTAATTGGCACCCTAATTTTAAAAGAGGGGCTTTGACTAATTTCATGGATGATACAGCTACAGGAACTTCTTAAATTATTCATATCCCCTGACAAGAAATTATCCGTCCGGGCGTCACGTTAAACATCAGAATAAACTGCCAGCAAAAGTTTGCAGCGGGACGCAAATTTGTCATGGATGATGCATTTCCACCAAAAATGTCAATGAGACATAACAGGGAAGACTTAAATCAGAATGTGTTTGTCTTATTATTATTATTTATTTAAAGAAGGACCATGCATACCAAAACATGAATCTCAGCAAAGATAAGAGATGCAATATGCCAGATTATAGCTAATAGTAGGGATGTCCTGATCACCTTTTTTTGCTCCCGATCCGATTCCGATCATTTGATTTTGACAATTTGCCGATACCGATTTTTCCCGATCCGATCTTTATGCAATGCATTAAGAGAAAAAAAAGGAAAAAAGCATTCAAGTTGTCCCTTAAGGTTATTTTTGTATTTAAATGACAGTACCCAACTACCCATTCTATCCAACATGGATATAGCTTCTTTTTTTCACAGCAGCATTGGATCAGTTCAGTTGTGCAGCATTGGATCAAAACAAAATAAAGCTTATCAGTACTCGTTAGCTTACTGCTACTATAAGACTCTGCGCCCACTCTGTTGCCAGATTTGAGAGAAATAAGCAACCAGATCTATGAAAACAAGCCCCAAAAAAGCAACACATACATGATGTTGTGTAATTTGAAACCAAAACTAAGGCCTCAGGATGACTTTAAGACTTGAACATGGTCATTTTAGTTTTGTAACATAAAAAAATGATTTTTTTCTCCCGATTCCGATCTTTTGAAAATCACGTGATCGGCGCCGATCCCCGATCACGTGATCGGATCGGGACATCTCTAGCTAATAGCTAATTTCCATCTGTGGTCCTCAGGCAGGTTCATAACAATCAATAAACAAATAATGACATTGTATGATCTCTATCAGTCAAACCATTTTAAAACCTGATTTAAGTACAGCTCAATGAATAAATACATAATCCACTTGAAATACACTTATGTGATCTCGGTCATTCAAAGAAATATAAAGCCTGATCTAAATACAGGTTACGAACATAATACTTAGTACAATTCAAATACACTTAAATAAAATATCTAAGATATAGTATGACAATACAGTTCAAATTAAAATAACTCAGATTACAGTGTAATTAATGTTGGCATGACTGGTTGCTTAATATCATTTTTTTTGCACCATAAGAAAATGAGTTAAAATCAGTACAGGTTTTAAGTTCCCATGGAAGAGTATTCCAGTGTTGGATGGCCGTAAACGAAAATGCTGATCGCCCAAAGGCAGTGCGTCTCAGAGGGATGGTTAGATCTGCATCAAATGCAGATCTAAGTCTGGAGTTTCTGCAACTCTGCTCACGGCGAAACTGAAAAAAGCCCCTCAACGGTGGTGTTGTAGAATTGTGAATGATTCTGAATACCAATCGAACTCGGGAAAGTAGAACAAGACTATCAATACTGAAAAGTTTGTATTTGGACAGTATATTGCAATGATGGTGTTTTAATGACTTTCTATCCATAACTTTTAAGGCTTGTTTATAAAGAACTTCAAGTGGTCTCATAGCAGTCTTAGTTGCTTGGGACCAGCAGGTTATACAGTAGTGAAAATGTGATAGTATCATGGCATGCAAAAAGGTTTTCAATGGTAATGAGTTCCTAATATGTTTAAATTTGAAAATTTTATATTTCAGCTTTCTAGTCATGCTTCTAATATGGCTTTCAAAAGTCAAATTGGCATCCAAGATCACTCCCAAGTATTTGACCTCATTGACGTTTTCAATTATTTTACCATTCACACGAAGCTGTGGATGCGTGGTTGTTTCTTTCTTATTCGTGAAATACATTGTCACTGTTTTGTTTGTGTTTAAAGTAAGACACGAGTCATTTAACCATTGAGCAACTTTGTGCAGCGTCGACAAGAGCTTAGAGGCAACCTGTTCAGCATCTTTCCCATGAGTGTAAACCACCGTGTCGTCAGCATACATCTGGACGTCCACATCCTCACAAACAGATGGGAGATCATTAATATATATGCTGAACAACAGCGGTCCAATAATTGAGCCTTGTGGCACTCCGATTGAGCATGGCTTAGTTTCTGACAGTTTATCATTTATACGGACACATTGAGAACGACCAGCTAAATAAGACCTGACCCATTGTATTGTGCTAACTGACAGGTTGAAATTGTTGAGTTTTGATAAAAGTTTGGTATGGTTTACTGTGTCAAATGCTTTTCGCAGGTCAAGGAACACTGCTCCAACTATCCCTCCTTTGTCTAACTTAGCCTTGATTCCTTCCACTAAATAGCAGCATGCCGTCTCTGTAGAATAATTGGTCCTAAAACCAAACTGCATAGGATGGAGTAGGTTGTTGTAGTTTAGGTGTGACACCAGCTGTTCCGCGACTACTTTTTCAACTACTTTGGACACAACAGGTAGAATGCTGATGGGTTTATAGTTGCCTACTTCTTTCTTGTCGCCACATTTAAAAATTGGTGTTACAATAGCAGTTTTAAGAGCTGATGGAAATGTATTATCTTTTAATGATTGATTTGTAATATAGGTGATGGAGCTAGCTAAATCCTTATGTTTTTTTATAAATACTGTGTCTAGTCCCCAGTGATCTTTAGCCTTAGAATTTGATAAGGTGGAAATTATTTTATTCACTTTACTCTCATTTGTACAGTTGAGTTTGAGCACTTTTGTATCGTCAGCTAATGCAAGAAGCGGTTCTGTTACATTGAAACAGTGGGCTAAACAGATAAATAAAATAAGTATTAAAACGGTTGGCCACGGCTAGGCTATCCTGTTGTAGGGTTCCGTTTATCGTAAGCTCAATATTACAATTTTTTGAGTGGTCTTTTCCAATAAGTTTGTCAATGGTTTTCCATAGTTTTTGAGAATTCCCCTTTGCCTGTCGAATAGTATCTAAAAAGTAATTTGCCCTTGCCTTTCTTGTCTGTCTACCTGGATGAATGGTAATGGTAATTGAACACTGTGTCAGGTTTCAGATCTGTGGGACCCGAGCAATGGCCAAGAGACAAAAAGGAGCTGCACCGATGGGTCCAATCCATCATATTTTTTCAAAACGTAATCCCTCGATTAGGCAGGTCACACAGTGAACAGTTAATGTTGGTTTGGTGTGTTTGTACAAATATTTAGTGATAAACCATTGATTCATTATGGTGGCATAATTCTCAGGAGAGACAACGGATCAATCAATCAAAGTACTTTATTAATCCCCGGAGGAAATTAGGTTTTGTGACAGTTGCACTTTAATTGAATAAAACCAATATGCAGTTATATAAACTGAAATTGAGGTAGAAATGTGTAACGAAAGACCTTGTTCTGCTGTGATACAGCGTCTGAGGTACAAGAACGAGGCAGGATGTCCTCCACAGCACAGACACCCTCAGAAGACTCTGGAACTTTGTTGTCAGATATAACTTTCTGCAGCCATGTTTTCATAAAGCACACATAAACTTCACTCCAGTTATTCAATGCCATTCCTCGCGGTACACAATATGACAGTTCTCTGAAGGTGTTAGCAGAAGATCTGCCTCTCCCAGTCGATAAGAGAGACATTTTACCAACAGCCGACCTTGTGGACAACAATCTGCCAAAGGCTAGGCAACCTGATCCTTTCTGGAAATTGTTGGACTGAAGGTTAAAATAAGATTTATTAGATAACACTCAGTAGGATAAAACTGACCAATTGGACATTGGTGGAGATTAATCTACCAAATGATAGGCTACCCCATGTTTTATGAGAGGTTAAGATAAAATGCATTTTATGATAAGAAGAGAATACTTTCACAATGCAGTCTAGCCAGCAAAGGACGCTATGTCCTCTAAAGCTCACTGGATATAACACAACGGCAAGGGTTTAGTCAGAGAAACGTTCTGATATTTTTTATAAATGGCTTGATATTTCAAACCTTCAGAGAATATAGATGGTTACAGTTAAGGTATAGAGGCCTAGTCAATGTAATGCCCTCCACCTGTGGTTATAGCTGCAAAGATGACTCAAGTTGAGCTCCAACAGTAATGTTTTAAAGGTCCCATGTCATGGCCATTTCTACTGATCATAATTCCATTGTTGAGGTCTACTAAAATAAATGTATATTGTGCAATTTTCTAAACTCACATTGGTTTCTTATACAGCATCTCTGTATAGTATGTGTATTCACTCTCTGTCCTAAACGGCTTGTTGGAGCTCCTGCCAATAAAAACTTCAGTATTTAGTGAAACATTATGTTTAAACCATACCCTGAAGAAATCAGCGATATTCCCCGGTAAATAATGATTTTATAGCTCTTTTTTATCAAAACCTGTATATTCCGTCAGGCAGCTGCCATTTTCAGTAGTCACGTGATCCGAAAAACTAGGTCGTGACGTCATCTATGCGTTCACTTTGTAAACACACCCTTTATATATACAGTCTATGAAACACACCATGAAACACACGAACAGCTCATTCGACGAAAACATGTTGGAGTATTTGAGTTCGGACTCGTCAGCCGAGGAAGAAGTTTTGAGCAATGTGGAGAGATTGGATGGGGGAATTCAGCTATACAGGTTCGAGCCAAGTGGTCAGAACCGTCAGGAATCCAGGGACAGTGACGATGAGGATGAACAGCACGGTGATCTTGCTGGAGAGGAGACGATCCCTTTACTCGTGCAAATGATTTCGGGTAGGGAGACCTGTACATGAATGGTGTACTTGCGATCGGTTTGTAGCCATGGACAATCCTCTTATGAACATATGTTGTCATGAGCTTGAAAATAAACTGTTCACAGACGACTTGGATTGCATATGTTTACACAGGGAATCCCCCTCTCTCTCCCTCTCCTGACAGCCTGTCAGTATCTCACGCAGCTCACTGATCCAGTAATGAGTGACCCGACAGTGAATAATAAATATATTTATAACTAGTTTAGTGGGAATGCTGTTAACAGCATTCCAACTAACTGTTCTTCTACGGACGACATTTTTATTATTATTCCGCCGACTTATTTTGGCCCTCTTCTCCTCCCGCATTGAACATCGCAGAAACTCCGTTCGGTCGGGAATCGATGGCTATAATTTTTCTCATTCATAACTTTCATAATTCCAGAGATACATCCCATAATTCATCAATTTTTTAACATTGAATTCAATGGAGGAATATTCAGACTTCAACAAATCTTCATGCGACTTCAACTGCTAACTGTTCGTTCATACTTTCACTCCAAAACCTCATTCCAACTTTAAAATGTTACACATCTTTCTGACATTATTCGTGTAAAACAACTTTTAAATCTGATTCTTACTTTTAGAGATATTAAACATTGTTCAGACCTTGTTAAAGAGGTTTTCTTCAGATTTTCACATTAACTAGAGTGCGTGATGTCACAGCTAGAGTGGAGGAAATCTTGAAATTTGCCTTCATACAGTATATTTTTTTAAAACTGCCATAATTCCCAAACCCTACATTCCTGAGACATCATTTTTCATGACAAACGTAGGAAAACATCTCGTAGCTTGAAAAATGACAAATAATTAAACAAACTGCCTCTTGAGGGCATGACGTGAAAAAAACATTCAATATGCCTCCATTAAACCCCATTGTAATTTCAGCCTGATATTTCCTCAGAGCAGCAGCCGCACACCTTTAGTTAAACTGCCAAAAAGGCCACATTATTAACCCGAAACTACACAAAAATTACACTTTAGATACTCAACTTCCTTGACATTCTTCACGTTTCGAAATTTCACAGATATCTGTTACGGTTCTTCCACAAAACGTTCACATGTAAGAGGTTTATCTCTCATCCAGAACACTGGAACCCTTCGATCTCTGGACGCCTCATTAGCTCAAATAAAAACACATGTGTCACGGAACACGATGATGTCATCGCTCCAACTGACATGCTCAGAGCAGCAGACTTCAGATAATGGTTAATGGTCCTGCCCTCAACAGCTCTACGTCAATTATGGGGTGTCATCAGAGGCGCGGGAAGGTATTTTGAGTGGGGGTGCTGAGGTGCTGGACTCCAGTGAACACTATTACGGGTACTATAGAGCACGCACAAAAGCGCGAGCACCAGGGGCGCTATAGTGGAATGTTCTACTGCAACACTCCCCACACGCAAACCCACAGTACACCCGCGACTGTTACAATGAAGGCTCGATAATCAGCTCCCGGGAAGATTTTTTTTAAATATTGAAGTAAAAGCATCAATCTGGTGCACTTTGAGAGCAACATTAAGAGATCTATGGATACATCTCTCAACATCCATATGAAACACAACTGTAATCAGATGTTCTTTTTCTTTATGGATATTTTACAAATCCCTCCCCTTTCAAACTGTGTTCTTGTTTTACTGCCATATAGTATTTCATAACTGTTTTTCCTTTATTCCCTTCTCTTTTTTATAACGATAATGATCATATGAAGGTGTGCCGCGGAAATAATCTTTTGAATAATTTGTAACCAAACCGTTTGAGACCCACTGAGATCACTTAGACTAAAGTTAACTATCTAAACAGTCAGAGAGTCCTTTAGCAGCTAGCTCACCTGAGCCTCTCAGTCAGAGGAGAGGACTCTCCTCCAGCTTGTTGTGGAACAAACAGCTCCTTATGTCCGTTAGCGCAGCTAGCTAACCAGATGCTAACAACACGTCCCTGCTGGCACCGGTCTCTCGGTCACACACACACACACACACACACACACACACACACACACACAC
>CALSBZ010046806.1:39367-69396 GCA_943591055.1 Gobionotothen gibberifrons
ACACACACACACACACACACACACACACACACACACACACACTACAGTAAATGCGCTATTTCCACACACACAGCGCCGGGGGGTGCTGCAGCGCCCTCAGCACCCCCCTTCCCGCGCCCATGGGTGTCATCATCATATGCCGAAGAGAGAGAGAAGAGAGAGAGGGCGATCAAGAGAAGAGAGAGAGAGTAATGTAACCTCATGCTATAACTCCTATGAAAATTTTCAAAACGTGCTCAAACTTCACATGTGTGCCAACAGTCCAGCCGTGAAGACATCTACAGTTTTGAGATTTCTTCAAATTGCTCGCCTTCAAACACAGTTTTCTCATAACTTCAGTGAATATACTCCAAACAGCCCAGAACTTCACAGGTTTGGTAACGATGCAGCCATCAACGCATCTAAGCGTATTATGGGGTGTCATAAAATGCCGTTGCCATGGCGACGGATCATTCGCCATGAAACATGATGTCACTGTAAGTCCCATCAACACGGTCCAATCGTCCCCCAATCTTCACTTGTATATCACCGGTCCATGCCTCAACAGCTCTACGCCAAATCTGAGATCTCACCATATGCCGTTTCCATGGAAACGCATCCCTCGCCATAACACGTGATGTCGCGATAACTCCTATGAACATTTTTAAAAAGTGCTCAAACTTCACATGTGTGCCAACAGTCCAGCCGTGAAGACATCTACGGGACAGTTTTGAGATTTCTTAAAATGCCGTTGCCATGGCAACACAATGCTCGCCATGACACACGGCTTTCTCATAACTTCAGTGAAACTTCTCCAAACGCCCCAAAACTTCACAGGTTTGGTAACGATGCAGCCATCAACGCATCTAAGCGTATTATGGGGTGTCATCAAATGCCGTTGCCATGGTGACAGATCATTCGCCATCAAGTTTGCAGTTCAAATATTCTGCTGCTATTCCAAGCCTTTTTACTTTCTTTTCTTCTCTCATCGCACATTCAAGCCCCCAGTGTTCATGTATCATTTCAATCTAAATTCTTCACTTTGTTCTTACACATTACATTTCAGCATAGCAGTTTAGCGTCGGCTTTTCAGCATAAAGCATTCCCACTAGCAATTTCTTCAGGAATTACATTCTCTAGTTTAGCTTGTTCCAGAGGTAGATAAAATAGCGAAGTGTAGGTCTAACTCTTGTGTGTTTCGCTCCGCTCACCGGTCTGGCGGGCGGAGCTGCAGGATTTCTGCTTCACACACACGTTGCATTGCGCTATTTTACTGTCTTTTTCGGACACCTTAAAATAATGCCACTGCATCCCCATTAAGTAATGGTTGATTAATAAATCCCATTTTATGTTTCATCATACTCTCAGAGTAGTCGTCTGGAAACTTGAAATGTTCGCTGCATACATGCGCCTGTGGATCTTTCGGTTCGGGCCGAGCACATTTCGCTAGCCACTGCCTCCGAACTTACTTCCTACGCTTACCCGTTGGCAATAGATGGAACCGAGCATTCCGTGGATTGTTCCTATCCGAATTGTGGCAATGTTTCGCGATACAATGAGGCATATTTAAATATAATTGTGAGAGTAACTACAGTAAACAACATGAACAAAGCACATACGTCAATTTGTCCCCGACACCAAACGCATAGTTCACGTCACGTCCGGTAAAATAAGTCATGTGACTCGTCAAAATGGCGCCGCCCACAGGGTTGATGTTATTTCGGTAATTAATCAGCTTAAAGGTGAGGTGTCATGCTATTCCGGTTATTACCCGTCCCCTTGTGTGTTATGAAGGTTTTTCTGCATGTAAACGGTGTGCAGAGTCAAAACCCTCAAAGTACACCATGTAATGAGTACAACTCTAAAACAGAAAATACCTCCCCAAAACGGCTTGTTGGAGATACGTCATTGTCCATGTTTTACTTCCTGGGTGCTGTGTCGTAGGAGCACCCAGTAGCCACGCCCAGAGCTATGGCCGTACCCTCTGCCAGCCTAGCATATATGCTGTTAGAATCTCAGGTTCAGTTCAAAACTGTATCCAGTCATGCCAACGAGGGTCTGTTTCCTGTCTTGTGAGGGGAAATATTCAATGCATGCCTTACCGAGGGCAGGACGAAGTCAGTGGTTGACATTCCTTTTTAACACTGTTCCTTCAGATGTTGGAGCCGGTATTTTACTGTGTGTGCGGCATTTCACGGAGAATAGCTTCACAAAACATGGAGCGATTCATACCGGATATATACAGCGTAGGACACTGAAGGACGATGCTGTTCCTACTTTGTTTGGACCAGCGGGAGATTCGGGTACCCAACCTGTAAGTATTCATTGTTGTTTGTGTATTTATGATGTTTAAAACAAGCAAGCTATATCTACCACAACTGTGAAAATGGGTAAACGTTTTTTGGGGTGCTGAGCCATTGACACGGTGCTAACTGGGCTAACTTAGTTGCTAACGTTTACATATATAAACTACAATGTCAGCAGATGGCTTTACATGTTTGTCATGGCAGGATAATGTCTGCATTCACACACGGAATACTCATACAGTATACTCCGGGTGATTTCCCTTACGGCCAGTACATTATATGTGGTTTTCCTCCAACCAGCTCTGTGCATGCTAACGAGGCTAGCTATACTAGGCGAAAACATTGTTTTCATGCCAGCTACAACGAATGACCGAACGTAGCAGACTAATGTATAAGATTGCAATTGTAAACACGTTATTGCTAGCCTAATATGAACCACTAGCTTTTGTTCATAGTGGTTTTATTACACTACATTAGTTGCCTTTTCTCCGAGCTAACGTTCATATGCTACCAAGGTAAACCAGAAAACTAGGTTAGCATATTAGCTGGCAAGCTAACGGTGTTGAGATACACACTGCTACCACAAGTCCACAACTACTACTAACGAATCTAAAACAACTACGTTTCTATTATATAATATTTTGTGATTTGCATTTGATTTCATCCAGCCAGATCAGGAAACTCCTGGCGTATCTGGCGGACAATACATGATCCAGCCGGGATGACCACTCTGATGCCTCAGCCCCGGTGTAGCTTGCAAGACGGCGGGGAGGAATGGATGATATACCGTGTATATATGTATATTTATGTTCATTTTGTACATTTCTAAAATAAAGTTTGATAGAAAATACTTAGTAGCCTTTCTTCCCTGAAGTATTTGCTCCTATAACATATCATTCATATATAGCAAGCCATGATTAGATTTTTCATCAAACAAAGTAGTAGTTTATTACAGGTAAAAATAACGTACTCTTCTTCCGTTCTACGCCCCAAATGTCTATACTCGAATCTGTACATGTTATGGGGTGTGTAAGGTGTATATATTGGCATATCATGGTGTGTGCTACCGTTGGTGTTTTCAGCTAGCTAGCAGCTAACTGAAGCCACCTTTCGGAGCGGAGCCTCTCTGGTGGTTGACTAATCAGAACAGAGGGGCCGAGCTGACCAATCGGAGCACACTGGGCTCACAGGGAGGGGGGGGAGAGCTGCAGCGAGCCGTTTAGTGGAGAAAGTGAATACACACACTTTACAGAGATGCTGTCTGCGAAACCAATGTGAGTTTGGAAAATTGCACAGTATTTTTATATTTTAGTATACCTCAACAATGGAATTATGATCAGTGGAAATGGCCATGACACCTCACCTTTACAATCACTGATAACGTCATCGGATACATTTTTTTTTAAAAGACTGGCAGAGACTGGTCTGTTTTATCGGATGATAATTATTTAAAAAATGCGTGTCATGAGGATTCCCTCCCTTTTAAAAGGGGAGTGATTTGTAAAATATCCATAAAGAAAAAGTAAATCTGTTTGCAGTTCTGTTTCATATGGGTGTTGAGAGATGTATCCATAGATCTCTTAATGTTGCTCTCAAAGTGCACCAGATTGATGCTTTCGAGGGGGAGCATGCCCCCGGACCCCCCTAGAGGATGTTAGGTCACCCCCCCCACACTTAAATCATGTTCAAATGGATAGGGAACTAAATACATTTGCACACATCTTGTGTCCATATCTTTCTGTTTTGGTGGTCATGCCACAACCGTGCACGTGCGTGCATGCATGCATGAGTCATAGTGAGTGTCTGCATTTTGGGGGGGGCGCCAGCTAAAATCTTGCCTAGGGCAGCAAATTGGTCAGGGCCGGCCCTGAGGACATCACTCCGGCCTTGAGCTTTGGGTGAGCTCCACTCCCACACATAGGAAGCAGAATTATGAAGATTCCACTTTTTCTGTAGAAACGTCAGCGAAAACAAATTATGTGGTGCCAGAGTAGGGAGGGACTTCCACAGGCCGGCCGAATGCTGATTGGAGGGTAGTGTTGCCAAGAGACGTTTTTCAAAGTCTGTGCCACAACCAAAGAGAATCAAGTCCAAACCATGGTATCTCTTCAGCTAGTCTTGACCAATCATAAATGTACGGGCAACGCCCTGTGTAATAAAATGTATGCACGCACGAGGTTCAAGGCTCTTTTCCGGAAATAGTTGTTACAGATTACAGCTTTGCTGCCTGTAATTTCTATGGCATGACGGAGTCCTTGGCCAAGTGATATATATATTTTGCTCCCTTATAATAAATAGTTAAACTTAGAAGTTGTCTGTCTTTCCTGGAATTTTGAACACAACAACAGCATGTGTGAAACATGTAAGCACAATTGTTGGCAGGCCATCTGGATTTATTCAATTATTTCATTATGAAGTTACGTCTGTGCATCCATTATATACAATACTGTCGGAGGCACAGTGTTGATTAGAGAGGTGTTATAACACTAAAGTATGTGTACGCATCCCCTGAGTTCTATTACGTCTTATACCTCTTCATCCCTGTTATTCAACATCACAGTTCTAAGAGGATGTGAATATAGAGACATTTGGGCAAAGGGAGACACAGTGCAGACTGTACATAAGGAATCAATATAAGAAAAAGACCGGCAGAAGTATTTCTGTGCACACGGGAGTGACTGCATCTTTGTTCTACATAAATGTTCTTGACCCTTCAGTCCTTAACAACATAGGACTTATGGAACAATTCTAAACCAGTTATATGAAACCATTTGAAAGACTACACAGAGACCCTTTGTCCTTGTCTACATAATATAAATTGGTCAGCAGACTGACACAAAGGCTGGTCTCAGTTCACTCTCTATACGGCAACTGTTATTGGAGTCATTGCCTGCTTCAGTGCATGCTTTCGTTTCTCTGATAATCAGGGAAGATGTATTTAACCCTAAGCATGAATGCATTGTTTCAGGCTTATCATCACTCTCAGATTTACGTCCAAGCCTGTGAGTTAGGAATCTTACATCAAGCAATGTTCCGCCTTCTCCATTTGTCAAAAATCTATTCTTTCTTTGTTTTTGTTTCTTTTAATGTTATCACATTTCATTTATAGTTTGCACAGTTCAATCCTTATTTCATAAGTATATTCCAGCCTGATCTCACCAGAATGCGTACAAATGACACGACTATTGTACGACTTTCTACAATTTTCTCCCACGTTACGTTAGTTGTGAACGTATCTTAAATGCGTTTATAATCTACATATCTTTGCCATTTATTTAACCCTAACCCTAACCATAACCCAATAAGCTGCTGTGTCGTTTATTGCACCGCAAACATTAAAACTGTAATGGAATGGCGATCAAGCCTGAAGCCACAGAGCTCTTTGTTTTAATGTTTGAGGTGCAATATCAGCGTATATATGCACGCAAAAACGGACTTCTGCGTATCTATTGCACGACGTGTAAAGTCGTGTCATTTGTACGCATTCTGGTGAGATGGGGTTGGTATATTCATTCAAAACTGAACATTGGAATTGCTTCATTTCAGTAAACAATGCTGCTTTTTAATCTTTCTTATCTTAATGAATTCCCCTCTAAGGCAATATTTAGAAATGTCCCATAGTATAACATGTATTCAGTTATTTGCTTTTTTATGCTTTGTTCTTGGGAGTTATTGACCTTCCACTGTTTGGATCAGAGCTGCGCAGATTTCAAATTCAGGTTCATAATGTTCTGAGATATGTATTAGAGTCTGAGACACTTTTGGGAATAAATGGATTCCAATAGACAGTAAGGGAAGAAGTATTTAGATTCTCTACTCTGGGAATAGAAGGTGTAGTCTCTTTAATCACAATACAATGATCTCTAATGTCCGATAAACTGAGTCTGCATTCCTTTCAGCAGTGTAAATAGATAATTGTTGGCGTGACTTATCTTCACACTTTTGTATTCTTGTGGATTTAATATTTATTGTAAGAATAATTATTGAGCCTCAAAAAGTGTATAATTTATACCCAATTGTCCTGAGGATTGATGGCTACGTTTTGTTATGTGCACATATTTATTGAAATAGTTTGCCACCACGCAATCATTGATATAGATATATATTTTTCTGCTGAGTCACTTAATACTTTGTTTAGACCTTTGAAAAATAAATGTGGTAATTAAAACACAAGCCATTTTGAGTTTTTTCTCTCACTCTCTTTGTAAATGTTGCACATCTTTCCTTTTGTTTCATGAAGAAGGACACTTTTTTCTATCTTGGAAGTAAAATGCTACCAGCTCCTGTACTGACTGGTGTGAACACAGGAAAAGGACTAAAAAACATGACTTAACAAAGGTTAAGGTAGAATAACAGTCTTTACTAAGCAGAGTGAGGTACACAGGAAATCAGTTAGGAAAGGCAACTAAAACAAACGAGGGAGCAACAATAAGCGAAGGAATATTTAAGAATAAATACAGCAGAAACACATTATAAAATGGCATTTTATAACAGGCATTTTAAAAAGCAAAGATAGTAAAATAAACACAACGGGTATAGAATACATGAATAAAAGCCATACTGCAGTGTAAATATGAACACTTCAATCAAAAGCAGCGGCAAAAAGATAAGTTTTCAGTCTGGATTTTTAATAATTAAGAGTTGCAGCGGACCTGCAGGATTCTGGGAGTTTGTTCCAGATAGTCGGGGCATAAAAGCTAAACGCTGCTTCTCCATGCTTAGTTCTGACTCTTGGAACAGAGAGCCTGAGACTCCTGGACATGCCCGGCGCCGTGGGAGGCCCTCCCATTTGACATTCCTGCCCTCCCCCAATAAACACGATTTTTATTATTTATAAAAATTAAAAAATATTATTATTTTTTTTTTTTATTATAAATAAACTGTGAACTTTTATGCTACGATGTATGTGATGTCAGATAGTAACTAAAACTAAAAATCGCAGGCTACGTCAAATAAATGCATGTGTCTGTTGTGATTTGTGATTCGTCCACATTTAGACCAATCACAGCGTCACACTCTGCCGCCTATTCTGGATTTGTTTATTGTTTATTGTGCATTCTGTTGACTCCCATTTCTGTTTGAATTACAAAATGGACATCAAAAATTTGCTTAAAAGGATTTATTAAAACGAAATAGCGATGAAAGAAGAGCAGCCGATGGTGCTGCTGGCGTCTGCGACCCTGCACCTGCCGTTGCAGCAGCACGCCTTCATGCCACAAGCTTGACCTCGGCAAACCCCGGGGCTGAGTTAGCGAGCCCAAGCCTTGACTCATCAAGGCGGCCGCCACCAACGCTGTCCTCCGATGCACAGCTCCTTGTGCCCCTACCATCACCACCTGCGTTGCCACACCCTGTACCACACCCGCCAGCATCCTCCTCATCATCGTCATCCTCCTCCTCCTCCTCCGTGCCGGTGCCTCCACTACAGACGCTACCTTGCTGCACGTCAACAGGTACTATTGGGCCAGCAACCGCTCAAAGACCAACAGCCCCAGATGATCTTGGGGTTAATAAACCCAACCAGGTGAAACTGGATCGTTATCCAGGGAGATTGTTTTCAGGAAAGAAGCGCACTTTTGCCGCTGCATGGTACAACAACACCATGGCTTGAATATTCGTTAAAAGCAGACGCAGCCTTTTGTTTCCCCTGTAGACACTTTAAAATAAATACGTCTTCATCTGATGCGGCTTTTACTGTCAAACGTTTTTGCGACTGGAAACACGCATTACAGACTGATAAAGGACTGCTAAGGCATGCCGCATCAAAAGAACACATTTCATGTGAGAGTTTGTGGAGAGAGAGATACGCGAGGAAACAAATAAGGAAATTAGTACTTTGGTGCAGATCAGCTGGCACGGAGCCGTTATTACGTGTCAGCTGTCGTTGATATTATAGCTTTTTTAGCTGTCAACCAACTCCCTCTCAGAGGTGACCACGATTCACTCCACAGCATGTCCAATCCAATCCATTTGATTTCTATAGCACATTTAAAAACAACAGAGTTGAACAAAGTGCTGTAGATCAACAAGTTACAACTATATGTCAGGCAGTGGGCTCTTCCTATCGCTGTTTGAGTATACGCTGCACAAAGATGCAGAGTTGGCCAAAATAATGGAAAGCATTCCACACACAGCAACATACACCTCTCACGACATGCACAATGCCATAATAGAACTAACAGCAGTTAATCGTCTCCGTCTCTACTATTTCTCACGGAGTGCAACGACGAGGAAGCTGCCATCCTTAACAGTGTGCCTTGCTCGTGATTTACCAGTGTGTGTGCTGCCACGCACACATTGTTTCAAAAGTGGTTTCTATGTTGCCCTTTATTTGTGTATGTATTTGCGATAAGTGTGCGTCTTTGCGCAATGCCGTTGGCCTTGCTGTTTGATATTATAGCCTATATGTTGTGCCGCAGGCCCGCAGCACGTGACGGTTTTGTGTGCCCTCCCATGAAAATCACATGCCCTCCCTTTAGATTTGTTCTGGCGCCGGGTCTGCTCCTGGATGGTTCATAGTTATGCAGGAGATCGTTGATATAATTTGGTCCTAAACCATTCAGTGCTTTAAAAACCAGCAGCAGTAATTTATAATAAATTATTTGACAGACTGGAAGCCAATGTAAAGACTTCAGAACTGGACTGATGTGATCCACTTTCTTAGTGTTAGTGAGGACTCGAGCAGCGGCGTTCTGAATCAGCTGCAGCTTTCTAATAGATCTTTTAGTGAGACCTGTGAAGACACCATTACAGTAGTCCAGTCTGCTGAAAATAAAATCATGGACAAGTTTTTCCAAATCCTGCTTTGACATTAGTCTTTTAATCCTAGATATATTCTTAAGGTGATAGTATGCAGACCTAATAACTGTTGTGTTAAAATTCAGGTCTGAGTCCGTCACTACACCTAGATTTCTTGCTTTATTTGTTGTTTTGAAGTCTGCCGACTGAAGCTCTGCGATTACTTTTATTCGTTCCTCCTTTGTTCCAAAAACAATAATCTCAGTTTTCTTTTTGTTTAATTGGAGAAAGTTTTTACTCATCCAGTCATTGGCGAGCTCAATGCACTTACTTTGTGTTCTATTTGGAGAATAGTCTCCTGGTGAAATTGATATATAAATGTTTTTTATTGTATTTCATAATTACAGTAAATCATATTCAATTTACAAGAATAAACGGTTTATTGAATGTGTAAAAATTGAATACATTATTTATCTGTTTTTTAGCAGTTTTTAAATGCGAATTTAACAAAACTAACCGTAAAAATAAATGATTCTCTGGAGGAAAAATTAGCTGCATTTTTTGTAATTTTACAAAAAAATACTTTTGTTATGGCTATATATCACTGTCAAATACATAACAAATACTGTTAATACTCATTTAAAAAATGTATAATTGCAAGAAAATATATGAGTAAAGAAAGAAATATTTTGTAATTTTGCTTAATTTAACCACTACTTCACATTGATAAACTGAAAAAATACAGGTATTGACTATCCTAATATAGTAAAGAAAAACTACATTTTAACACATTTTGACTTGCACTTTATTGCTTTGTATTAATTTGAAGATTTAATTGTTAAATATATGAATTTCATGTTATAAAAACTGTGTAAAACCATAGAGTTAAAAAAAACTTGACTGTTATTAGCATGTTGGGTGCGAACTCCTACCTTGGGTTGTAAATTCAGCGTACCCCTTTCCTTTGCCGTGGTGTGCTTTGGCTCCTCCCTAAAAGCCCAAACTCACTCTTAGCCAATCGGTGGTATCAGGTAATTCAGCTCAGTGAAAATGACAGAAAGAGGGCCCTTTGTCGACAACAAAAGAAAGCCAATTCAGTTATTTGGAAAAATGAGTTGTTTTCAAGGAGTCCTATTGAATAGGGATTCAGGTAGGACTGTATAGGGGAAGGTTTCACTCAGAGTGACGTACACCTTGGGGTAAGAACACACAAGATTCTTGGGAGCGGTTGATCTCCTTAACTTATTCAACACAACAGCACAGTAATACAGCCATGGAGCAGGTTTACTGTATGTGTGTGGTCTATAACAGAGAAACACACAAGTATAATTAGAATATTGTACTTCTACCACCAAGTAAAAGCTTAGCGTGAGTGTCAGCACCTGATGACAATAGAATCTGACGAGGAAGACGCAACTATTTCTTGCACCGAAATGGGATGGGCACACTAAACACATTAAAACTTCTTTCAGTTAAGTACGATGCTTTTACACCGCTCACTCTGCTGCTGACACGCACCTCATATGCCCCAGTTACACACTCTCAAGATGGCACTCGTAGCTACCCACATTCAAATGATCTTCAAGTGACCGCTTGCTCCTGTTTACAGACCTGCTGCGATAGTGATGCCAAGTGACGACTTTATCGAACAAAACTCTATTCAAACCAATGCTTTAAATGTACAGATATGATCATAACAGTTAATGGAAAGTACATTGAAGAGTAGCATTGCCCTTTGACTTCAAGCTGTATAACTGTAAAGACAATTAATGGCTGTATCATCCACAGGATTTGTAATTAAACACTAAATCTACTTCTGTCTTAACAGGTGCCTATTCAAGATCAATCCGGACAAGGGGACTAAGGTGGAGAGGAAGGAAGAAAAACAAAAACAGCACTCGATAAAGGTAAAGGTGCATTCATTAATTACAAACGTCTCTGACTTTGAATGGAGAAAGTAGAAACACACACACATAGTCATGTACACACACGCACACTCATAACTGGTAGATTTCTAGTGTTTATAATTGTTATCTTTTGAACAAAACGTTGGGAAAATGTTGGCTATTGTGAAATGTTGAAATGTTTCATTGCCGGTCTATTCTGCTATATTTATTGTTTTTATTTTTGTGATGTATATTATTTTCAATAATATATTGTGTATATATATATATTTGTGATTTTTTTTCTCCAAAACATCTGACAGTTTATGTAAACTTGGGCTTTTGCAAAGTAAAATGACATGTTTTCTTTGTGTTTTACATGTAAATGGTCTTAGATTTCGTGAAGTTTGCTGACGACACGACCGTCATCGGCCTTATCACCGACGGCGACGAACAGAGAGGAGGTCGAAAACCTGACATCTTGGTGCCAGGATAACAACCTCCATCTCAACGTCAGCAAAACCAAGTAGCTGATTGTGGACTACAGGAAGCAGCAGAGAGGGACACGCCCCCATCGCCATCAATGGGACTACGGTGGAGAGAGTCAGCAGCTTCAGGTTCCTCTGTGTCCACATCACTGAGGACCTGACGTGGACTCATCACTGAGGACCTGACATGGACTCATCACACTAACAGCATCACCAAAACAGCGGCTCTTTAAAAAAAAATTGTATTAGTCAATGTATTGAACATGTTAGAAACAAAACAAACAATAATAATAATTCAAGGTTCAAGGTATAAAAAAAATGTATTCTCAAAGTTTGAACATTGTTCATGAAAATACAAGTTTAGGTCATCGTCATCAGCATCCGTGATATTGGATTCATTCTTTTGTACAAAACAACCAAAAGACAAGAAATAGCAAGCATCACTTCACAGGTCCTGCTCAGAACCATTCAGGATTTGGTTTCTAAATGAGTTTTAGTTTAGATAAAGTTGCACAGTATTTCAGCTCATCATTACAGTTATTCCACAGATGAACACCTTCTGTTGTGATGCAATGAAGTTTGGAATTTGTTCGTATGGGTGGTTTTAAAAAAAAATGCAGTTTCCTCTCAACATGTGTATGCTTTCTCTCCATGTGAAAAGTCCCTGGACATTATGATGTAATTGTTCCGCAGGCTGAGGAAGTTCAACATGGACTCCAGGATACTCTGCATCTTCTACAGGTGCACCATAGAGAGTATCCTGACTGGCTGCATCACGGCCTGGTACGGCAGTGCAATCATATTCCGTTTACTTGCATATAGACTCTTCTTGCACTATTTCTATTCTATTGTATTTGTATTTACTTGCACTATTTTATCCGTTTTATTTGTTCTATGTTCTATATATATATGTTGCACTGTTGGAGGAGCAAAGTTTTTCATTGCCATGTCTACACTGAAGATAATGTACAAATGACAATAAAGCCTTGAATATTGAATTTACGGTATTTTTTAAAATGACAACAGTAATCTTCTGTCTTTTTTATCATTTAAAAAAACATGTATTCAGTTTTTTTAGAGGTGTATGACTGTATTCTAACAATTAATATATGTTAAAAGAAAAAGATTTAATGGAATTACAAAAACATTTCTTGTAAAATTACAGATCTTTTTTGGCAAAAAATGTGATAGTTAATGTAAACTAACGCTTTTGCAAAGTAAAATGACGTTCTTTTCTTTGTGTTTTACTTGTAAATGGTCTTAGATATACAGTACCTTTTTGTAATAATAAAAGTAATTTTCTGTATTTTAGCTTTTCTTTATCATTTTTAAAAGATAATTATTCTGTTTTCTAGAGGTTTATGACTCTATTCTAACAAATAATATATGTTAAAAGAAAAATATTTCATGCAAAATGACAGTAATAGAGGCTCCTTGTGGTAAGGTAAGTTTCTGTTTTTTTACATGTTATCTCCGTATTTTATTTTACAGTTTTTTTCCTTTTTTTAACGGACATTTTCTGGCGCCCCCGTCGCCAGAAAATAACCGTTTTTTTACAATTCTTTTTTTTACAGTGTAGCTATGATAACTTAGGTCATTGTTTTTCATTATTTGAGCCAGTGGTAGCATATAGATATTAAAAAGCAGAGGTCCTAAGATGGAGCCTTGAGGAACCCCACATGTCATATTTGTCAGCGCTGTGTAGTTAGAGACAACGTTTTGTATGTCCTTTAAGTAGGATTCAAACAAATTTAGAACTGTGGCCGAAAGTCCCACCCAGTTTTCTAGTCGGTCTAGCAATATGTTGTGGTCCACAGTGTCAAATGCAGCACTGATATCTAATAATACTAAAGGCCCTGACACACCAAACTGACACCAAAGAACACGTCCCGACGGACCCGACTGTTGTGTCGCCTCACGTCTCCTGCGTCTTGGCCAAAAAGTTGCACTGGAACATACCGCAAAGACTTCAGCCGATGGCCAAGTAGTACATACGCACTGCACATGCGTGAGTCGCAATAACTCTCCTTACCAGCAGGCGACGGTAGTGTGTATTCGTCATTCAAAAGAGGCAACCGGAAGACAGACTGCGTGATATATACAAACAACAAATAGCTACATGCTACAGCTCGGGACAAGCAGCACAGGGATGAACTATGCCAATATTTTAACAGTATCGGTGCAGTACCTTTTCAGTGGGGCAAGATATAGCAAATATGTGTGCCTATCCTGCAATTTGTGTTTATTCTTTTAATCACACAGCGTTAAGAAAAAATCTAAAATGTGCCTACATAACTGTCAGTTGCAGCCCTAGCATTATTATTGGTTTAACCTACCAACAGTATATTTTTTAAACATTTTAAAATGACCATCTTGAACAGCTACAACATTAAAATACTTCTAGGCAGATTGTGGAAAGTAACAAAGTACATTTACTTAAGTACTGTACTGCTCCACTCCCATTCAGGCAAATAGTGTTTCGCTAAGCTGAACAGCCAATCCGAGTGATTTATTTTGCCGATGGCCTCCGCTGCCGATTCAACAAGGTGAATCGGCAGCGGAAGGTGTCGGCACGGCCGAAAAGACACAACGGTGCGGGACACACCAATCTGAGTAGGGCGACAGGACGCTCATCGACGGCCAGACATCTATCGGTTTGGTGTGTCAGGGCCTTAACACTGAAGTTCTGCCACTGCCTGTGTTTAAGTGGATGTCACTGAATACTTTAACAAGAGCAGTCTCAGTGCTGTGGTTTGGTCAAAAGCCTGACTGGAACACATCAAAACCGTTATTTAAAAGCATGAAATGACTCAGCTGTTGAAAAAACTACTTTTTCAATCATATTGCCTACAAATGGGAGGTTTGATATTGGCCTATAATTATTATTTAGGGATGCGTCTAGATTATAATTTTTTCAGATCAAACATCTTTTTATTTAGTTTCGACAATCAATAAGCAGTGTTTGTCATATAGTAATGGTACACATAATATATGCCAATGCAAATGAGCAATTGGTCTGTGCTGATTGTATGTACAAAAGGAAAAATAAAAAACAAAACAAGAAAAACACAGACAAACAATAACAACGACTAAAATAATCCCCTATCACTGCCTGTGATCTTTATACACATGTAAAACAAATGCATATACGCACATGCATATACACACACGCAACCTACACATACACATTTGCTGTATAAATACACATATATATATACATACATACATACATATGCTGCACTTAAGCTAAACCAATAACAGAATGATTTACAGAGTTTCGAATGCATTTATAAAAGGTCCCCAGGCTTCCTGAAATGTGCTGTTTGAGTATAGAAGTGAGTATCTGATCTTTTCAAGTTTCATACAGGACATAACATCTGTCAACCACTGTAGATGAGTGGGAGGGAAACTGTCTATCCATCTAAGCAGGATGGCTAAACAAGCTAAGAGCTGTATTTACGTCACGTGATCGCCACCGTTCTGCAGTTAAACGCTAGTTTAATAGTTCCTATTACCCCAAATAGGGCAGCCAGAGGATTTGGATCCAGTTCAATACTGAACACTTGGGATAGAGTTTGGAAAATCTCCGTCCAGTACATGCTTAGGCGGGCACAGGACCAGTACGAATGAGAGAGGCTTCATTAATTTGGCATTTATCACGGACTAACATCAGGATACATTTTGGATTGTTTGACTTTTGAAATATGAGCTCTATGTACCACTTTGAACTGAATTAAGCAGTGATGCGCACATAGAGAAGTTAAATTAACCAGTTTAAGTATATAAGTCCATTTATCTACTGGAAGGGGAAGGCCTATATCCGTCTCCCATGCTGCCCTGAGCTTATCTGTGGAGAGACACCTTAGATCTGACATCTTGTTATAGAGGCAAAGAGAATTATTTTGAAAAATTCTGAGGGGAAGCCATCTGGACCTGGACATTTGCCCGACTGCATTGTGGAGATCGCTGAAATGAATTTCTGCCTGAGATATAGGCTCCTCCAACTTCCTCCTGAAGTCAGGTGAAAGTTTGGGATTATTGAGACTACTTAACATTTTTAGAATTTACAAGCTCCAGCCAATAGATGCGTCAGCCAATCGAATCATATGCCAGTACAAGTACTGGCATTTGATTCGATTGGCTGACGCTTCTGCCGAGGCTTCAAAAGTTGAACATTGCTCAACTTTTGCAGCGAGCCACGCCAGCAACGCTCCGCTTCGCTTCCCACAATGCAGTTCGGCGAAAAGTGACGTCACCCCATTCAAAGTGAATGGTGAAGCTTTCAACGCACGCCGCTGTGTGGACGGGCCGTAAGGGTGGACATTCCAGGGGTTAAGTTAGTAGAGAAAAAAACCACTATCTCTTTCTCCATGAAATTTACAAAATGTTCATCCGAAAGTATGGTTGAATTGAACCACCATTGTCTATTCCTTTGCGGGGTGCTAGGGAGAGACATGGCCAGCAAGAAGGGAGCATGATCTGAAATTACAATGCTCTGATATGCACAAGATTTAACCAATGGGAGAAGTTGTTTATCAATAGATTATTCTTTTTTAAGAGTGGTTTAAATACTGCAGTTTTCAGGGCCTGTGGAAATACACCTGAGTGGAGATACTTGTTTACTATGTGAAGTAGATCTGAGGCCATGCAATGAAAAACAGTTTTGAAAAAGCCTGTAGGAATAATATCAAGGCAGCAGGAGGAGGATTTCAGAAGTTGAATAATGTCCTCCAGGTCTTTATCATTTATCACCCGGAATTGTTTCATGATGTTTGAATTGATTTTAAGTGGACACAAGGACAACACATTTGCTGTACCTGATGCAGAGGCACTGACTGCTTGTCTGATTTTCTGAATGTGGTCAGTGAAGGAGGCACATTCATTGCAGGCCCTGGTGGATAGAAGTTCAGGGGCTACTGACACTGGGGGGTTTGTTAGTCTGTCGACGGTAGCAAACAAGGCACGTGAGTTGTTTTTGTTTTTGGTAATGATGTCAGAGAAGAAAGACTGTCGCAGGAGGAGACCTCACAGCACTGTTTGTATTCCAATACATATTTATTATTGTTGTGCTTTTTATTAGTCTACAGAAAGTGAAATAAACACATACATCTTCTACATGCATTTTCAGATCAAAATATTCATGCCTGCTAGAAAATACAATTCATTATGCAGTATTTTATTATGTTCTGCTTCTCATTGTGAAGCAAAGAAAGATGCACAATTTTAAGGGTAATATTAATGTTATCTTATTCATGCATAAACTCTGTAAACCATAAACATACAGCTTTCCTAGCAGAGGATACAGTATAAAGGACATGTGTTCAAAATAGGTTTTGCACAATGTAGCAGTCTTAACAAATATGTACATTTCAGGATTGTATGTTAGTGTGTGGATTCAGCTGGTAGTGGAGGTCTTGGGTCACTTCCTGTTCATATTGGAACGTTCGTAATGCTGTCTTTAAATCACATGATTGTATCTAACAGGTGTGTTGATCACAGTACTAATATGAGGGTCAGGGTGAGCTTTTTCAAGTTTCAAGGCTTTTATTGCTATGTGTGCATAGTTACAGTGTAGTTATGACAATACAAATCTTAAGTCACAGGCTCCTCCAACAGTGCAACACAATAACAGATAACATAGTGCAAGTAAATCAAATAAAATTGAATATAATAGAAACATAATTTAATAAAAAACAGTGCAGAATAGTCTATATACAGTCATTGGAATATTGATATATGAGTTGCAAACAGATGAATGTTATGGATGTTCTTTCAAAAGTTCAGGTTTTTTGCAGTCTAATGGTCTGTGGGATGAAACTATCCCTGAGTCTGGTGGTTTTTCTGGTGGTTTTCGTCCGGATGCTGCGGTACCGCCCGCCAGACGGCAGCAGACAGGACAGTTTGTGGCTGGGGTGATGGGGGTCTTTGATAATCCTGAGGGCTTTCTTCCTGAGCCGCTGGGTGTAAAGGTCCTCCATGAATGGCAGCTCCGTCCTGGTGATGTTCTGTGCAGTTTTCACCACCCTCTGTAAAGCCTTACGGTTGAGGGCGGTGCAGCTGCCGTACCAGGCCGTGAATTGAGTCTAATGGCGCATTTCCACCGCAGGCCTCGCTCGGCTTAGTACGGTTTGGTTAGGCCTTGTTAGGCCTTGTTAGGCAAGGCTCACTTTAATGCTGCACTTCCATTACAGTTTAGGAGCTGGGGCAGTAACTATAGTAACGCAGTGTAGGCGGAGCCGTGACGTCATCTTCAATGAGCACCCCAGAAAAACAGCTGTTAGCTGTCAGCACTCAAGCTCACAGCTCCTCATATCTGTTCAGAAACTAGACAAAAGTTATAAACAAGTACAAACCACAGACTGTCTGTGTCATGGTGAATACAGTCGCTGGTTTATTTATGTCTGTATAGGCCGTTGTTGTGAGTGTGGACGGTCGGAGCATATATTGCGTTAGCTTAGCCGATCTCCATTTAGACAACAAATCAAATCACGTTTTATTTATATAGCACATTGTTAAACGATTTTTGGTCGAGCCAAAGTGCTGTACATATAATAAAAATACCCTACAGTAAAGACACTTTACAGCAAATACCAGAGGTGGGGACTCGAGTCACGTGACTTGACTCGAGTCATGACTCGAGTCGCATATTTTGTGACTTGAGACTTGCTTGACTAACATTGATAAAAGACTTGACTTGACTTTGACTTGGTATTCATGACTTGAGACTTGACTTAAGCTTGAGATCGATGACTTGAAAGGACTTGACTGTTTAAAATTAAATATTTGCGTTTGTTTTTGTAGTGAGATACTACGTTTAGTTTTTAAAAAAAACGTGATTATAGTGCCGTGCGCACAAACCTGGCAACCCAAAAATAGTGAAGTTTGGATTCAAGGATTATTTTGTCGATGACGGTAATAAAAAGAGAACAGCGGTATGCAGGGTCTGCAGTATAAAGATCGGTGACACGACCACCACAACATCCAACTTCATTCGTTACTACAAAAAAACCCACAGAGAAAGGTAGGCTATGTTGTGTGTTGTGTTAGCTAGAAAGCTAACGTTAAGTTTAAGCTACGTTAGACTTGGTTTCAAATCGATTAAGCATTGCAAAGAGAAGACAACACTGTAAATGAACACTAGAACCTCCAAGGTATTCATTTTGACTAACCCTGATACTGACGGGCTGTCAAGAGAGGGAGAGAGAGAGAGAGGAAAAGAGATGACTCGTTTATTTCCCGTGTTATTATCAGAAGTTACTGTAAACTTTTGAATAATGTAGTTCATCTGCTTTTAGTAGTTTGTTTAAATGTTTTAATGATGTTGTTTTTGTTTGTAGAAGTGCATCATTCATTGATTTATTGTAAAATGAATCTGAACTTTTTGATCTGTTATGATGATAAACTGAAGCAATTTCTAAATGAACCCAATTCAGTGAGTTTTAAATCGTCCTACTTAGTTTATAAGGAAATTATGAAGAGGAACAAATTAAATGATTTGAAAATGATATCTATGTAGGTGCTGACGCTGTTGGCGGTTCTAGTGTTAACAGACATTTAAATTAAATATGTGTAATGGCAAATGCCATATATGATTTTCTTACCTGGAGTTCTGCCTTTCTGAACAGACTGATTGAGTCCTAGCTATATTGTCTGTAGTTCTAGGGTTAATATTAATCTAATATGATTGTCATTGGTCTAAATTAGATTTCAAATGATTAACTGTGTATGTAATGAAGATCATAGTGTGGGTTAAATCCATTTTCATAATCACTGTCTTTTAACTGATTTAAATGCGGAAACTGCGCTTATTCATCAGAATTTCTTATGACTTGACTTGACTTGACCTGAGCAATGACTTGACTTGACTTGCTTGACTCTCACCACAGTGACTTGGGACTTGCTTGATACTTGTAGGTCAAGACTTGAGACTTGCTCATGACTTGCACATGTAGGACTTACTCCCACCTCTGGCAAATACAACAGCACAGTTTGTGCGGAATATCAGTATGACAATACGACATCCTCTGTCCTTAGACCCTCACATTGTACAAGGAAAAACTTCCGGAGAAAAACCCACAGTTTAAAGGGAAAAATGGGAGAAACCTCAGGGAGAGCAACAGAGGACGGACAGACGTGCAATAGATGCCGTGTGTAAATCGAAGAGATAATACATTTTACAGCGTAGGTAGACCGAATGTTTGGAAATGCATGTGTCTGTACAACCCAGTCTCACGTAATTTCGTGTTATAGTCACGACATTTAATCTATTGATTCGTGTTCACCAACACGATTATCCCCTTTTTTTCGTGTCACACAGGACGATTTTAAAAGCAATGTATTTCTACTGGTAATGCGTTTTGCAACACGTCTTTTTCTCCGGTCGGGTCGTGGAAGACCGGAAGCTGTGTGGTTCATAAAAACATGATTTTACTCAATATTAAGCCACGATTATTGCTTTTATTTTAAATCGTATAATTTCGGACTTTTGTTGCCGTCTGTGAGGAAAATAAATGTTATTATTTCCATAATCTCTGGGTTTTTTGGCGACCGTCAGGAACTGAATTTCAAAATAAAAAATTACCGTAAACAGACGTAGGCCTGTAAGGGACATTTCGAGCATTTTCGAGTTTAAGACACAACACTAAACAGACGTAAGCATTTAGAGTGATTAGCCAAGATCCTCAGCTATGGTTTAAAATCGCTGATTGGATGTTTTAGCCGCAATGCATGTTGGGATTTGGTGTTTATATTATATGAAATCGGAAAAACATAAAAAAATAATCAAATAATACTTAATTCCGAGTGTTCTTGCATTTCTCTTTGAAAGTCATCACATAACGGCATTGTAATACACGGTTCGGCTGCATTACATATTACAGATCTGCCGTAGTTCTTTATTTATAGAGCCCTGATGAGAAGACCTTTGGAAAAACTGGAAGAAATGCCGCCGAACCTGAATACTTGACGTGGATAATAAATATATCAACAATTAAACAACATCTTCAATTTCTCTTCACACAATACGTCTCCTTGCAGTATCAACACTAATTCGGCTGACTTTTACATTTGATCTAATTCGTAGATAGGTTATATTTACACCATAACGGTGCACAGCTGATATAAAAGGACTTGTAGTTTTTAAAGATATTACTGATTTTCTTTGAATATAAGAATGTAAATACTGAGTCTGAAATAATATAGCAATATGCTGTAAAATTATCTGAAAACATGAATAAAACTACACATATTCAGATGTCATAAGTGTCCTACACTAATAATACATTGTGTTGACCACCTATTACTACACTGGTTTCTTCTGGTGCCTGAGAGGCACGAAACGCATTACCAGTAGAAATACATTGCTTTTAAAATCGTCCTGTGTGACACGAAAAAAAGGGGATAATCGTGTTGGTGAACACGAATCAATAGATTAAATGTTGTGACTATAACACGAAATTCCGTGAGACTGGGTTGGTCTGTAATAAGAAGATGCATCACGCATTTTAAAAGGTTTTTCGCCTGCCGTCTGTCTGCAGACTGGTCAAAGCATTCATTCATGAATTTTACTAACCGGTATCAGTATGTTGTTACTTCAGCATCATTTTGAAACGTGTATTACAATTAAATCACGGTCAAATATGTTCATCTTGTAGTTGTAGTCCCCCTTGCCAACGATTCTCTCTGACCAATCAGCAGTCGTCTCTAGTTAGCATATTCCGCCCGGTTGTTGGCCCCGCTTGTTGGCCTCGATAGAACCATGATTTAGTCAGGCCAGAAAAAAGGTGAAAAAGTAGCCCTAGGAACTAGGCCTAGTGGAAGCGCAACCAAAAACGAGCCCGGCACGCTTAAACCGCGCTCCGCGCCATAGTGGAAATGTGCCATTAGTTACTGCAAAAAGTATTAGGGCAGGAGTGTCCAAACATTTTTCACTAAGGGGCCGATGGGCTGGGCCCCTCACTAAAGGTGACTGATATTGCCTCCTAAGTTAAGTTATAAGTTAGTAAAATCAATCAAATGTAGATAAATTGCTTTATGAAAAAAAACATCCTACATCACAGCTTTCCATTGGGTTTCATTTATTTAGTAACACAATGTGTGTCAGGTTGCTTATAATCAGGGGGAATAGGAAGGGTATATTTCATGCTTGTTATGTAAATAAATTATACGGCTTTTTTTTATGAATTATGGTTTGTAAGGAAATGTTCTCAACTTTAATTTACTAATTCTAATGTATTTGAAAATTGGGCTTACACACACATGTATACTGTGTTATATATTGTTACATATTTATTTAAGAATACAATATAAGACAAGCACAAGTTTCGTGTGTGGACCATATTCCATTACACTTTTAGAATTTCCTGCAGGCCAATTAAAAAATGGACCACGGGACACAGTTGCCCCCCGGGCCGTAGTTTGAACACCCTTGATTAGGGTAAAGGTTAGGTAAGTGTGACTCACGGTTATTTGTTATAAAATACCATGTGTTGACAGACCAAGGAAGGCGAACAGTGTTCAAATAGACAGGGCTGTAATATAAGAAGTATTTAGATTCTCTAGTCAAAGTACCATAAATATTCCGTCAAATTAAATTAAAGTCCTGCATTGAAAATGTTACTTAATTGATAGTAAGTACGTTGAATAAGCATGAAAAGACCCATTGCAGAAAAACTCCTAAATACATTTCTAAAATATTGAAAACATCACTTACATTTTAATTAATGCCAATTCTAAATTGGCTTGTTGATTCTTGTCTTATCCGACCTTTTATAAAGCATAATTTGAACAAATATTTTATAAACTCTTGTGTTTTATTCAGAAATCTTAATGTGTTGAGTAACAAGTAACTAAAGTTAATTACATTAAAAATATACATACGGTAAAAAGTAACATGTTTCCCTTTTACTTGTAATGGACTTAAAGTATAAAGCGTCATGAAGAGAAAATGCTCAAGTAAAGTACCTCATCATCACACTTGTGCACTGTACTTGAGTAAATCTACTTGGTTACTTTTCACCACTGGAACTGCCACAGGGAATATTTCTTAACCTGCTATAATATGTTCTCAAATTTAGCCTGAGAATATTTGTTGAGATGTATCAGAGCTTCTCCAGTCTGCCATTGTCAGGGAGATTTTTCACAGTCATCACCATCATCCCACTCTAAATGTACAGGAATGCCAATACTGTATATGAATACTGTATGTTAGTCCAACACATTCTCACACCCAACTGAGTGTCCGATATTGGGTGTAAATATCCGCTCTGTACATGCCCAGTGTTATTTCGAAATAAATGTGTGTCTTCATAGGAAGTCAGAAGTAGGCAACAAGCCCTACGCAGAGTAACCCTAACCCTAAAGGGTGAGGATGTTTAGGCAGCAAAATAACTTGGTTGGGATCAGGAAAAGATTGTGGTTGGTGGACAAATCACTTACTCCTGACTTGAGTTACTTTGTGTCTTTTTGAGTGGTTAATATCATTCAAGACATTTGTCATATCTATCTACATTTGTTAAAGGAGACATGTCATGCTTTTCCGGTTATTACCCGTCCCCTTGTGTGTTATGATTGACCAATCCACTGACTTCCTCACACACACACACAGTGCAGGCAGCTCTGCTGATTTCTCCTCCCTGCTGCAGGCTGATAACAGACAGTTGGGATCGTGGCGAAATTCTCTCTGCAGACCCATTCTCACAGCGTTTATCAACCTATAAACCTTTTTCTTACTCAATATCAAGCCACACTTATTGTTTTTATTTCGGCTGTGACTTTGTGTGTGTTCAGGATGAGTTTGGCTGTGTTTAGCTGTGTATCGCTAAACAAGGAAATCACACCTCCACGGAGCTCAGCGCGATTCACAACGTCCCGACCAATCAGAGCACACTGTGCTCACAGGGAGGGTGGGGGCTGGAGCTATTGGAGCTGCAGCGAGCCGTTTAGTGGAGAAAGTGAATACTGCTGAATACACATACTTTACAGAGATGCTGTATGCGAAACCAATGTGAGTTTGGAAAATTGCACAGTATAAATCTATTTTAGTTTACCTCAACAATGGAATTATGATCATTGTGATAATTTCTATATATCAAGAAAACCTTAAATATTTGCTATTGCTGGAGATGAAGAGGTAATTGGAGGAAGATCCTGAGTATGCCTTCCTCTGAATAATCCTCTTATGGAGATCAGACAGTCTGTTTCGGTTGGGGTCTTCAAATCAAAACTGATCTTTTGGCCTTAACTTTCAATTAGTAGCTTATCTGTTCATTATCCTGAAGGCGTATTTGGTCTAAGACTCAATGTATACAATAAGCCTACAGTCCTGTCCTCACAAGAATAATATTAACTTTCTGAAAACCCTGCTTCTGAGTAATCCTGTTGTTTGTACCGTACAAGAACTGCTGTGTACCACTTTCTCTCTCTCAATAACCCCCCCCTCACTTTTTCTTTCAAGTCAGGCTTTAGTGCTGGACCACCGGCCATCATAGGACATTTCTCTGTGTTCTGGCTGTCAGCACCTCATTCAACATGTTAGATCTGGGTCTCTCCTCTTCTCTCACACATGCACTTCACACATGCCATAGGAGGGGGATGTACAGTATAGTGCCTCATAATTAATGATGATGATAGCCTGTGCTTGATCTTCAGTATATAGGGGGAACCAGGGTTTTTAGATATACTCACATAGGGTTGCTCAGTAGTAGACTGAATGAACTACAAAGACAGAGTTGAAGTGGATTTCCAAATGCACTGCCAATTAATTCCAGAATTGTATTCAGTGTCACTGATCATATCAGCTATTTATCCATATAAATAAGATAAGATAAAGTAGTGTTGATGATCAATTTTTGAGAAAATCTATTTGATAATTAGATATTTAGTAAGATATGTAAAAATGTAATTACATTTAATTTAGCTGATGCTTCTACCATGAAATAAAAAATCAAGAACCTTGCAAGTACATCAGCTTTTATAAGGCCAAACAATAGAAGGACTACCGCATTGCCTTCAATTAAGCCACAAGTTTTATTTATTGTCTAATGTGGCCATCTTGTAGAGTTGTTGCTGTCCTGACACCAATGATTCTCTTTCTGAGCTCGTCAAAGGATAGTCACCCCATTCTCATATTTTGTAAAATGTCTGTATTTTTGTGTTAGTTGTGCAGCTCTGCTTAAGAAAGGAGGACAATGGATATGATATAGTTCTTAATCTGTCCCTCCACATTATTACCTACTCCGCCAAGGTGATTAAGAGAAATATAATTGGGACTGGGTGTCTGAATAAAAGGCATTGAAGAGGATACATCAACATCATTACCTCAGTTTGATGCTAATGACCTGCATTTGTATGTGTCTCAACATTTTAGTAAATTAGTTGTTCGTGAAGTTTTGGGAAAATTGCTTTGAAATGTGATATTTTGTTAGAAAATTGTGTTCGAATTTCAATAAACTGCACTACATTTAGCTGACGCTTCTTTCCAAAGAGACAGTGCAATCATGAAGATACAAACTGAACAAATCAAAAACCTTTTGAGTTAATTTGCTTTTATTAAGCCAAACCATCGTAAAAGCTAATGCACTGCTTCCAAATAAGCCAAGCATTTCATACAGTGCTACACTAAGTCTTACATGCAGAAGTGAGACCAAGGTGGACCAAGGTTTTCCATTATGTCACAGAAAATCTGTAGACTTCCTGCTGTCCTGATACCAATGATCCTCCTTATAAGCTCCTCTAAGGATAAAGTCTCCCCATTATTTATGATTTGTGAAATCTCTGTCAAATTGAGTTTCTGCCATACATACTCTCACATTAGATGCTCTGCAGCTGTAAATGGTGCATTGTGCCGGATTGGAGGCAGTTCTTATACCCTTTTTGTCATAGCAAACGAGAATATAATAACTCCATTACCCTATCTAAACTACCTATTTTTTCTCCTTATGTATATCCTTTGTATTTCAAGGTAATACAGATTCACATTTTATACAAAGATCCGGTAGTTCTGATTCATTCTAGGAATGTTGAATGATGAGAGCAGAGAATCAGCCAATCGTGGTAATTACCTGGAGCTGCTTACATTTTTTTCAGAATATGATCCAGACTTGCACTACCATTTGTCCACTTCTAAGGTGTTCATTGGAACCTCGAGTCAAATACAGAACGACTTGATAAGTGCTGTGGCCGAAGTGATGGGTGAGACCATCAAAGAAGAAATAAGTAAAGCACCCTTTGTAGCTTTAATGCTGGATGAAACATCAGATGTCAGCAATGCTGCGTGCACAGTTATCGTTTGTTCTTCGGTTTGTAACAGACAGTGACGTAAAAGAGAGGTTCGTCAAATTTGAGGATGTGACAGGGAAGAAACGGGCAGAGGATGTAGCAGCCATGGCCCTCGGTTTCTTGGAGGAACAAGGTCAAGGAAAAGATCCCACAGGCACTTTTCATACACTGTTATGCACATGCCCTTCATTTCGTTTTATCTCAAGGTGTAGTTCAAATTAAAGAATGCAGACTTTTCTTCTCACACCTTTCTGGCCTGGCTGCGTTCTTTTGTAGATCGCCAAAACGAACGTGACTGCTTGATGAAATATTCCAGAAGCGACTGCCACGAGTGGCACCAACCAGGTGGAATTTTGCATCAAGATTGGTGTGCACTGTATTTGAAAAGAAGGATGCTCTTAAGGATCTGTTTGAATAAATAGTTGAACACCACGACAAATGTGATGATGCTGCCATTCTCAGTGCTGATTGTTGTGCACCGACAGAAATGCTAGAGAGATTCATGTTATTTACGTTTGCTTTCTCTCATTCCAGGCTTCCTGATTATTTTCACCTGTGTCTCCTGTGCTCATCAATGTCAGCCCCGCCCCTGATTGGTCCCACCTGTGTCTAGTTACCCTGTGCTTATATTCCCCTGTCTCCCAAGTGTTCTTTGTCAGTTCGTTATTGTCTCTTGCTATGGTCAGGTCTATGCTCTTTGTGCTCTTGTAAAGTTTGATTCCTCACTACGTGAGCGCTTTCATTTTGTTCCTCTATTTTTGTCATCTCGGCTAGAGATTTGATAGTTACCTTTTTGTTGTTCATTGCTGTATTTGGAAAATAAAGTATCTTACAAATACTTTACCTCTGTCTCCCGGGTCGTGCAATTGGGTCCTACATCCTAAGTGTCTGAGTTCGTAACACTGATGGCTACCTATCAAACCTGGGCAACTTTGAATTTGGCTTTTTCCTTTCAACTTTTAATGACATATTTGCGCATGCAGATGTGCTCTTCGACATCTTACAGAATAAGTCATTTGACATGCAGTTTTGTCTGACAAGGGTGGAAGAGTTTTGCATTTGCATTGAAGGGCAGAGGGATCATTTTGATCAAATACAGCAGGGCTTCTCAAACTCCGGACCAAGGTCCGCATCCGGACCGAACTGCAAATCAATCCGGACCGAACCCTGTGTCCCATTATAAAAAAAAAAAAAAAAAAATTAAATAAATTCTGATGTAATATATATTGGAAACATATATTTCAGGGCCATACCTATACAAAACATGTCTGTGAAGTTTTTTGCTTAAAATACCAAACAGTTCACCCATTGTAGCCATGCCTCATACTGCTCATACCGCTCTTTTGCAGCCCATGTTGCAGCCTTGTTAGAGAAACGCGGATTTTGGGTCCTTAGCTTGAAAAAAAAAAAGAGGAGGCGGAGCTAATGCCTGATCAGAATTCTACCGGGGATAAAGTTAAATTCTGCTGTGATAAAACGCCATCCTGTTCTAAACCACATCAAAGATTATTTCTGAAACAGTATGGAGCTCAAATGCTTTTTCTCTTGCGGGTTTATCACAAGGTGAGTTCCTTTTTTTATTTCCTGCTTTTTAAACACATGTGCTCTACAGTACAGGTTAGCTCTGAGTGTTAGCAAGGCTTGCTTATGTAAACAAAGATGAGATTACGTCCAAAACACGTCAGGCATTGTTTCTGATAGCAATTTTCTGTGGGTCCGGAGGAAAAGAGAGAGCGTTTTTATTTTCTGACGCTGCGTGAGTTCCCCGACGCACCGGGACTTTACTGGCATTGATTCGGACCATTGACCTTGTATATAATTCACAAGTGGACCTTTAACAAAAAAGTTTGAGTAGCCCTGAAATACAGTATATGATGAGACTGTGCAGGACACCGGCCTGCCAACTGGACGGAGAGCCAACGGAGATTCTCGCTCACACTACAAGAAGCTGCACAATGGCATTCTTGAGGACATTTTAAATCAGGTGCAACATCGGTTTAAAGATAAAAAAAAACTGTCATTCCTTTCTCTTCTGGACCCTCAACAGTTCACAATTTTTAACAGCAAATTCCCTGCAACTGCATTCTCAAGCCTCACAGAGAGCTACGGGCCGCACTTTGATTTGCTTCGGCCGAAAACAGAACTGTCTGTGATGTATGGTATGACAGATTTTCAGGGAAAGAACCCATCTGCCCTCCTTTTCTTTTTTCAACAAAAAGGACTTTGTGACAGCATGCATCAGCTATATGCACTGATATGTTTAGTTGTCTGTGGAAAGGACATTTTTTCATCCTCATAGTTTGAGTAGTTCGTTTTTAACCTAGCCTGCAGAACATTTTGGAGAAAAGGCTGGTTTGTTCCACATTTGGTGCATTTAAAATGGCTAGAGTTATTTTTATCATTTGGTAATTGTCTTGAGTATCACGCATCATATCTGCGTATGTGTGATCATATCTCAAGCTGTAACCAAGACGTTCTTAGGGGCTCTGATAAAAATCCCTTTTGTGGCCTTTGTGCCTGGAGAGACAAATATTTGTCCAACCCATGAATTGGTTGGTTGTCACCATCAACGGAAACAAATCAAATGAAAAGGAGAGGAAACCAAAACCAGACAAGTCAAACGTTTGGTGGGCCTAACAATATCTGTTGTTCTCTACTGATGGATCACATTCAGACCTCCATAAAATAATCTTCGTAGTGTCCACTTTAGAAACCAAACAATGTGATGGAGGAGGAAACCTCTTTGTCTATTCTGTTCACACAGGTCATCTATTGTACGTTTTTCTGTTCTTATTCTTCCTGAAGGTTCTTCCCTTTTTCCCCGTCAAATAATAGTTTGCATGTTGCACAGAGGCTGAAGCCCCTTGACACAATCGCAGATACTTTTTTTTCTGAGAACGCCTTATGTAAAGATGAGTCACTTCTTCCAGTGAAAATTGGTCATATCAGAAATAACATCTTCCAATACTTCAAGAGTTACTTCAAGAGACTCTCAAAGTTGTAAATATTCCACGATGATATGAGATTTGGTTTTGAAACATCAATATATCTTGAATGTTAAGTGTGTAAACAAGCTAGGCTTTTGTTTATTTCAGCCTTCAAGAGACTATGAATAATGCTGCGATCACAGGATACGACTAGTTTCTGCCTTCCTTGAAGTATCCAGCTTTAGAACACAAGATATGCACCACTGGTTTGTGCATTCAGTGAAATGAAAAGGGAAGAATCACTTCTACATACAGCTTCTTGGCTTGAATTCTGTCTTTGTTACGTTGTGAATTCGTCACCTTATTTTTTAGCAACTCTTCAGGAAACAACTATATCCTCACATGTTCCAAATGGAGATTACATTGTGAGCGCATTAGACACATCAATCTGCTAACCCTGACCAGGCTTTGTGGTTGTTATTTTTTTTGCTGTAAAGTCACAGTACTGCCCTGAAAACACAGCATTTCAGTTCAATTGGTCCAAACCAAAGTATGACCCCTGAACCAAAAGTTGTAAACATTTATTGACAGAAACTCATTAATTGGACAATTTATATTCCTGTCAACCTACATCATGACCACTACATGGACCAGCAGAGGAAAAACTTAACGGTTGATCAACCCTAACCCTAACCCTTACTGACGTCAAGATACGTAGAACTTCATTGTGCCTTAGGTATTATGGCCTTAATCCGAGGCACCTTAGTAATGAATCTCTTGATGCCAACACTAATCCAGCACTAATCCAATACTACTAAGAGGATAGATAAATTAATAAATGAACTCTGTAAGAATAGCCGAATATGTTCAGTATACACAGAAATAATGAATATTCAGACAGCGGAGCATATGTTACTTTCATTAAATATGTATCTGACAGGTGCAGAATCTGACACACTTCAATGTTTATGAGCTTCTTGATCTACAAAGAAGGTATTTGATATAAATGGAAGCATATGTGTGATGGACTTGATCTTGATTGATTGATTGATACATTTTATTTCGAACAAGTTAAATAAAGAATTACAAAACAAAACAAATGTTGCAGTGCATAGTCATGTTATAGAAATCAAAACAAAAAAAATGACATTTTACAACAACAACAACAATAGCATTAGCAACATAAACAGTGCCACATCTAGTGTTGGAAAAGGTGTTGTTAAACACCCTTTGCTGATTTGGTAGCAAAACTACTTGGTTAAGCTTAGATACGGAGACACGTGTATGTGTTTGGAGTTTTGTTTCTGTCACTTGAAAATATACGTCAAGTATTTCTGTATATGCTGTTATGCGTTCCCCTTTTTTTGTTCTTTTTCTCCTCTTTGCTCAGGTGTTCCTGGTCTGCTCCTGGCTCCCCCTCAGCTCAGGTGT
>CALSBZ010046806.1:86881-111788 GCA_943591055.1 Gobionotothen gibberifrons
CACTATTAGCACTAGCACGGGAGTCTCAACAATAATAAGAGCGCTGTAGAGAGAGATGACGAGTGGCATTTACAGTGGCCGATCAGAGGGGTCTCAAACCGGATACATCACACGGGATAAGGGTTCCCAACCAACCAGAATGGTTTAAAGTTAAACTAAGGAAGTAGACGTAACAGATATACCGATAGCAGCACTGTTTGTCCAGCGGCTTAACCCATCCCTACTGGTGAGAGAAAACAAATCCCATCACAGTTCATTTGTGGGACTTTTACCTTTATAGTATTGAACAAACAATGAAAAATATGAAGAAAAACGCAATTATGCAATCTAATTTATAACACCCGCCATCACGGGCCACGGACTCACTTTTCAAATTAAAATTAAAAAAAAAAAGTATCGAAACCGGATCTGATTTCGGTACGGTATACCGTAGCCACCAGTAACCGGTATTTCGGTAATACCGGATACCGGTATGCATCCCTATTGTCAAGTCAGTTAACACAGCGGGCTGACACAAGCCATTACAGGGCTCGACATTATAAATGGCCCGCTGGCCCGGAAGCTCTATATAGACACCCCGGGCCAGCATAACGTACTTTCCACTTGCCCGCTCGGGCCACTAAAAATATTGCTTTAAAAAAAACAGATGGTCCTGTGGTATTGGTATTTTGACTAGCAATTTAGTTAAATTGTTTCGTTTATTAACGCTACAATATAGCGTTTCGTGAGGCGGTTGTCGTTGTTGGGTGAAAAGCAAACAGCTGTTTGCTGCGGAGCGCAACGGGAGTGCGCTCCTTCACTATGACTGTTGCGCCACCTAACCATTCGCCAAAATGTTTTTAATACCAGCGATAACCGGCCAAGCGCCGGGCAAAAAACTATCTTCAAATTAAAGAAAGTCACCGGAGGAGTTAAAGGAGAGTGACAGGGAGCATGAGAAGAAGAGGGAGAGAACGTTTCAGCCAGCTTTATCGATCGAGTTGGCTTCTAGTGGTGCAGTGACGCGTCCTAAAACCCTTTTATAATCTATCGATTAGATTTATGATTCGAAAATTATAAAAGTAGGGTAGACATGTGGATATTATCCGGCTGAACAAAACGTGCATTTATCAAACAGGTTTGTTATATCTCTCACAGGCTCCGCCCTCTACTGGACTCTATGGGTACTACTCTCTGTGCGTGCTTTCACCTACTGAGTTTACGTAAACGTAGCCGGCCAATCGGGGCGAGCCTACCTGAATGCGCGCGCAGGCCACAGTATATAAAGGCGGCTACACCCGCCGCCCACTATCCTTTTTCTCTTCAGACGAGCTGACAACCGAAGAGTTTTATTAAGCGAACGACGATTAGAAGATGAGAAGAAACGGAAAATGGACTCACCATTACTGGAAGCCCGGCCATGCCCCACGGGCGCCGGTCTCCACCACCTCTGCTTAGAGTGTTGGGGGGACCAGGATATGGCCGAGGCGGTGCCATTCACGTTCGCCATTCCAGCGGGGCGGATGGCTCCGTTTGCCGTTGTCGGGCACTGCCGGGTCCGGTCCATGGAGGTCCACCGCCCTAGGTGATGACCATGGCGGCGGAGCGCAGCTGGGCAGGGGGCTGAAAACAGCTCTGCCACGCTTCCGCGTGACAAGGCGACTGCAAATAAACACGGGTGTGTTGGGCGTCTCGCTCATTGCTGGAGATGCCCCCACCTCACCAGATCAGAGCGATTTGTTTTTAGCTTGATCGTGGCCGCCGCCGTTGTCTGCCGTGTGATATCCCGGTGAGGGATCACGCCACATGGCACTTTCCAAAAGGACCGTGTTGATCTCCCGGGCCGGGAGCCCCCGTGTTTACGGAAGGGCTCTTTGGATCTCCTTGGTCAGGTGGGTGAGGAGTAGTCGCGGCGTGGCTGCTTCTTGCTCACCCACAGAGGAAATAACACTGTCCCACACTCCCCGCCCCCTCTGTAAACTCCAGTATAGGAGCCAGCAGCTGGGCGCGTGCACGTGAGTGGAATAAACCGAAGTGCTGTCAAAACACTGTGCGGGTTCAGGAGGAGAGTGATGTGTGTGTGAGAAATGCATTCAGTGAAAACGATTGCATTTATCCCAGAGTAAGAGTCATCTCTCTCCACATTTCCACTTTTCACCATAATGTCCGTTTCAAAGAGACGGCATTAGGACAGAGCCGCGGCCCCACGGGAGCGTGCCGCGGTGCGTTCAAGGACCTCAGTAGAAAATCGGCCCTTTTCTGTGTCAGCCCCCATGCCAAAACTCCCTTCTTATGGAAGGTTTGGCAGCGGAGTAGGCCACCAGAGAATACTACAGCTTCTTAGCTGTAGCTCCAATGCTGCTGGCACAGAAGAAGCTCAGATTGATGCCTCTTTCTCTCTAAGAGAAAACAGCATTATGGCGGAGCGCACACTCTCACGGGAGCGTGCCGTGGTGTGTTCAGGGTCCTCAGTGAAAAATCTGCCCTTTCTGTGTCAGCCCCCCATGGGTCAAACTTCCTTTTATAGGGGTTTGACGGCGGGGTGGGCCACCAGAGAATACTACAGCTTCTTAGCTATGGCTCCAAAGCTGCTGGCATGTCCCCTGAACACAGTTTTGTGGGGAAGGGAAGCCCCACAAAAGCTGTGTACTGACAGAGTAGAGGGGCAGGACACTGAGACTGTGTTACTCACTACAGCTTTGCAGCGTCCCTCCTCCATTCAGGGGCAATAGAGAGTCAAATCTATCATCCTTTCAACAGGAAGTCGAAAAGAGGCCCTGTTGCATGAACGGTGGGTTACGGATTGTAACCCTAGTTCTAGAGTGATGTGTGTGTGAAAAATGTAAGAGTAAGAGTCATCTCTCTCCACATTCTACATTTTCCCCATAATGTCTCGTTGAGATCGGCAAGGCCGTTTTTCATACGATGTTAATGGGACACCCATTATGAGGCGCGGCCCCCGTGAGAGTGGCCGCGGTGCGTTCAGGGACCTCCGCAGAAGAACAGTGGGTTACGTAGTGTAACTCTAGTTCTAGAGTGATATGTGTGTGTAAAATGCATTCAATACAAACGATTGCATTTATCCCAGAGTACGAGTCATCTCTCTCCACATTCCACATTCCCCATAATGCCCTTTTCAAAGAGACGGCATTATGATGACGCGCGCCCCCCCCCCCCTCGAGAGCGGGCCGTGGTGCGTTCATGGACAGAAGAAGCTCAGATTGATGCCTCTTTCTCTCTAAGAGAAAACAGCATTATGGCGGAGCGCACACTCTCACGGGAGCGTGCCGTGGTGTGTTCAGGGTCCTCAGTGAAGAATCTGCCCTTTCTGTGTCAGCCCCCCATGGGTCAAACTTCCTTTTATAGGGGTTTGACGGCGGAGTGGGCCACCAGAGAGTATCACAGCTTCATAGCTGTGGCTCCGCAGCTGATTGCACATCCCCTAACACAATGTTATGGGGAATGGAAAATCAGTGGTGTATTAACAGAGCGGACGGACAGGACACTGAGACTGGGTTATTCACTCCAGGTTTGCAGCATCCCTCCTCCGTTCAGAGGCATGAGAGAGGCAAATCTGTCATCTCAGAAGAACGCTTACTTTCATGGCGAAATTGCTCCAAAACACAGAAAGTATTTGCGTTTTGCCTTCCAGGGGGTAGCCTACGAGTACAACAGACTGACGTTTGGCTACTCCCTATCCCCACGCACGTGCAGCTACGGCGCTGCAACCGCTGCAGCTACGTGCCACCCTGACAGAAAGCAGACAGGCATCCCTGCTGCGGGTAGTCTGCAGGCTGCGTCAGGGGGCCACGGTGACAGCTTTGATCATCATGCAGACTTTGGGTCTCATGACGGCTGCTCACACCGTAGTGCCACTCAGACTCCTGCATGCACGTCGCATGCAGAGGTGGTTTACCGGCCTTCGTTTAGATCTCAAGACACAAACGACGTCTGGTGACCATCCCCCCCTCAGTAGAGAGTAACCTCCGATTCTGGGGGTCCCCAGAGAATCTGCGGAGGGGAGCTCCACTGGGGCAGGTGACCTCCTATATCACAGTCTTTACAGACGCTTCAGTGACAGGATGGGGGGGGACGTGCCTAGAGAGCTGTAGGTGGTTGCTGGCCTCTGACAGAGGCTCGGCACAGCAACCTCCTGGAGCTGCAAGCAGTGATTCTGGTCCTACAGCACTTCAAACCCTTAATACAGGGCAAACATGTGCTAGTGAGGAGCGACAACCGCACCACAGTGGCGTACATCAACAGGCAAAGCGGAGTCCGCTCAATAGCCTTGTTGACCGCAGCAGAGACCCCTGCCAGACGAGTGGAGGCTTCACCAGGAGGTGGTGAAGCAGGTCTGGACTCAGTTTGGGAGAGCAGAGGTGGACCTGTTCGCCAATCGGCGCAACAGCCACTGTGCCCTGTGGTTCTCCCTGGCCCGGTGGGACAATCCGCCCTTGGGGGTGGACACATTTGCACACGAGCCATGGCCAAGGAAGCTGCTTTACGCCTTTCCACCGCTGCACCTTATCCCCCCCCCCTCCTGGATAGGGTGAGGCGGGAGCAGCTGTCAGTCATCCTAGTGGCCCCAGATCGCCGCCTGGCGCCGTGGTACGCGGGGTAACACAGATGATGGTGGGCCAGCCCTGGGCTATTCCTCAGGTCTGGGGAGCGCTGTCTCAGGAAGCAGGGGCAATAGGGGCGTTACCCACTCTGGGCCAACCTCTCCAGGCTTGGCTCCTGAGAGGGACAGGCTGAGACAGGTGGGGCTGTCTGACAACGTTATTCAGACTATCCAAGCAGCAAGAGCAGAATCCACCACAGCCTGTTCAGGCCAGAGTGGGCGGGATTCCGGCGATGGTGTGAAGGAAGGAGTCTAGAGCCTCTGTCGTGTACGCTGGGCTCTATTCTTACCTACTTACAGATACTGGTGGACAGGGGGCTGGCTCATTCCACAATTAATGTGTATGCAGCAGCCATTTCGTCCTGCCATGAGGGATTTGGAGGCAGGTCAGCCTTCAGTCAGCCGCTTATGTCGCGGTTTTTGCAGAGGGTCAGGAGGCAGCGCCCAGTAGTGCACGCCTCCGCCTCACAGTGGGACCTGCCGTTGGTGCTCGAGGCTCTGGTCACAGAACCATTTGAGCCCCTGGAGCTCTCCTCCCTGAAAGCACTGTCATGGAAGACAGCATTGCTACTTGCCTTGACTTCAGCCAAAAGAGTGTCCGAGCTGACCGCTCTGTCGGTGCACCCAAGCTGCCTTTTGATCCGGGGTGACCGTAGCGGGGCGACACTCAGACCGAACCCCTCCTTTACTCCTAAGAGCCTAAGGAGTTTGTTCAGGTCAAGGGCTATTCAGTTAGGTGGCTTTAATCTTCCACCCCATATTGAGGCCAGGGAGGCTAAATTGCACCTCCTCTGCCCAGTGCGTGCGCTAGCATGTTATGTAGAGCGCACGGCTGCCATTAGACGCACTGAACAGCTGTTTGTGTGCTTTGGGGATGGTGTGGCTGGAAAAGCTCTCTCCAAGAAGCGCCTAACAGGATGGCTATGCGGGTGCATTACACATGCCTATGGACGGGCGGGGAGAGCCCTCCCCACTGGGGTCCGTGCGCATTCTACACGGGCTGTGCCGGTCTCAAACAGCCTTATTCAGCAGCGTGAGTGTAGAAGATATATGCACGTCGGCGTCTTGGTCTACGCCAGGCTCCTTCATAAAATGTTATCTCCTGGACATGTCTGGCTCCTTCTCGTCGTCTGTGCTTGCCGAGGCAACGCATGACTGGTGAGAGGGAGGGTGGTTGTGGGTCAGCAGGTGTCTGGACATAAAGCACTTGTGTTTTCCCATGCTCCTGAGGGAGGCAGGCTGGGAGAGCCTTCCTCACTATTGTCCATGCCCACTCTACACGGAGCGTGTGTGAGTGTGGGGGACGTGGTGCACTTATGTTTTCCCATGCTCCTGAGGGACCTGGGGAACATGGTGCACGGTAGGCTCCAGACGGAGTCTCCGCACAGATCTTTTCCATGCACACTCTACACGAGGTAAGCGTGTGTGAGTGTGCCTTATCCAAATTGCGGCCCCGACTTCTCTACGGTTACAACCGGATGGGAGGAAGTGGGATGCAATGGATGGTAGCCAAAAGCCGGTCAGGGACGGTGTGGTAGGCCGATGTTGTTGGATGACAGGGCGTGTATACATCGGGGCTCCGCCCACTGTACCCATAGAGTCCAGTAGAGGGCGGAGCCTGTGAGAGATATAACAGGGGGTTACGTATTGTAACCCTAGTTATATAAGCACAGGCGGAGCCCTCTACCTGGGGGCCCTGTCTTTCCTAGTCCGCTCGCTGAAGAGTGTTAAGGATAGTGGGCGGCGGGTGTAGCCGCCTTTATATACTGTGGCCTGCGCGCGCATTCAGGTAGGCTCGCCCCGATTGGCCGGCTACGTTTACGTAAACTCAGTAGGTGAAAGCACGCACAGAGAGTAGTACCCATAGAGTCCAGTAGAGGGCTCCGCCTGTGCTTATATAACTAGGGTTACAATACGTAACCCCCTGTTTTCCACAGACCTTATTTCCAGCTATTTTCCAAAACCCTGTGGAGAAATCCCATTGCTTTGTGTCGAGGGAACCAGCAGCTTACTTCCTGGTTTTAGGACGCGTCACTGCACCTCTCAATATGATGCCAATATAAACAAGGTCTTCTGTCGGCTCTGTACATCAATGCCAACCTATGCTGACAAGTAAGTGAAGAGTAGAACATATAAAGGTATTGGCTATAGGGAAATGTCCCAGCAGTTTAGGATAATGAAGGTTCTAATCTAATCTATTACATAGCCATTACATTTCTAACTCCTGATGACAGGAAGACAGAAAGTGCATTATACAAATAATAATACTCATAATAGCAGACATTTTTTTAACAATGACCACAATATCATTATTTTAATAAACCAAATATGAACAATTGAGGAAAATGAGGAAGAACTGATGATTCAAATGTTGTAGTAATGTAGTTAGTGCATAAATTACTATTCCAACAAATGTGTTCATTTTCTTCATTAGTAGTGGATAATATTTTTATTTGGACCAATGCTCCGGGCCAGTGGTTACAATGGTGGGGCCAGTGATAATACAATTCCACCGGCCCGGAGGGCCAGTGGCATTTTACCCTTAATGTCTACCCCTGCATTAGATAAACCTGACATGTTTGAAGGCAGTTGACTCTAATCCCTGGCCTTCTGTCCACAAAATCATTAATCTGCGTTCTGTCGCTGATTGGTAATGGCTTCTTATTTTAGTTTTCCTTTTTTTTTCACACGCCAGGAAGCTTCAGGCTAAGGTCTTCTCCAGTATAAATTATGAAACCTGCAATTCAGCACCAATTTAAGCTTTTCATCATAATATATCATCACTGTGGTTTAATTGCTTTTTTATATTGTATGCAATAATTACATGACATTTACAACTTTACCACACTAATCCAACTGTATAAGTACAAAGGACTACTAAATATTTCATTATACAGTTAGAGTTGCTGTGTAACATTGGAAAATATGGAAAAATTTCTCCATATTCAGTTATATTTCCGTTATGACTGATGTAAAAACAAGAATAATGACAATGGAGGAACATTCTGGATATGCATAACAACACTTTAATGCATTTAACCTGGTCTTCAGCTCCTCATGTGAACCAGAGGGATGGTTCCGCTTCAGATGTTTGTTGAGTCCTGTATGCAGTGTGTTTATGCTCCAAGCTGTGTGCTGAGTGCCGAATTCAAGCCCTTATTTTCAACCACCAGGTGTCTCACAGTGCATTGAATGTAGGGATGCATATCGTTGACTTTTTTACGATACCGATACCGATACCGATACCACTGAACGATACCGATACTCAACCGATACATATCGTGATACTTTGAAAATGTATCATCCCACAATTACTCCCATGAAGCGCTTTACGATATAGTTAACATGTCAAATGAATATTAAATTCAATTGTGGGACTTCTTGGACCTTTTAGTACTGAACAAACAATGAAGAAAACCGATTATGGAATATCTTTTATAACACCCGCCATCAGGTGTGCCGCGTGAATAGCACATCTTGTCAATGCAAACAGACCGTTATAGCACCGTTATAATTAATGTTAAACCTGAGATTCGACTAGAGAACAAATAAATAATAGAATAAAGGTCATGAGATCTCGGCATTGCACAAACCAACAAATCTCATCTTTAAAATCAACATTTGCCTTCACTGGTGAGTAGGGATGGGTATCGTTAGGATTTTATCGATACCGGTACTGCTTATCGGTATCGGTATTTTTCGGTACTCTTATCGATACTTTTCAATAATTTGGTGCTCAAAATTATAGACATGAATACAAGATGTGAAGACTAAACATTTTTTTATTTCATTTTATTGTAATTTTTTTTTTAAATCATCACAAAATAAATGTTGTGCTGAACTGAAACACGTCAAAATGTGTCTGAAGGTTTAAACATAGAACAAAGTATTTGAGCTTAAAATATGTAAATTCCTAGAAAACGACCAACAATTGCTGAACCATACATATCCAGTCTATGATTGAAACGTTGACCTTTAAACAACATTTAAATGCAGTTTTCCAATTCACAATGACATCTGTAAGTTTAACTGGTTTATAAAGCATTCAATGAAAGGCCAAATTATTATAGGTGTAGGAGCTCACATTAATACACTGTCAGTGTTAATAAACAAAAAAAAGACAAGGCGATGTGCCTGCAAGACTTCACTCAGGTAAACAAAACATATTACCGTGCGCAGCAGCTAACCTGCCTGCGAGCCTCCGCTCAGGTCACATTTACACACGGCACGCAATGAGGAGGACGTTGTTAGCGTGCTACTGCTAGCACTATTAGCACTAGCACGGGAGTCTCAACAATAATAAGAGCGCTGTTGAGAGAGATGACGAGTGGCATTTACAGTGGCCCATCAGAGGGGTCTCAAACCGGATACATCACACGGGTTGAGGGTTCCCAACCAACTAGAATGGTTTAAAGTTAAACTAAGGAAGTAGACGTAACAGATATACCGATAGCAGCACCGTTTGTCCAGCGGCTTAACCCATCCCTACTGGTGAGAGAAAATAATTCCCATCACAGTTCATTTGTGGGACTTTTACCTTTCTAGTATTGAACAAACAATGAAAAATACATAAAATATGAAGAAAAACGATTATGCAATCTAATTTATAACACCCGCCATCACGGGCCACGGACTCACTTTTAAAATGAAATTTTTTTTTTTTTTGAAAAGTATCGAAACCGGATCGGATTTCGGTACGGTATACCGTAGCCACCAGTAACCGGTATTTCGGTAATACCGGATACCGGTATGCATCCCTAATTGAATGGTCCTCCCAAACTAATTAATTACGTCCTCCATGGAATAGCCGGTAGGCCTGTCGCGATAAACAATTAATTGACTTATCGTACGATAAATAAAAATGAGCTCGATAACTTTTCTGACCTCGATAAATTGCCGTTTACATGCGTGTTTGTTTACATAAGGATGTGACCAGCATTTCAGCCAGGCACGTTGTGTCTGCCGGCCAGGCACGCTGTGAGGGGCGGGGCTCACACACAGCCAGGTCAGGACACTCCGCGTGCAACAGAGTAGCATCCAAATTAATAATATAGCAAGAAGCAGGAGACAACGTGTGACTTACTCGAGGGGAATTTAAAGTGAAATGGAATTGGTTACACAACCTAATTCCACATCTCCGGTGTGGGAATATTTTGGATTCAAGCCAAATGAACAACGCCAACCTACGGATTTGAATGAGCCGGTATGTCGCATTTGTTTAAAAAAGGTAGCCACAAAAGCAGGCAATACCACAAATCTTAAACTACACCTAAAACATAACATAAACACCCCATTCCGTTTTCCCAGCTGGGAGCAAACACGGCAGCTGGAGAGCCCCCACCTTCCAGACAGTTTGCAATCACCAATGCATTTGCCCGTCAATGCAAATACAAACGCGATAGCACAAAATGGTGCACGCTCACTGACAGCGTAAGCCGCTTCATAGCCAAAGAGATGAAGCCATTTAACATAGTTGGAAAAAGCAGCATTTCAATAAATGTTGCAAACTTTTGACAAGCAGTACGAACTCCCAAGAAAAACCTTCATCTCCCAAACTGCCATTCCAAGTCTGTACAACCAGGTGAAAGACAAAGTCCTGAAAGAGTTAAAAGACATCTCTTTTTACTCTGGAACTACCGATATGTGGTCAAGCTCTAATATGACACATGAGCTTGACCGTGCATTACATTACAGATGACTGGACTCTGCAGTCGAAGTGTTTAGAGACCAGGTACATACCGGACAACCACATTGCTAACATACTTGCAGAAAACCTGGAGTCTGCTTAGCAGACTGGGCACTGAAGGAGAGCAAACTGGCCTGTATAACCACAGACAATGGTGCTAACATTGTGGCTGCAATACGCCAACTCGGCTGGCCATGGCTCAACTGCTTTGGCCACAACCTCCATTTGGCTGTGTCTCATGGTTTGGACAGTGACAAGGATCGCACAGCGCATGCCATGGGAGTGTGTCGGAATCGATCGACATCGGCCGCCGATCGATATCGGCCGATACTCACTCTCTGCCGATCGATTGGTGCTCTCTAAATGCCGATCGTATGACGTAAAATACATGACACTTTTCTCTGTGCGCGGCAAAACAAGCTCGCCAAAATGGCTTCACCGGTCTGACATTATTTTAAGGTTTCCGAAAAAGACAATAAAATTGCGGTATGCAACGTGTGTGAAGCAGAAATCCTGCAGCTCCGCCCGCTGTGACGGACCGGTGAGCGGAGCGAAACACACAAGAGATAGACCTAAATCAAATCAAATCAAATCAAGTTTTATTTATAAAGCACATTTTTAAAACGATTTTTGGTCGAGCCAAAGTGCTGTACATACAATAAAAGTGCTTTACAATAACAACACGATCGGTATCGGCCGATACTGATTCCGGCGATCGGCCCCAAAATTGGCGATCGGAGCATCCCTACCTTCAACCTCAGCTGGCTAAAGAAGAGAGTCCTGAGGAAGGCACAGACTGAAGCCAATCTCCCCCAACACAGTCTAATACTGGTGAGTGATGGATAAATCATTGATAGTTGAGTTAATATTGAACAACATTTTTTTAAAGGTTAATTTAAGATGTAAGAGTTCTTATTTTTAATTTGTGACTTGCATATAGGGATGGGTACCGAGCCCCGGTATTAAACGGGCCTTGGGCTGAATTATTAAAGACCGTGGTACCGTTAAGCTCCGACGTTATCGGTCTTTTTATCGGTACTGGAGACATGTAAAAAATATATGTCATATGTATTATTGCTACACAAACATTATATATACTCCGTTTCTAATACGCAAAAAGACTGCAAAATCCGTCCATGATTATTTTTAGTATTTTCGATCTCTCTCCCCCACCTGCTTGCGAGGGGGCGGGGCAGTTTACACACACGCAGCTGATACATGCAGCAACACACACACACACACGCGGAGGAGATGGCGGAGAGAAAGCGCTCTGAGGTTTGGTTAAACTTTACACATCTCGATGTGGACAATGCTCATTACCAAAAGTGCAATAAGAGTTTAGCATGTAAGGGCGGTAACACGAGCAATTTGTCTAAACATTTAGCAAAAGTGCTCCACATCCAGACGGAGGAATGCACCGGGTTCGACTGTCTTTCTAGTAGCTCTGTAGCCCCATCCACGAGTAACCTTTCCCCGTCAGGTATGCTAGCAGCAACACACGGAGCTAACAGAATTATACAAACATGGGTTAATGATTAGAGGTGACTGAGTTGTTTATTTTGTTAAAGTTTCAGCTATTCTGTTTACAATTCTGTCATATTATTTAATGCGATGTGAAATATTATGTATTTAATTTAAATAAAAAGCAATGCTAGTTTTGTTCACAATTTGTTTAGTTAGTTTGCCTTCTTTCTTTCTCCAAAAGAACCGATAAGAGTACCGTTAAAAGACCGGACCGATAAGCGGTATCGATAAAAGTAGTAGTACCGTTAAAACCTTAACGATACCCATCCCTACTTACATATGGACCTGTAATGTTCTTTCATTAGCATGTATTAGGTCATTGGTTACATTCTAATAACATGTACAATTATTTTTGATAAATAATGGAAATGGAAAAAGTAGTATTTGTTAAATTGTGTTGATTTAGACTAATGAAAAATAACATGTTATCTTTCCCACAGGATGTCGCCACACGATGGGGAACAAAGCAAATGATGATAGAGAGGGTACTGGAGCAACTCCCAGCCATAAGACGTGTTCTCGTTGAGGATCGAAAACATGGCCACCTCAATCCAACCTGGCAGGATGTTTCTGTGTTAGAATCCATAAATGTAGCAATGAAGCCAGTGGCTGATTTCACAGATGTGCTATCAGTGTCACAGTGTCCTCAGTTAAGCCTCTGTTGGAACTACTAAAAGGCAAACTTTTTTCACCAGGCCCCGATGACACTGAACTCACAGAAAACATAAAGAGTAACATGTGCAGGGTATTGGCACAGAAATACAAACCACCAAATATCCAGCTCTTGTTGACCAAGGCCACCGTCTTGGATCCAAGGTATCGTGGTAGCATGGAGGATGCAGACGTCTTGGAATATGTCAGGCAACAGCTTGTGCAAGACATGAAAGAGCAACAAGGAAGCAGAGAAGGTGCCAGCAGCGAAGAGAGCTGCAGTAAAGCTGCAGAGGAAATTATGAACCTCCACCAGCACCTGCCAGGAAGAAGAGGCTGAGTGACCTTCTACAGAACAGAAAAGCCCAAGTAACCACAAGTCAGCCCCAGGCTGTGCTCCCAAAAAGAGTACTTGTTGATTTAGAGCTTATGTAAAAAAGACATGTGCATTTGTGCAACAAGCACTAGCTCAGAGAGAATGTTCAGCACAGCTGGCAACATTACTACCCCAGAGAGATCCTGCCTTATGCCCCACAAGGTAAACATGTTGGTGTTCCTTGCTCGGAATCTTTGATTTATAGATTTGGATATGGCCTGTTGAGGCATCTGGGTCTTTGTATGGACAGTGGACTGTCCACTTGAGTTTTGTTTTAAGGAGGTTTTTTTGCTTGTAAAACAATGTGTGCTCATATTTATTTATATATATATATTTATTTATATATATAAATAAATATATAATGTATATATATATACTGTTACTTACGGAGTACCTTTTTTAGGGTGAGAGCTACTTTCAAAAAATAAAACAAGTCGTGAGCTACTTTTACTCCTCTTTTTTTTGCAGTGTATATATTTAGCACATGTTAACATTATTATATGCTTATCTTTAACCTTTGTGTGCTGTTTGGGTCTGTGGGACCCGTTTGCAGTGTTTACTAAAAGAAAATGTATGCAATTTAATTATTTTAACCTGCTTTATTTGGGGGTGGGCCTCACCTCCTCTAGGGGGATCCTAGAGGAGGAAGATTTTTTTTTAAATGTCGAAGTTAAATCCATCAATCTGGTGCACTTTGAGCACACAATGAATTTATGGATACAGCTCTCAACACTCAGATGAAAGGGAGCTGTATACTTTTCAATACTCCAAACATCTTTAGAATATGATCACAACCAATAAGAAATCATTTAAACTAGTGTATTCTTATCTTATGTTACCTAGTTAGCATTTTTTCTTTCTATTTATGCATATTTTACTAATCACTCCCCTTTTAAATACAATAAAAGGGGAGTTGGACTGATTTCATTGAACATTGGACTGATTTCTTACTTTATTTGTTACAACTATTAAATAGATAAAGGTGTGCTCTCTCTCTCTCTGTCTCTGTCTCGCTCGCTCACAGAGACTGTGTGCTCCTCCGTGGCGATGATGGCTTGCGTTAAAAAAAAAAAAAAAACATATTTGTAAAGTGGGGGGACACAAACAGGATTTCGAAAAGTGGGGGGGACTGTCCCCAGTGGAAATTACGCTATGCGTGTGTGTGCGTCAAGTGCAATAAATATGCAAGTTGCAACACACACACAGTAAAACTCTGCCCCTCATGTGTTGTACAGTATAGGCTGGCATGACTAGGCTGTGTGTTCAATGGGGCTGTTGTGTAGATTCTGCCAGAAGGAAAGGTTAAACTCCTTATGAAGCGGTGAGGTGCCGCTCCACATTGCTTTTCTTCCAGACTGCAACGCTGGTCCTGCAAATCAAGCAAGAACGTGATTGGTCGATATTCATTGTGGGGGGTGGGGGTGTTGGAGACCCCTGTCTTAAATGGTCTTACAACGGTCGACAATATTATCGTTTATCGCAATAATTTCCGGGAAAATGTATCGTCCAACAAAATTAATTATCGTGACAGGCCTAATAGCCGGTTTCTCTTTGTAAGGCATCCTGAATTATCACGTTAGGGAAAAGGACACAAACCCTTACTTTTAATTGCCTGTGTTCTTCTGAAAGTGACGTCTTTCCTTGAGAGTGACCTTTCCTTGATATCAGAAGGCATTAGGAGTTTACGTCACACCTTCTGAAGCAAATCGAAGTCCCTTTGAACACTCATGGCCCGTCCACACAGCGGCTTTGGAAAACGCTTGCCGGCGGGCGTGTCTGAAGCTCGACCAACAACCAATCACATGAATCTCCCGCACCTGACACACAAGCAGCGGTTTGATTGGCTAGAGCTTGTACTGGCATATGATTTTATTGGCTGACGCTTCCACCGAAAGCTTCAGAAGCTTCAAAAGTTGAACATTGCTCAACTTTTGAATCCTGAAAATCCTGGAAATCTTCGCTTTGCTTCCCCACAATGCAGTTCGGCGAAAAGTGAGGCTAAGTGACAGGACCAGGCCTCAATCAAACGCCTGCAGCTAGTGCAGAATGCAGCTGCACGTCTTTTTACTGGCCACAAAAAGCGTGACCACATCACCCCAATTCTGGCCTCACTGCACTGGCTTCCAATTCGGTTCCGAATTGATTTTAAACTCCTTTTATTTGTTTTTAAAGCACTAAATGGGCTGGCTCCGGCCTATATAGCCGAACTCCTCCAGCGCTACACCCCAACCAGAGCCTTAAGGTCTGCTGACCAGCTGCTGCTGGTAGTGCCCCAGACCAGGCTCAAAACCCGAGGGCACCGAGCTTTTCGCAGCTCTGGAACAGTCTGCCCCTCCATGTGAGGTCGGCCCAGACCCTGGGTTTTTTTAAAAACAAAACTAAAGACTCACTTCTTCTCCCTGGCATTCTAATCAGAGCGGAGTATGATTGCGGACAATTCCCTGTGTTGGACTTTTTATTTGTTGTAATTTATTGTCTTCTGTTATTTGTGAATTGTAGCAATGTGTTATTTATTATTTGCATGTACAGCACTTTGGTCTCGACCAAAAATCGTTTTAAAATGTGCTTTATAAATAAAACTTGATTTGATTTGATCACCCCATTCAAAGTCAATGAGCAGAAGCGTTGGAAGATTTTTTTAATGCTGCTGTGTGGACGGGCCGTCAGTATGGAGGACGGAACATGACATAAGTATAAATAAATAAATGAATGAATGAAGAAATACAGGAATAAATAAATGAGGAAATAAATAAATGAGGAAATAAATACACAAATAAATAAATAAATGTATAAATAAATATGGAAATAAATACTTTAATGTATAAATAAATAAATAAAAGTCGAAAATAAAACAGCACACGTTACTATATATCTTTAATACATTTCTACATTTACGGTCACTTACATTTATTTATTTCTGTGTCCATATGCTAATGAGGTGGGCGGTCCTAACCTCAGTCTGAAGCATGATTGGTTACAGGACAGTGTGCGAAAAAGTGCACGTCCCACCGTCCGGGACGTGTTATTTACAATATCGGACAAGTAGATCTTTCAATTGACTTGTCCGGCGGACAAGTGACGTTTTTCACCCTCATTTATTGACAAATGATTGATAAATTCAGTTGACAAAAGGCAGAACTCATTCGCAAATTGTACGTGTCCGCCATTGTTCGTTTAGAAATGTTAGTTTCGGTTCTGCTTGTCGATTCCTAGGAAATACATTTCGCCGCTGTCTGTACTGTTAGACGGGGGCGGGGCGGGGCGGGCGGGAAGCACAGTGGCAGGGTTGGGAAGCGAAACTCGGTTCCGAGCAGTGGCGGCGCCAGGGTATGGCTGGGGTAGGCTACAGCCATACCAATAAATGGCTTAGCCCCACCTTAACCCCACCATGAAAAATGATGTTAAAGTAAGCAAAATAAAGTCTGCCAACTCGCGCGGGGGAAATTGCACAGACAGCAGTTAGTCAGATTGATTTCAGTAGCCACTTGTCTGGAAATACCGAAGACTAAAAACGGTTTAAAAAACTTTTGTCACGTAGTGATCGTCTTCTCAATAGAACATCTTTGATAATGTCTTCTGGCCAATCAGAATCAAGATAACGGCGTGGTGTTGTTGCAGGAAGTCCCGACAGAGAATACTTTTTCTGTAGTAGCCTACATCTCTATATACATCGATACAACATGGAATAAGACCCCACGGTTTGATGATTGATAGGTGTGTTGGCTGTCTTTCATTTTGACACACAGAACAATGGGGGCTATCCACCCTTATCCACAATGTAAAGTAATTCACACAGTAATTCACACAGCCTCTTCCCTCTTCTCTGTGAGGAGCAGCAGGTTCAGCTTTCAGAACAAAGTAACAAAAAACTAAAATGGCATTCATTTTTTTTAAATGTGTAGTAATAGATTTATTTATTTTTCTTCTCAAGAGAGTACCAGAATGTGTATTTTATGTTAGTATTTCAAAAAAACTCCTGGGGGAGAATCCCCCCAGACCCCCCTGCAGGGGTTGGGGTTTCAGCAGGTCAACTCTTTCACCTGTGGGGAAATTGCAGGATTGGCTCCAGGTCGCCCTTTTTATTTACTACAAGACAAATGTGCCTTTTTATTTCATACAGAAATAATGTAAACCTCACGCGTGGCGTTTCACTGTCAAGGGGGGCGGTATAGCGTGTATGTAATTGCATCGCAAATACTGACTGACTTGAGCCCCACCACTGTATGGGTTAGCCCTACCATAGATTACCCAACAAAAATACTCTGGCGCCGCCACTGGTTCCGAGTAAGAACAAATAACAATTGTCCGGTCCCGGGATTAATAAGAGTTGTGAGGAAGGTGATCCCTCAGGAGAACAGCACGGTGGAGAGTGTGCTGCTGGCAGTGGGGGAGCAGGTGGGACACGGAAACATCTCCTACGCATCCCGCATGAATAAAGCTGTGGTGGTTTTTGTAAAGAAGCAGGAGTTGGTAAGTCAGTTAATTGAAAGTGGCTTAAATATAAATGATGAGTTTATACAAGTGTCCCCGCTGGCAGTGCCTTCTACCCGGATTACCATATCGGGAGTCCCTCCATTTATTCCCAATGAAACGCTGGAGAAAGAGCTTAAACGCTACGGGAGAATGGCGAGTGGTTTCCGCACGGTGAGTCTGGGCTGTAAAGACACCAAGCTGAAGCACGTTCAGTCTCTGCGGAGACAGGTGTTTATGTTTCTGGACTGCACATCACAAACATTGGATGTGTCTTTCCGTATTAAATATGAGGAAGGTTTCTACATGGTGTATGCGAGTGCTGGCAGTGTCAAGTGTTTTGGGTGTGGTGATGTGGGGCACAAAAGGATCGCTTGTCCGCAGAGACTGATAGTGGAGAGGGAACCAGCGGGGTTGCTCGGCCCGTGCGGGGAGCTACAGGAGCTACCGGAGCTACGGCCCCTGTTTCCGGGGCTGACGTACTCGTGTCTGCAGCCGCCGGGGCCGGCGTGCCCGCGCCCGGTGCAGCCGTGCACGTGGCTGACGTGCCCACACTCGTTGCGCCCAGTGTGGCAGTGCCCGTGCCTGCAGTGCTGGGGGCCGCCGTGCCCGCTCCTGCTACACCTGTGCCTGCCCCGGCTGCACCCATGCCCAGTGTAGCCGTGCCCATGCCTGTGTTGCCCGCAGTAGTGGTGCCAGGCGGGCTTGTGTTTGGTCCCGTGATGGCAGTTAAAGCCCCAGTGTCTGTGGGTGTTACGGCCCGTCCACACTACAGCTTCAAAAAAAGCTTCTGACGCTTCTGCCCATTCACTTTGAATGGGGTGACGTCACTTTGCCTCGCTTTTCGCCGAACTGAATTGTGGGTAGCTTGGCTGAACTTCTCCAGCGTCTCCGGCTTCAAAAGTTGAAAATTGTTCAACTTCTGACGCCGGGGAAGCTGGAGAAGTCGGACAAGTTCAGCGCCAGCCAATCAAATCCCGAGTCTGAAAATCTGACAGCTCAAGCCCTAGCCAATCAAACCGCGTCTAAGCTGGGAGAGATATCCCGCCGTTCATTTCTATATTTAAAAAAAAGACGGAGGAGAAACTAATTATCGGCGTAGAAAATCACCCGGTTTTGTTTGACCAGTCCCTATTAACTTACCGGGATACAACCGGAGGAACCAGGCATGGGGGGAGTTGGCAGAGACAGTGGGTGAAACGGGTAGGTTTTCGCCTGTTTGGGGATTTTATATCCAGTTTACTTCGTTTTAACATTGCTATTGCTTTGTATGTCGGGGGCGGGACATTCATGTGATTGGTTGTTGGTCGCGGTGCTCGCAAAAAATCCCTAAACTTCAGATACGCCCAGCTCCAAGCTTTTTTTGAAGCTGTAGTGTGGACGGGCCGTTAGGCCGTTGTTTGCGGGGATTAATGTGAAAGCAGTTGTGGAGGCTGAAGCTCAGGTCAGGGCTGGATGCAGAGAGGCTGTGATGGAGTGCTCAGAGCAGGAGCTGCAGGTTGTCTCTGGGGAACAGGCTCAGCTGTCACAAAAACTGGACAGTGAGGCAGAGCAGGGGGGGAAATCAGCTGGTAGTGATGGAGTAGATATGGAGTATGACTCTGAATCGGATAGTGTCTCCGTATCTGACAGTGTTTCTCAGAGTGAGGATCTCTACTCTTTTGAACAGATCCAGGAATTTCTGGATGAAACTTTTGGGAAATCAGTAATGGTAAAAAATTATTTCCCTGATGTTGAAAAGTTTGTCAAGTCAGCCAAGACAATTCAGAGGGTTGTTGGGCTAGACTTACTTGATGTAAAAAAACGGTATCGCCTTAAGAAACACATCACTACACTGAGGAAGGCTTTAAACAAAAAGACCAAAGTGCAAAAAAAAAAGAGTCGTAAATTATGATCATACAACACCGGGTGTTTCCTCCTTACTGTCTTTTTCTATCTTTTTTCTTAATGGCCTGTCTCTCTTCTCCTCATATTCAGGGTTTAAGGGTAGCCTCATTAAATATGAATGGGGGCAGAGACTCTCAAAAGAGAGCCTTAGTAACAGAAGTTATTCAACAGAAAAAGATAGATGTAGTTTTTCTACAAGAAACTCACAGTGACAGCAGAAATGAAACCGACTGGGGTCTATGGTGGGGGGGGCCGCATGTCCTTAGCCATGGGACAAATTTGAGTGCAGGAGTAGCTATCTTATTCTCCCCGCTGTTAAATATGAAAATAATATCCAGCACAGAGGAAGTGAAGGGTAGAGTTATTCTAGTAAAAGCTGAAATAGATGATTTTCTGATTAGCTTTATTAATGTGTATGCTCCAAACCAAGGCTCTGAGCGTGAAGAGATCTTTAAAGTTTTGGAAGAGAAAATAAGTGATATTGGTCAAGGGGAGTTTATTAGTCCCTGTCGGCGCCAGAGAGGGCATTCATTGAGGATCCTGCTAGATTGGATACTTGGAAAGAGGAACATGACTACGAGTTTCCCTCACTCACCGTTAGTCCTGCTATCGGAGAGTGGCAAGAGGAGCGTGGAAAACTTCTCTCGCTAAAAACTCAGATTCTGGGCAGTTTCAGTTCCTGTGGGAAAAAGCAGCTGTACCAATGCTGTGTCAAGACTCTTAATATCCGTCTTCTGGCTGAGGTCAAGGAGTCGAGGTGGAACGAGTTTTTCCCTTCAGACTTTACCCCTAAAGGCAGGTGGAGGGTCCTGTATAAGCGTCCTGTTGAAAAACGGATGGCTGACCTCCAGTGGAGGATTATACATGGAGCTTTAGCTACAAACAGACACCGAGCTCACCTTGACCCAAGTGCTGGGGAGGAGTGCCCTTTTTGCCAGCAGAGCGAAACAGTAGAGCACCTGGTGGTTTCTTGTATGCGGCTAGCAGGCTTATTTGGGCTACTGAAAGGATGGGTGGAAGGGTTAGGGGAGGTGTTTTCACTTCCACTCTTTGTGTATGGGCCTAAATATGTGGCAAAAAGAGGAGTAACTCTCACTCTAATTAACTTTATTTTTGCAACTGCGAAGCTAGCCATTTGGAGGACCAGGAAGAACCAGATGCTAGGGCAGGGCTGGACAGACGCTGTTCAGAGTGTGAAGGGTTTGCTGGCTGCTCGGCTAAAAGTAGAGCATGCCTTTTACAGTGTGACCAGCAACCTGCCTGCTTTCAGGACTCTTTGGGGGGTCAATCATGTTCTGTGTACGGCTGGGGAAGATGGTACGCTGGAGCTGAATTTTTAAGTGTTTTTTTTATGTTTTGTTATGTGTGAGCTTTTGATATGACTATTTAAAATTTAAAAAGAAAAAAAGTGTGTCATGAATGTGATGATTTTGTAAGTTTCTATTTAAAATGACTTAAATAAAGGATTTATTAAAAGTTAAAAAAAAAAAGACTTTCTTATGTTGTTTCTCTAACACGTAATGAAGGTTATTAAGCGTTTTAGCTCCTGTGTTGTTAATATTGACGCCATTTCCTTTATGAAGTAAAGCAGCCTCCCTGTCTGTGTCCTCGCGCTGTCCTCACATCCCCGGACCCCCAGACTCGGAGGAGTACAGGGATGTCAGTATTGTTTGAAGCAGGGTAAAGAAAGTAAATTATTGAAATGAAAATACTATTTATTTACTTTTACAAACAGTGAGCAGCTGGGCAGCTGCAGCATGTGTATTGCAGGACATGTGTAAGCATGCAAGTATCTTTGAGTTGTAGAAAAGCGCTAGGCCTATAGGCTATACATATAATGTATTATTATTATTATTGGGCCTATGTATTGGACATGTGTGGTTGGAGTCTGTCTCACAGGCAGGTTGCAGTGTAACATCAGAGGAGCCTGGGCCAATTGTACATTCTCAAACTGCACCACTTAGAACTAACTAAACAATGCAGAGATTATTTTTATATAATTGTATTCAATAACCATAAGAAATTCAACAGTATGAAGTGATTTGTAAATAGGAATACAGATTTGACTTAATGTTTTCATGAATATATTTTTCCCCTCTCAAAGAACCGTAATCGAGAACCGAAAATAACCGTAATCGAAAAGCAGAACTGGAATCGTTAAAATCCAAACGATACCCAACCCTATGTGTGATGCAGTAAAATCTTACCGCTCACGTACGTTAGCGGTGTCGTAAAAAACGTGGGAAAATGTAAAATACGATGGCGAAGAAGAATCATGTTTCAGACAGAGGTTAGGACCGCCCAATTCATTAGCATATGGACACAGAAATACATAAATAAATGTAAGTGACCGTAAATGTAGACATATATTAAAGATATATAATAACGTGTGCTCTGTTTTATTTTCGACTTTTATTTATTTATTTCCATATTTATTTATGCATTTATTCTTTTATTTATTTATTTGTGTATTTATTTCCACATTTATTTATTTCTGTATTTATTTATTTATTCCTGTATTTCTTCATACATTTATTTACACATTTATTTATTTATACTTAAGTCATGTTCTGTCCTCCATACATCAGAGGCTATAATCCTCTCATCTGCTTTGTTTTTTTACCACCTTCAATCTCAGTATGTAACCCATCATAGTACTTTTAGGCCCCGTCCACACGGAGACGAAAACGAACCGAGGTCGATATCAAAAAAGTCTTCCGTCCACACGGAATCGGCACAAGAAACGTGTCCGTCCATAGGAGACCGCTCGACCCGCCGGAGACGATGAAGTGCATATGCCGGGCCTGTAAGTGGCGCTGTACTTCTGCCACAAAGTACACCAAAAGCAGTGAATAAGACCCCCCGAGCATGGTTGCCATGGTTGCCTGATTGCCCTTCTGGTTATTCTCTGCGGTGGATTTAGCAGAACTACATTTTAGCAACATTTTAGGCACGTCCAGCTGGGAGGAGACCGAGGGGTAGACCTAGGACCAGGTGGAGGGATTATATCTCTTCGCTGGCCTGGGAGCGCCTTGGGATCCCCCAGTCAGAGCTGGTTGATGTGGCCAGGGAAAAGAAAGTTTGGGGCTCTCTGCTGGAACTGCTACCTCCGCGACCCGACCATGGATAAGCGGGAGAAGATGGATGGATGGATGTATACAAAACCTGAGAACAGTCTAGCCCAGGGGTCTGCAACCTTTTTGACCAAAAGAGCCATTTTGCTCCCTTTTCAAAAAAATGTTTGTCTGGAGCCGCAAAACATATTTCATAGCTTATAAAGTTGTAGTTATTGTTATATCATAGACAAAAACTACAGTTTTTTTGCATTTATTAGTTATTACATTATATAAAACTGTTAACCTCTAATAAGAAACAAAGAACTCCTATAAGGAGAATTAAAAAATAATACACAGGCCTACTTTAAAATAAATTAAACACAGCACTTGGGGAGTCCTCTGCACATTTGAAGGAAAAAATATATAATTAAAATGGGCCCACTTTGAAATAAATAAAACTTATAGCTGCACCCTAAAAAAATAGTTAAAGGTAGGGTAGGTAAGAATGGAGAAACCAGCTCAAGTGCGCTAGAATTTGAAAATAGACAACCGGAAAAATTCTGCCTCTTCCTTCAGACTTCCTTCCAGAGCCCCTCCTCCAACACACACGAACGTGCACATGACCAATGAGGGCACGAGATAAGTTTGTGCACAGATGGAAGGCTGACAGGCAGGTAGGCCATCCAGTTATTTTAGCCGGGCCGGCTCAGATGATTGGTCGTGCTTTTTACTGTGCTACGGCTTCCACAGATACATTTTTTTAAATGTATTTATTGTCAAAGCATTTAATATATTCATTGCTATCGGGACGTTAAGAGCATTCCATGGAATATAACAAAAAGTGTTTTCTGAAATAAATGACATACCCCATTGAATTATGACTGAAGATCGTCAGCTGTCTTCCTCTCCCGTGTTGTTCCTCGATACGTAAAGGCTGCAGCACCTTTGACAACTTCTCTCTACATATCAAACATACCGGCAAACCAGCATTGTTTGCTGTGAAAGCAGATAACTCTGTCCATGCAGAATTAAACCCTCTGTGTTCCTCCGGTACTTTTATTTTCTTTGATTTATCCATAGTTCGCTCATCGAGTCGGGGGTCAGGTTATTCACCTGCAAGAAAAGGCATGGGACCATAGCAGGATGTGACGCATATTTTAGTTGACCTAATTAAAACCTTTTTTTAATTTTTTAATTTGTCACAGTATCACCTCAAAATACAAGATACGAAACATTTTCAACCAGACAACAAAATATAAATAGTCCTACAAATACTTTTATTTTCTTCTTATTTTTGTCTAAGCTCAAGGGAGCCAGAGCAGAGGGCTTAAAGAGCCGCATGCGGCTCGAGAGCCGCGGGTTGCCGACCCCTGGTCTAGCCCAACTATTGCCCTAATTGGAGGCAATATAGGCTTCACATGTCTTTAAAAATGTTGTTGCTACCAAGTGGCTAAATGAGACAACAGATGATTTATGGGGCATTAAACAGTGACTGCTCATTATATCGAAGGCTAATTGTTCCAAAACCCCATATTCTGAAAATTGTTCCCAACGGTCTGAAAGCCAATTTGTTCGACAGTCTGTTATCCCGACAACAAACTCTCAATCCTCTGAAGGCTCATTGCTCTAAAAAACACACACTCTGCTTCTTTAGCTGGTACTGATTGCTGTCATATGTTGGATTAAAGCCCCCAGGGAGTGATCCTGGCGTTAAAGCACATTTTTATAATCTGAAAATCGTGGAAAACTTCTGTCACTTATGTAACGTCATTGGGACCAAAAATACTTTTTTTTGTAAGTTAACCCTAACACAACAACACAGGACCAACTCTTGAAAAGCCATTATTCAAATAATGAGAATGTATTGCAAAAAGTTGTAAACTGCACTAAAAGCTAAATTCAGCTCATTTGAGGCGGGGCTTAAGATGCATATCGTAATGGACCTAGAGCTAGGGGTGGGCGATATGACGATATATATCGTCGAGACGATATGCCTTTTTAGAGATATCATATCTATCGTAATAGTGCACCAGGGTAGGATTTTCACGGCGGCCATGACGGCCGGTCTGGCCGTGAAGCCCCGAAAATAATTGTACGTCCTACGGCCTGCGTGCCCCTGATACTGTTCAAATCTCGAAGTTGCTTTAAAAGAGTGAGAACAGTGGTTTCTGAACTGCGTTATGCTGCGTTCACAACGGACGCAAAGCGAATATTCTCATCGCTCTAACTGCTGGAGTTTCACCGCAGCAGTCAGCTGTTTACTCCTGTCACTCAAACAGGACGCGCTGGAGAGGGGGCGGGGCTTATATTCATGTAAATACTGTGGTGGCAAAACCAACTACGACAAAATGAACCTATTTGACCGTGATTTAATTGTAATACACGTTTCAAAATGATGCCGAAGTAACTAAATACTGATAACGGTTAGTAAAAACCAAGCTGTAGTCAGGATTCAGACAGTATTGCACTTCATTTATTAGGGCTGCACGGTTTTGAAAAAAACTGACATTGCGATTTTTTTCCCCCTGCGGTATATATTGCGGTTTTTAGTTTTTTTGTGACCAACTTTTTATTGTTGTTTTTTTTTTTTTGCCCTCACAAAAGGGATTTATACAGATACAAATGATATAGACAATACAAAAAGACAAAGAAAAAAA
>CALSBZ010046806.1:136788-163833 GCA_943591055.1 Gobionotothen gibberifrons
TTCCTTACCATGTTGTCATCTCGTTTTGTTTGCACTTTAAAATGAAATCACTTTGGACTAATATTTTAAACAATACTGTTGTTTACATTTAATTACATTTACAGTGTTATATGTTATGTCCTGAAATTGCTGGAGTGTTACTTTCAAATTAGCCGTTGGCTAGCTAAGTGACTAATTAGCTATTTTAAAAACAAAGCAGTCATTATTTTCCAATAAAACATGGTGATAGGATAGAGGGATTGATTACCATACTGTCATCTCCTTGTGTTTGCTTTTTTAAATGAATGAATCTCGAAAAATTAAATACTTTAAATAATACTGCTGTGTACATTACATCACATTTACATGATTATGTGGTGAAATAACTGGAATGTCACATTCATATTAGCTTTTTGTTTGGCTAGCTTAGTAGCTAGGTGGCTCTTTGTCTTTCCATAGAGTGTTTTGCTTCGTGCTTAGGTTGGGTTATGGTTTTCAAATGTAATTTTTGCCTTTTCTCGCTCAGTGTCAACAAATGTTTGTTTTGATATCTTTGATCTCATGTTTTATTATGTTTTTTGGTATATCTGCAATATCTTTTCAAACGTGTGTTTTTCATAAGCATTTGCGTGTAAGCAAGCCTTGCACCCTCCTTTGTAAAGTATGTATATTGGATGTCTGAATCCTCAATGTGCTTTTCCAAGAAAATATAGATGTGCAGATGGAGAATCATGTACTTCCTGTCATATTAACTAGAAAATCAAATAAACCTGTGTCTGCAGGGTAGGTTCTATACTTATTGTTCACTGATTTCAGTATTTCTAGAATTGTGCTTGAAAACAATAACTCAACATTTATATAATGCACACATATCCAAAATGGATTGCCTGTTTTTGGGCCTCCAGGAAAAAACTAGTGTGCATTGAGTCAAAAGAAAATATATTCCATCTCAGCGGCAATAATGCATTCAAATGTCTTAACAATTGTGTTTCAGAAGTAAAAAATGGTCTCTCTCTCTCTGTCTTTCACAGGAATCTTGTCTGCAACAGGGAATGGATATGTTATTTATATGACCATCAAACGCAAGACCAAGTTGAAGCCGCCTGAACTCATGACTGTTAATCTAGCCATCTTCGACTTTGGAATATCAGGTACTGGCTTTTTTGTGAAAAGACATATTAAAAGGATGAAGAATATGTATATAAAAAAACATTAAATAAATAAATGTAATATAATATGGCTTGTAAAACTAGTGGAGGAAGATAATAGTGCCAGATTTGAGTCATTATGCGAGGAAAGTAGATCATTTTTAAATAGTGAAAATGTTTTTAAGATAAATAATGTAAATTCCTTCTATGATAATAGAGCCCCCCACTGATGAAATGCAGCAAGCCTGATGATTAAACTGCAATCATTTCATTAAGTGTCCTTTTAGTACTTGGTAATACATGTTATTTAATAGTCTCATATGCTGGGTGTCAGAGGAATTACTTGATGTGTTATCCCCATAAATGTGCAGTGCTGTCTGTTTGATGCTTTTTCATTAATTGTTTTGTTTTCTATTTCACCAGACTTATTCATTATCTAGTATTGCATTGTTCAAGTGTTTATTGGATTTCTACCCAATTAACTTTTGGGTTTGTTTTTTGCTACATTCTCCTTCAGCTAATGCAAGAGGAACTGATTCGTAATTCATGTTTATTTGTGTACTATGCAATCAAATAGATTTATAAAGCCCAATATCATAAAGTACATATTTTCACAAACACTTTACAAGTGTACAGCTTACAACAACCTGTCTCCTAAAGGTAGTTGTAGTTGTCATGGGGAATACTCAGCCTGTGAAAACAGTTGATGAATGTATTTTGTAGCTCATAATGGCATTCGTGGCTATGGAGATGGTGCCAGTGATGTAGCTGGCTGAGATTGTATTTTGCACTTTAAATCAGAATACCCCAGCCTCCGTTGCATATATTTATACAATTCTCAAATCTACAGTACAACTATTATTGAAAAGTAACACAAAATTAAAAAAATATAAAAAAATACACTTTTAATGTTTAACAGTTTAAATGGTGACTGCACTTTAGCATTTACAGAAGCTTGACGGGCTGAAATTTAGCATGCAAACATTCCTAACATGTTGATATTTAGCAGTTTAAATGCTTACTATGGTTTTTAGTTACCGATAGCATGCCACATATGGTAATTAGCCCCAAACACAAATTGCAGTTGATGCTTATGTTGCTGTATCACATGGTTGAGGCTCTAAAGGGCGGGGGACACAAAACAGGGGGTCTCTGGGCCCTCCGCAATGGAAATAGTTCTCGATTTGAATCCCTTTTCCTGCCTTTCTAACAAAGTATTTGTTAGGACTATGGTGCAATCCAAGAAAATGTGTAGTGTATAATGCCTGGCAAACTTATCTAGTATCCTACCCATGTGAACCTGCTTTATTTGTGAGTGGACCCTACTCTAGGTCTACTTTACTTTTTACAGTGTTGTAGTCAAGTCACCAAGTCACTCTCGAGTCCCCACTTTTCGAGTCCAAGTCTGAGTCACCCAAGGAGTGTCCGAGTCGAGTCCGAGTCATCATTACCTGTCTTCGAGTCCGAGTCCAAGTCCGAGTCACCCAGGAAGAGTCCAAGTCAAGTCAGAGTCACAAGTCTTCATGTATTAATCTTAGTGGATATATCTTATCTCAGCCTTCTTACAGTGCAGACACGTTTCTGCTTGCTCTTGCCTCTGCTCACTTTTTTATGCTGTTTTTCTATTTTTCTTTTTCTGAAAACGTCGAGCTCCTGGACATTAACTTACCACTGGGACAGTTATTCTTCATCTTCAATATTTGTACGACGACCTCAGTCCATAGCCGCGGGAAGTAGGGGCGAGTGGTGTACATTGAGTGACCATCTACATTAAAATGATTAAACTACATAAAATAGTTAGGATTTTACTTAAAATAAAATTAGCTGTATACAGTAGCATATAATAGTCATAGTATATATTTGTCAGTCAGGTGGCTTGAATTTATTTTCCAAATAAATAAAATTCGAGTCATCTAGGTCGTAGGTCATGGGAGAGTGTCGTAATTGACGCGACACACACAATGCAGAGTGACAGTGACTTTCTAGAATGGTGCAAAAAAAGGATTTTGGATTTTCTTTCCAAGAAACAACCCAATAAAAAGAGTGGACCACCAGCTACTCCTCAGCCCACCACCTCTACAACTCCTCCGTCTACTTGTGAGCCACCGGAGTCAGGAAATGGGAGAACTTTTCCCATTACCACCAGCGATCGAGAAAATGTGGAAGGAGAAGAAGCTAGCGTCGCTAATTTGGAATCAATGGAGAAGCCACACCAGCCAACAGACTTCAATATTCCCGGTAGAAAGTTTGGCAAAGAAACCTTCTGTCGGTCATTTAATGGAAGTTGGTTTGACAGATGGAAGTGGCTCCATTATGTTGAGGAAAGTGACCATATGTGTTTCACATGTGTCAAAGCAGTTCAGAAACGGCTAATTAACAAAGACAGCGTGAAGATGGATGTTAGCAGCTTTGTAAAGGGGGGATTCTCTAACTGGCGAAAGGCAACAGAAAAATTCAATGAACATGAGAAATCCAAACTTCATAGTGACTCAAGCCAACGTATTGCTGCTTTAGGTAGCACACCAATTAATGCCCTTCTGTCTGACGCTGCCCGGAAAACACAGAACACCGCAAGGAATGTGCTTGAATTGATGTTCAGGTCTAAATCATATTTGTAATGTTATGTAGGTTTGTAAGACCCAAAGTTAGCATGTGGGCATGTGCAGCTGTTGCTAAGTGATGTAACCAATGTCACCGCCTTTTATTTTTATTTTTTTAACGCCCCCGGGGGGACCCCCTCCCCACTTTTGGCAGCACCCCCTGAGTAAAATGACTTCCCGCGGCTATGCCTCAGTCTTACAGTAGCGTGGCCTAGCAACAGCTAAAGCCTGGTACAGCATGCTATTTAGCTTAAGCTAGTTAGCAGCAAAATGCCTCCGTTCTCTACAGATGAGTTCCACAAACTTCTACAGAAGATGGCCGTGTTGGAAATGAAAATGCAACGGTTGGAAGTGAATGGACTAGGTTGGAATGAAACCACTTTACCAGCGTTGCAAAATAATGGACAAAGGCTAACTCAAAGCTAGTTAGCAGCTACAAGGATTCAAAGGAACAGGAGGGCTGTGTACTGGGTAATAAATCTACGAGTGGTAGTCCTCCCTCGAACTCTCTGGGTGCAAGGCTGAAGAGTAAATCATTTCCATGGGATTTGGGAGGATGAACAACAGGCAGAGCCCAGCGCTCTGAAATCTGTGATGCGACCGGCTGGCCTGCATTCCTATCACCCAGGAAGAGCGCCTCTTCAACCCCTATTCCTACTAGGAAACAGCCGTGGACAGCTGCTAAAGGGAGAACTAAAAACAATCCTCCTAAACCACAGAGTGTGCCAACCCAGAACAGATACGATCCACTGACCCAGAACCGGAGATCTCTTTCTGATGACCTGGATAACCTCTTCACACAGCAGGGTAAGGACCAATAGCTACTCCAAAAGTAAAAGGCTAGAGGGAAAGCTAACGACTGGGCCTGAAACTCTGATAGTGGGTGACTCTGCTGTAAGAGATGCAAAAAGTCTGTGTAGTAAGAACAACACCAAAGTACTCTGACTTGGCCGAGAAGATCTTGTATATTGGGGCTGAACTAAATGTGGTACTGCACATTGGAACAAATTATGTTGTGAAACAACAGTCAGAAGTGCTGAAAGCAGACTTTAAATGTCTGTTGGAAACTGTCAGCTCTCTAAATGCAGAGGTGTTCATCAGTGGCCCTCTACCGGCAGTCAGAAGAGGAGTGGAGAGATTCAGCAGATTGTTTGCACTGAACACCTGACTTTCAACTGCCTGTACTGACCATTCTGTCCATTTTATTGACAACTTTAACTTTTTCTGGGACCGCAGACATATTTTTAAGGCAAACTAAGTTTGCCTGAACAAGTCAGGAGTGAAATTGTTTATCTCTAACATATTCAACTGCCTGCGTCATCAATCTGTTCCCTCTGCCAAGGACAAGCAACAAGAGGAATCAAAACAAGAGAAAGACTCAACACATCGCTCAGAAAACCTTGAAAATCTATCACTGCACCCGCCTGAGGAATGTCTTGATTATGGGAGACAAATGGAGGAGTCTACATTGCCCTTCACCCCCCCTATCACCTCTGAGGATACTCTTCCTTCACCCCACAGCTCTCTCTACTCTCCGTTCACCCTTTCACCCTCGCCCACCCTCCTGGAGATCGCACATGAAGGAGATACAGAGGGTTGGCACCAATTCCTTCCTGGAGTTCAATGACCAAACTAAGGCGATACGCAGGGCTGGCAGCATGTCCTTTACCCCCGCTCATCAACTACGCCCATCAAAATCACCGAAGCAGAGACGCGCACCACCTCCCCCGTCTTCATCACCGTGATAAGGATGTGTGTGTACAAAACGCAACAAACTCTAACGGATATGTGCTGGGTCCAGGCTCAAGGGCATATGGCACTCTCAACTGTTTCCAGGACATGCCGGGGCCCTGCCTGCCTGTAGCTTTGCCGATATCTGTGTTGATAGGTAATAGATTAAGAGCGGTGAATCAGCTTAGAAACAGGAAGTGCTCAAACGTTTGTGTGAGTTTATCAAATTTAGCAGTGATTCCATGTCAGCCACAGCTTGCCACAAAAAATCTTACTGATAGTGTATTTAACAAACTTAAACTAGCTTTATTAAATGTCAGGTCTTTGGCAGGAAAAACATTTTTAATCAATGATTTTATCACTGAGCACAATCTCAATTTTATGTTTTTAACGGAAACTTGGATTGAACAAAATAACAGTGCAGCTGTTCTTATCGAATCAACCCCTCCCAACTTTAATTGTATGAGTCAGGAAAGAATGCAAAAGAAAGGAGGTGGAGTTGCTATTTTGTTCAATGATTCCATTCAATGCAGGAAGACATCTTATGGGAACTTTGCTTCTTTCGAATATGTGGCCCTTCAGCTGAAATGCTCCTCTCAAGCTCTGTTCCTAAATATCTATAGACCACCCAAATACTGTGCAAGCTTTTTTGATGACTTTACTGAACTGCTGTCTATAGTGTGTATTGACTTTGACCGTCTAGTCATTGTTGGTGATTTTAACATCCATGTTGACAAACTGTTTTGGGTTATTGATAACTATGGACTGACTCAGCATGTGACGGAGCCCACGCACAATAAGGGGCACACTCTGGACTTAATTATCTCAAAGGGTCTGATTATCTTTAAGGTTGTGGTGACTGATGTTGCACTCTGTGATCACCCACAGAGTAATAAACTTGCCTTACCTTGGCTTGCCTTGCCTTGTTGAAATGTAGCTGTAGCTCCTCTACATTGCTTTTATCCTGTCATGTTATACTAATTTGTCTATTGAACTGCTGTGAAGCGAGTTTGGCTACAATTCTTGTATACAAGGTGCTATACAAATATAAAGCTTATTACCAATATTATTATTATTATTGTAAATTACCTTTTAATATGTCTAACTATATTTAAAACGAGTTACCTTTTAGAGAAGTGATTATATTTGTATGCCAATATTTTCTTATGGTAAAGTTTTCGTTTTGCACTTTTATTTCGATAGTAATAAGATCGGGACTCTTATTTTGAAGGAACTTTTACCGGAAGTGAATGGACAACGGAGCAGTGTAAACACATGTATAGAGAGGCGAAGTCCCTCCCCTTCCGAGGGAGCTCATGGGACCCCGGAAGCGGAAAAATATACATTGAAGTCAATGGAGAGAGAAAGGTTATCTTTTGATCCCGTTTGAATTGTGCCACGAATTACACATATGATGTTTGTCAATTTAAAAGATAATTTTGCAAGTCAAAAAAATAATAATGTGTCGTACAACTGTGAAGTAACACATTTTTTGTGTGAAACGCTGAATGAACTACATCTCCGGTCTAGCAGAACAACACACGTCACCAAGATGGCCGTCACTACTGTCTTGTCAACAAAAGGATTGACTACCCTCACTATCACCACAATGAAACACGTCCAGAAGAATGTCATGCAAAGCTGCCTGCCTGCCTTCCTTTGATTCCCTCTGAACTGCCTGGTCTTTTTAATGTTTAATGTCAACCATTTGTACAGATAGCATTCATAATTGTTTTGACTTGCAAAATGTTCTTTTAAATTGACAAACATCATATGTGTCATTCGTGGCACAATTCAAACGGGATCGAAAGATGACTTTTCTCTCTCCATTGACTTCAATGTATAATTTTCCGCTTCCGGGATCCCATGAGCTCCCTCGGAAGGGGAGGGACTTCGCCTCTATATAATGACAGATAGATGACGAATAAATTAACATATACTAAATAGTTACATTGGGTTTTTAGCACGTGGCTGATAAGGGCATAAGTTCATACAAATCAAATCAAGTTTTATTTATATAGCACATTTATAAACGATTTTTGGTCGAGCCAAAGTGCTGTACATATAATAAAAATAGCCTACAGTAGGGACACTTTACAGCAAATACAACAGCACAGATTGTTCAGAATATCAATATGCGAAAAACGACACCCTCTATCCTTAGACCCTCACATCGTACAAGGAAAACCTTCCGGAGAAAACCCACAGTTTTAAGGGCGGAAAATGGGAGAAACCTCAGGGAGAGCAACAGAGGAGGGATCCCTCTCCCAGGACGGACAGACGCGCAAGAAAAGCGGTGTGTAAATCGACGAGATAATACATTTTACAGCCTATAGACCGAAATGTTAGGAAATGCGTGTGTCTGTAATAAGAAGACGAATCCACGAAGATGTCAGCTACAATCCTGTGGAAGCCATCAGTGAAGCAGCGGTCCAGGCAGGACCGCAGAGACAGGTTCAGCCACAGCCCGAAGTCCACGACTTAATCCAGAGCTCAGGATAGAGGATCAAGGACACAGGACTACAGCAAGACGATCAGCCTCCGACTCAGATACGTTGGTAATGATTGTATACAAGCAAGGGTGTGCAATAAACAGATACCATCAGTTGGAGAGTCTGACCATCATTCAGCCGGGGACGCTACAATTATTATGGTGAATGTTTAAATGATATCAATAAAGATGAAGCCCCAGAAAGCACATGGCTACTTAGCATGCAAAATGACGTTATTCTGCATGTTAAGTAGCCATGTGTTATCGGTTGAATCTTTATTTATTGATTAGATCACGTTACTCTGATGATAGTGTTCAAGACAGCCTATACAGTATGTCTGAACTCGATCCTTAGAGTAATGTGTTATGGAGCATTCTCTTCAATCTTTTTCTCAGATCCGGTGCCTGGATACGGGTCCAGGTTCCTGCTGTGCGGACTGAGGCTGGAAAAAGGAGTCTTTTTTATTATGTTCCTTGGTCTTGGAATGACCTTCAATCAAACCTCAAACTGAGGGCACTTGTCCCTATAGCATGTTTTAAATTGAAGTATTCTGAAGTCCTTACCACCAGCTGCTCTTGCAGTAATACGTACCTGTCCTAATGTGCACAATGTAGTGACTGCTTTTTCGTCTTTTGTTTACTTAGTTATGTTCTCTGTATTTTATATGTTTGTGTTATGTGTAACGTTGCTGCCTTCTTGGCCAGGTCAGCATTGTAAATGAGATGTTATCTCAATGCTTTTATCTGGTTAAATAAAGGTTAAATAAAAATGTTCCACATAACGAGCATTTTGCGCTGGCAATGTGGAAGCAGAATGTGTGAAAGCATATATAGCTCGATGCGGGGTGTGTCCCTGGATCTTTAGACTGGAATAGCGGGGCCCAGTACGTGAACTCGCCTCGCAGGTGCACACGCCAGGACAGAGTACCTCTGACTCAAGACAAAACTTGCTTGAGTCCAAGTCGGAGCGTCAATGTACAAGTCGAGTCCGAGTCATCGTGGGTGAGAATTCACGAGTCAGAGTCGAGTCTGTGTCAATCAGTGCGTGAGTCCGAGTCGAGTCAGGAGTCCCGAAAATCCGCACTCAAGTCCGAGTCCAGGACTCGAGTACTCCATCTCTGACTTTTTACAACTATATTAAATAGATAAAGGTGTGCATTGGAAATATTTGTTTACATAGATGACCAAACTATTTGAGACTCACTGAGATAACTTAGACTAAAGTTAACTATCTAATCACTCAGAGAGTCCTTTATCTCACCTGAGCAGTAGTTATCAGCCTCTCAGTCTGACAGGAGAGGACTCTCCCTCCAGCTTGTTGTAGAAACAGCTTCTGATATCCGTTAGCTCTGAGCTAACACCAGATGCTCTCTCTCACGCTCTCTCTCAGTCTCACTCGCTCCCACAACATGTGCTCGTGCCACACACGAGGCTGTGTGCTCCTCCTCTGTGTGCTCCTCCGTGACGATGACGGCTTGAGGTTAAAAAATAATTGAATTTTTGAAAGTGGGGGGAACACAAACGGGATTTTGAACAGTGGGGGGGACATGTGGAAATTACGCCCAGGACTTACATGACCAACAGCAGAGCTCGGGGCTATAATGCAGATTTGTTTGACTTTTGTACACTTTGTTGTTCTCCTCCTTTCCTCCGCTCTTGTCTCTGATTGTGAGTGGGTGCATTCGTATGTGTGTGTGGGGAGCGGAGCCCCGCCCTTCGGAAACGGAGCGCAGGAGAGAATGTGAATGTGCATAGCTGCTATGCCGATGACATCCAACTTTATATCTCAACAAAAACCATCACCCCCACAACACACTCCACTCTCACCAACTGTCTCTCAGAAATAAAAGCATGGATGCAAACAAACTATCTCCAACTGGACAGTGCCAAATCAGACATCATCATCGGCCCCCCATCCCGTCCAGAATTTCAACTTCACCATTGACAGCCACACTCTATCTCCCCCCCTCACATCCGCAACCTCGGAGTCATCTTCGACAGTCAGCTCAAATTCAATCACCACATCAATGACATCACCAGGACCGCCTTTTTCCACCTCAAAAACATTGCCCGTCTCCGCCCATCACTCTCCTCCTCTGCTGCTGAAACCCTGATTCATGCATTCATCACTTCACGACTCGACTACTGCAATAGCATCCTCTACGGCGTACCATCCAACCTCCTCAATAAACTCCAACATATCCAGAACTCTGCTGCCCGCCTCCTCACCCACACCCGCTCCCGAGACGACATCACTCCCGTCCTCCAGAACCTCCACTGGCTCCCCATCCGTCGACTTCAAAGTCCTCCTGATTACTTACAAAGCCCTCAACAATCAGGCCCCCCCCCCTACCTCACAGACCTGCTGCACCACCACACCCCTTCCCGCTGCCTCCGCTCATCAGACGCCAACCTCCTATCCATCCCCACCCACATCAATCACCGGACCTGGGGGGACAGAGCCTTCTCCGTCGCTGCCCCCTCCCTCTGGAACTCACTCCCACAACCCATCAGAGACTGCACTGACCTCACCACCTTCAAAAAAACTCACAACAACTCACCTCTTCAATCTGGCTTTTAATGTGTGATTGTTTTTGTATTATTTGACTTTAACTTTAACTATATATTTATTTGTTGTTCCTTTCTTTTCTTTTCTCTTCACTATATCTGTAAAGCGTCTTTGAGCACCGGAAAAAGCGCTAACAAATTAAATCTATTATTATTATTATTATTATTATAGCGATGCAGTGGACACTCTAAAGGGACACCTAGTGGTTAAAGCACATTATTGCATTTTATTCTTTTTATTATTAGATATTAATAGGATCCCTATAAAGCAGGGGTGCCCAACCAGTCGATCGCGATCGACCGGTCGATCGCTGGGAGATTCCCAGTCGATCGCGAGATGTGTCTAAAAATAGAACAACAATATTCTGTTGTATCGTTAATGTCCTATAACATAATATTCCTGTGCCAGAATAATGCACTTGAACGCATCAAAGCTTTGTGATTGGCTGGCGGGACCCCATGTGTCGGGGTGTGGCTAGTGGGCAGTGGGCACAGTTAGCTGACGTTGTCCGCAGTCCGTGTAACAGCCAGGAGTGACAGTCCGCACACACACAAGACCGCAATTATGGCAGATGCAAAACAACAAAAAAGCCCAAAATATATAATATTCACTCCGAGTGGGAGGATGATTATTTTTGTATCTATTCCAATTCAAAGTCCATCTGTCTCATCTGCAATGCGAGCATGGCTTTACCGAAGAAGGGTAATTTAGGAGCGGCATTTCAAAACAGTGCACAAACGCTCCGAGATGGATTCCCTCCTAATTCTGCCCTACGCTCCCAAAAGGTGAGGGACCTGAAAGGACAGATAAATGCACAGCAGTCCATTTTCACCCGGCCCAACAACAAGAGCAAGGCTGCTACCATAGCATCTTATCGTGTCAGTCAAGTTCTTGCGAAACACATGAAGTCTTTCAAAGACGGCGAAGTTGTGAAAGAAGGATTCCTGGAGGCTTCCGACGCGCTTTTTGGGGACAGTAAAAATAACAGTAGCATTTCAACAGGTTTTTGATATAATAAAAACTCAAGTTAGATACCGTTATTAATCAGCTGTAAGTGTTAGTTTGTTTGAACTTATTCATTATAATTATTGTACAAAATGGTAAGAGTGCAAACTTAAATTGATTATAGTCTATTATCAATTGAGGATAAGAAACTAGTGTTGCTTGCATCCTATTTTAAAAGGCATTTCTTTTTATACTCTACTAAAATGCAACAAAAAGGGTTTGATTCTATTAATTTTGTCTTTTTTATTGGACTTTGGCAGCAGATTCCTGTGTAGCTTCAGGTCTGAGTTGTCTTATTAGTAAGCCTAATTTATACTTTTGTAGCAACACTATTTTTATATAATGGCAAAGAAAGGGTTCAGTCTTTTTTTCCTGTGTCATATGTGGCAGCACTGTTCAATGTTTCTTGAAAACATTACCCACTGTAGTATGTGAATGTGAATGTGAATAACCTCCAACTCTGTATCAACAACACTGTTGTGTAACTTCAGTTAAATACTTGTATGTGTGTAGATTAGAAAGAGGTAAGATAAAGGATCTGCAGTATTTTATGAAGTATTAATCGTACAAAGGCCAGTTGTATACAAGTAGAAGTGTGTATTTACCTGGTAGTAGGCTGTCACTAATGGCTACGCCTCTCTATTTGGACTGGTAGATCTCGGCAGACTGGCAACTTTAAAAGTAGCTCTCGGTTCAAAAAAGGTTGGGCACCCCTGCTATAAAGTATATTCATTACTCGTTATGCTCTACTAATAGTTAATTAAAGACTGTATATAATGACTATGTTGAACATCCCTTTCAAGATTTCAAGATTGTCTAAGGTTTATTGACATTACATAACATTGCATTTAGCTGACGCTTTTATCCAAAGCGACTTACAGTAAGTACATATGACCAGGAAGATACAACCTTGAAGAAAACAGAATCATATACATCAAGTACATCAGGTTTCATAGAGCCAAAACATTTCAAGTGCTACTCAACTGGCTTATAGATAAGCCAGTCCTTTATTAGTATATAAGTGCTCTGTTAGTAATTCTTTGTTAGTAATTCTATCGCTCGAAATGGAGTCGAAAGAGATGAGTTTTCAGCCTGCGCCGGAAGATGTGCAAGCTATCTGCTGTGCTGATTTCAATGGGGAGCTCATTCCACCATTTAGGGGCCATGATAGCAAACCCACGTGTTTTTGCTGATGGGAACTTTGGTCCCCCTCGCATCGCGGGTGCAGCGAACCGTTTGGCCGATGCAGAGCGAAGTGCACGTACTGGGGTGTACGGTTTAACCATGTCCTGGATGTAGGAAGGGCCAGATCCATTCGCAGCATGGTACGCAAGTACCAGTGTCTTGAAGTGGATTCTAGCAGTTACTGGAAGCCAGTGAAGGAAGCGGAGGAGCGCTGTGGTGTGGGAAAATGTTGGAAGGTTGAAGACCAGACGAGCCGCTGCATTCTGGATGAGCTGCAGAGGTCGGATGGCACATGCAGGTAGACCAGCCAGGAGGGAGTTGCAGTAGTCTAGGCGTGAGATGACGAGTGCCTGGACCAGAACCTGTGTTGTTTTCTGGGTCAGCTGGGGGCGTATCCTCCTGATGTTGTAAAGAGTGTATCTGCAGCAGCGGGTTGTTGCAGCGATGTTTGCAGTGAAGGACAGTTTGTTATCTAGGATCACACCCAGATTCCTTGCAGTCTGAGTCGGGGAAACAACAGAGGTGCCGATGTTGATTGTTAGGTCGAGAGTGGGACAATCTTTTCCCGGAAGGAAAAGCAGTTCAGTCTTGTCAAGGTTGAGCTTGAGGTGGTGAGCAGACATCCACTGAGAGATGTCAGCTAGACAAGCAGAGATGCGTGTGACGACCTGGGTCTCTGAGCGGGGAAAGGACAGAATTAATTGGGTGTTGTCAGCGTAGCAGTGGTATGAAAAACCATGCGGGCTAATGACAGATCCGAGCGAGTTTGTGTACAGAGAGAAGAGGAGGGGACCGAGAACAGAGCCCTGAGGGACCCCTGTGGTTAACTGACAAGGGTCGGACTCGGACCCTCTCCAAGTTACCCTGTAGGTGCGGTCTTAGAGGTATGAGGTGAGGAGGGAAAGGGCAGAGCCTGAAACTCCAAGTTCTTGGAGAGTGCGAAGGAGGATCTGATGATTCACCGTGTTGAATGCAGCAGACAGGTCCAGAAGGATGCTGCTTTAGCAGCGTGCAGTTCCTCAGAGACAGCTAGGAGAGCAGTTTCTGTGGAGTGACCTGCCTTGAAACCAGACTGGTGCGGATCCAGAAGGTTGTTCTGATGGAGATAACAGGAGAGTTGTTTAAAGACAGCGCGTTCAAGTGTTTTAGACAGGAACGAGAGGAGAGAGACAGGCCTGTAGTTTATAACATCAGACGGGTTGAGAGTGGGTTTCTTTAGGAGAGGGTTTACTCTTGCCTCCTTGAGACTGTTTGGAAAGTCACCAGAAGTTAGAGAAGTGTTGATGAAATGGGTGAGAAACGGTAGAATATCAGGAGCGATAGTCTGAAGGAGGTTTGAGGGGATAGGGTCCAGAGGACAGGGGGTAGGACGGGCAGAGGTAAGAGGGGAGAAGGAGATGAGTGTGTGGGTGAGAGGGGGGTCTGGTGACCCAGCGGTGAGTCAGAAAAAGAGGAGCGAATATCATCAACCTTTTTTTCAAAGTGGTTAACAAAGTCGCTTGGGAGAAGGGAGGATGGGGAAGGGGCTTTAGGGGGGTCCAATAGGGTGGAGAAGATGGAAAATAGTTTTTTGGGATTGGAATAGGAAGATTGGATCTTATCTTGAAAGAAAGTGCTTTTTGCCTGAGAGATGGAAGCAGAGAAAGAGGAGAGGAGAGCCTGATAGGTTAGGAGGTCGTCATGGTGTTTGGATTTCCACCATTTCCGCTCTGCTGCCCGAAGGATGGTTCTATTAGCACGCAGTGCGTCATTTAGCCAGGCAGCAGGAGGGGACTGACGAGCCTGCCGAGATGTGAGAGGATGAAAGAGTAGAGAGGAGAGTTTCTGCAGCAGAATTTGGAGGCAGGAGTTGGAACGAGTCAGAGGAAGGGAGGGCTGAGAGCACCGATGAGGCAAAGGTAGAGGGGGAGAGGGAACGGAGGTTACGGCGGACAGGTGCAGAATGAGAAGTGATTGGTTTGTTATGTTTGGAAAGAGGTAGAGAAAATGAAATGAAGTGATCGGATGTGTGAAGCGGGTTTACAGTGAGGTTAGAAGTAGTGCAGTTCCTTGAGAATATGAGATCAAGGACATTGCCAGCTTTATGAGTTGGTGGGGATGGAGACAGTGAGAAGGCAAAGGTGGTTAAGAAAGATGTTAGTTCATCTATCTTCCCTGTCTGGAGGTTGAAGTCTCCGAGAAGTACAGCGGGAGAGCCAGTTTCTGGGATGTGTGAGAGGAGATTATCTAACTCCTCCAAGAAGTCCCCCAAGGCGCCTGGTGGACGGTAGAGAACAACAATGGTTAATTGTATAGGATGGGTTACTGTGACGGCATGGAATTCAAAGGTGGAAGGAGTGAAGTTAGGTAGCTTGAAGAGGGAAAAGCTCCATTTGGGAGAGAGCAGGAGACCAGTCCCACCTCCTCTGCCAGAGGGTCTGGGTGTATGGGTGAAGGAATATGCTGTGGAGAGAGCAGCTGGGGTGGATGTGTTGGATGGAGTAATCCACGTCTCAGTGAGAGCAAGGAAATCCAGAGACTGCAGGGAAGCGTAGCCAGAGATGAAGTCAGCCTTAGGAACAGCTGACTGGCAGTTCCACAGGCCACCTGCAACTAGATGTTGGATCTCAGTGGAGCATGTGGGATAGACGAGAGCAGGCCGGTTATATCGATTAGAAGATACACGGGGCCAGTGATAATATCGAGAAGACACATGAACAGGAATGGAGAAAATACACATGATTATAGCATGAGGGGCTTAAAAAACGAAATAAAACAAAATACTTGTGATACTTAGCTCAATCTGAGTAGGATTTGCCTCCTCATTGCCTCCCTTGTGACTCCCGCAGGACTCTTAATGTCTTTGTCAGTCTTCGTCTGGCTGAAGCTGACGCTCAGGAAGAGCTGCCTAAAATGGACACCGGATTGCTGAGTTCTCACAGCTGTGGGGCCAGGCCCCTCTAATTAGTTAACTCTCTACAGCTGATGGGCGACAGCTGAGTGTTCCTGCCTATTGTAATGCAGGGGTGACACTCATGACTCACAGAAGAGCTGTGTATTTTAGAATCTCACAAATGCCCAGTTTTAGCTATAATGACTACAGAACAATTTATACAGAGTAAAATGAAACAGAGAAGTCTATTAAAACAAGAATATAACTTACAGTGATAGCTGAGTCAATAGGTAGTGTCCTCCCCTGGTCAAGTTTGCACACATATCATATACACAACTACGGTGTAGTTATGCAATGAATGAAAAACTTGGGTCGCAGGTTCCTCAACAGTGCATTACAAGACATCTATCAATATGTGTGTGTACCTCCAGCAATGTTAACTATGTTGAAGCACTTATTTTAACTGATATTATACATATTTATTATACTCTTATAAGATGTATGTAGATAGTATAAGAAATGTGCAGAATATGACAGTTTAATGGTGGTCCTACCGACCATGGTTTAGCGATAGCATGCTAGCGTATCGTGCTAGCATGCAACATTAAAGTGGATGCTGTTGTTTTATAACGTGGTTGAGGTTGGGAAGGTGTTTGCAACAAAACGATTTGCAAAAAATGTTGGTTTAAAATAAGCTATGACCTAACATCATGTGACCAATAAGTGACATTGCGTCATCAGTAAAGCTAACTCACCTAATGGTTTTAAACAGGAAAAAAAAGTAGGTCCCCTGGGGGGAAGTTAGACAATGTTTGAATAATGTACATTCATAAGCTGTAGATGAAGGGGATTTACATAGAATCACAACATCCACAAATCAAACAGCTGGCAGAATGTAATCAATTGTTTTCAAAAGTAATTTATTTTCTGTATGTATGAGACGTGGCTTTGTTTCTTGTCATGTGGTTTCACTCAGACTCCAGGCATATGAATTGAAATGTATGGAGAACTTAGGATGACCGTAATATTTAAATGCTATTTTCAGTGGACTTGTGATCAGTGTGTGCTGCAGATTGTTTAGAGCATTTTTGGATAAATTGGTTTAACATAATCATTGTAAGTTTAAGTAATGAGACAATAGGTCATCTTGTTCTTCTTCTAATACAGTATGATGTGAGCGTCGTAGTAGAAACCACGAGACACTGATGATCAAGGTCAAATTATTGTCAGCATTCAATTATTCTCTTTCAAGAGATGGTTCTAACTGGTTAGGCAAGCTTAAAAATAGAAATGTAGCATCATTCGAGAAGGTGTAGTCTGCTTATCAATCCATGTTTGGACCATTAGAAAACTGTATATGGACATTTCTAGAAACTACACATTTCCAAGAGGTTATATTAAGAAATAACTCATGTGTTTATTTTGCCCCTGATCAATCAAAAATTCTTTCAAGGATTGTTTTAAAATTTCGCACACATTTTAAACTTCAATATCAGGGATAGTGTGTTAATTTAATCGTGCGTAGCCGTGATTATGATTAATGTTTGATTATTGTTCAGCCCTAAGTTAAGAAAATTGAAAAGAAAGCTAAAAAGCTCACTGTAATAATGTAGGCTAACGTTATAAAACTCTTCATGGTTAGTACAAGTTATTTTCTGCTTAACGTAACGTTACCTCACTTTATACGTTAGGTAAATTATCACTGTGGCTTACACAATTTTAGACGTGACTTCCTTCACGTCCTTAAAGCCCGGTAAGTGAAGTATTCAAGCATGGAGCTCTGCAGCAAGACGTTTCCCAGGCATTCTGGTGAAGCGTGCAATGCATCAGTGTGGGATATGGACCTGTGTTTGCCCTGCTCTATGCAGTGGAAATCAAGTAAACAAAGACCATTTGTGCTCAGGAAGTGAAGCCAGGTTATCCGCCCATGTGTTTGCCCCGTAGATACAAATGCAGCTGGCTCGTAAAATGCCTTGTGATGCCATATTGAAACCAATTGAATACTTTTCTTTCCAAAATGGGTCATCCAACCAGTTGAATACTGGCATAAAGGTCAGGACTTTTTGATAACTTGAATCAGCCAGTACACTAAATTCAATCATCTGTTCTGTGCGTGCAATAATTGAACCAGATGACAAATGTAATGCGTCATCAAATCCCACAATCCATAATAGATTTTGATTGTATTCTATTCTTCCAGAACGTTCAACAGCTTTCAATATATTAAATGTAAAAAGAGTAATTTTCATCCTTTGATTAACCATTCTGTGTTTACACAATGGTATTGTATTTATCAGCCCCCACCCCTTATTCATTTAAATTACTGACACATGCTTGACTGCTGCTTCTTTCCCCAACAACTGCTGCTGTCCATTGTGCGCTATGCAAATGTTTTTGCTACTGCCAATAATAATATGCATATAATCCATCTGAGAGCATTTGGTCAATGTGGTATCTTGATTTCTAATTGTCATTTCAACCATGTCTTATCATGCAGACTGTGAATGCTTTGAAGGCATCAATATGTGTGCAGCACTCAATGGATTTTCGGTCTTTAAACGTTACAAACAAAGAAGCATGATCAATTAGGGGGAAAAGGAATCACATTCATATATACAAACCAACAAATGTATATACTGTATGTACTGTACATTGCAATAAACCAAGAATGGGTACTTGGCAACTCATGGTTCCATTCCGATGTATGATTCAACTGTAAAAAAAAAAAAAAGTTCTAGACTGATTCTTGATTGATTTAATTGACAGTGTTGCACTATTTGTAGGCTCTTCAACCACTGAAATGCATAGCAAACTTACTGGCAGGTAATTTAACAGATCTAGGTGAAGATCACTGTCTTACTAACTAAACAATAACACAGTACACAGCTCTTTTACTTAGGAAAGTTAACTGCTATCATTTGGGGGTTTGGAAAAGATTTGTGATTTGTTCATTTGATGTCACATTACCTTTTTGGCTTGTAATGTCCAAGCTACCTAAAGGTCATATTGAAAAAAGAGGCTACTCATCGTCAGGAAAAAACAAAAACAACAAAGCTCTGCAATTTCTCTCAGACCTACAGGGTATATCAGCCTCTTTCATTGGTTTTATTTAAGACCCACAACTATTATGTCCAGGTGTACTTTCCAGCATCAGCAGCAGCAGCGTGCAGCTATTTGCAGCATAAAAAACTATAGTTACTCCACTGTACAGTACTTAACTCAAACAGAGTTAGTTAAGTTAGCAACAAGCTTTTGCACAAACGGCACTCAAACCTTTTGATATGGTTTAACACAAGAGGTGGTGGACAGTCTAGCAGAGATGAACATTGGACTTAAATTAATCAGGTGGCCAGAAACACAAATCCAAATGTTGCTCATGTTGCTTCACATCTGCTGTGTTGCTGTATGCTATGAGGCATTATTGAACATATTAAGAGATAGGCTTAATAGCCAATATGACTAATATTATAAATGGATTCAAATGTATTAGACAGAACTTGCTCATGGCTGTTCAACTTTGACCCTTAGCACAGTGGGCACACAAGTTCTTGTCCACGTTACACTGAGTGTTTATGGTCCCTTCCATCCCCAAACACTATCAATCAATCAGATTTGATTTATATAGCCCAATATCAAAAACAACAAATACAGATAATGGGCGAGTGGGAGAGGGGTTCTTGGTGTAGGTCCGCTAACGGTCTAAGCCTTCAGCAGCTTGACTAGGGGATTTTTCAAAGTAAGCCTGATCCAGCCCTAGCTGTAAGCTTTACCAAAAAGGAAAGCCTTAAGCATACTGGTAAATGTAAAGGTGTCTATCTCTGTAACACAAACCTGGAGCTGGTTCCCCAGGAGAGGAGCTTGAGGACTGGAGTTTCTGGCTCCCATTCTACTTTTGGAACCTGTACGAACCACAAGTAACCAAGCCTTTTTAATCGTTTTCTAGTCTGGCAATAGATCACGATGACCTATTTATGATCAGGGCATTGTAGGTGTGGAGAAAGATTTTTTATTCTGTTTTGAATTTGACCAGGAGCCAGTGCAGAGCAGCTATAATGGGACGAATATGTTCTTGTTTCCTAATTCTTATCAGTACAGGCGCCACAGCATTCGGGATCAACAGGAGTCTTAAGAGATTTATTGGGACAGCCAGATTATTAGGAATTATAATAATCCAGCGTAGGAGTGACACATCTATTGACTGTTTTTTTCTACATCATTTGGAGACAGTGTGTGCCTGATTTTTGAAAAGGATGCAGTTCGAGAAGTCTGTTGAGTGTAACATTAAAGATAACTGCAAATGTATGAAGTGTTGCTGAATGCCATGGTAATTCCATCCAGGCTAACTATATATTTTACATATTGTCAGTGTTTTACACAAGACAATTGCAGCACATCCAGGTTTTAAATGCCAAGTCACACTTGAAGTTTAGTTAATTTATTTGTTTCATCTAGGTTGATTGATGGATATAATTGGGTGTAATCTGCATCACAGTTAAAGTTGAGTTTTTTCTAATAATCTGCCTAGAAAAAACATCTATACGGCAGATGGAGTAGGACCAAGTACAGAATGTTGAAGAACTCTGACTGAATTTGGCATGTATGTCAATACATAGTACCTATATACAAACTGAGATCACTCAGATAAGGGACTTCAACCAGTTTAGTGCAGTCCCTTGATGCCAATCGACTGTCCATGTTATAGATGTGATGATCAATATTGTCCAATACTACACTAAGATCTAACAAGACAGATACCAGTGAATTGTCTAATGAAAGAAGAACGTCATTTGTAACTTTCAACGGTGTTGTTTCAATCCTGTAATGCATTCTAAACCCAGAGTGAAAATAAACTTCAATACAAAAGTATTGTAATGTAGAAAATCCCACTGCTGTTGCAACTTCTTTTCAAGCATATCCGAGAGAATGGGAAGCTTAGATATTGGTCTATAGTTGGATTATTATCGAAGAAGCTCATGAATACTGTACTACTGATGGCTATAGGAATAGAAGGCTCAGCTCAGGAGATCTTTCTCAGCCTGGTTACACTGCTGAACAGAGACATAGAATAATTCTTATTCTTAGAGTGAGTAGTGAGCTGCTCTGGCATTATAAGAACCCTTCTTTTCATTGTTAAGATTTTTTAACCACACTAGACGAAATTCTTTCCGCTTGTTGAAAAGTAATTATCATTACTATGCTTCAGTTTGCATGAGCAAGCCCTCATGTGTTATTGTCTTGTGTTTTGAAGGGTTGTTGGCATGGTGTTGGATTAAGTGCAGATGAAAGCACTTCCTTTAACTACAGCACTCCCAGAAATACCTTTAGTATAACATAGGGGCACACCATTGGCTGCCACTCAAAATGAATTCATTGCTCTTAAATAAGGGCCATTCAGCAACACACGTAAGTACTTGTTATAGGTTAGGAGGCCTTTTAATAATTTGATCCCAATTTACAATGGAAAATTACCAATTTACCCTAACAATTTCTGGTCTCACTCTGCCCCGTTTGCATTGCGCATGACCCATAGTTACTAACAATAAAGGTTACAGCTTTAAAAGTCATGAACACATGACTTTGGTGATCTCATGACTGGTCTTTTTAAAGAACAAATTACAATAGACTTTGAGTGTGGTACTTATTATACCATGCTAACAAGATATGCCAATATTTCTGGAAAACATTCTGGAAAACATTAGAATGTGAACATTGCCTTTGTAAGCATGTTGGGATGCCCACATTAGCATCCTGCTTACCAACACAGTACTGTCAGACAGATTATGAATTCAGGAATGTATTTTGTAACATTTTCTTACAAATTATAACATCACATATACACTGCTAGTCAAAAGTTTGGACACACCTTCTCATTCAAAGATTGTTATGTATTTTAATTTGTTCTACATTGTAGATTTATACTGAAGACATCAAAACTATAAAAAAAGACATATGGAATTATCTAGTTAAAAAATCCTGAATATGATTTATATTTTGCTGGCTCCTGCAGAATGCTGTGGTAGCCATGCTGGTTAAGTGTGCCTTGAATTCTGAATAAATCACCAACAGTTTCACCAGCAATGCCCCCCCACACAATCCTCCTCCATGCTTCATGGTGGGAACCACACATGCAGAAACCATCCGCTCACCTTCTCTGCGTATCACAAAGACACGGAGGTTGGAACCAAAAATCTCAAATTTGGACTCATCAGACCAAAGTACAGACTACACTGGTTTAATGTCGAGTCCTTGTGTTTCTTGGCCCAAACAATTATTTTCTTCTTGTTGTTCATCCTCAGTAGTGGCTTCTTTGCAGCAATTGGACCATGAAGGCCTGATTCACGCAGTCTCCTCTGAACAGTGGAAGTTGAGATTGTCTGCTACTTGAGCTCTGTTATCATTTATGTGGGCTCCAATCTGAGGTGCTATAATTTGCGGTTTCTGAGGCTGGTAACTCTGATGTATTTATCCTCAGAGCAGAGGTAACTCTTGGTCTTCCTTTCCCGGGGGGTTCTCATGAGAGCCAGTTTCATCATAGCGTTCGATGGTTTTTGCGACTGCACATTTTCCGGATCGACTGGTCTTAATTTCTTACACCTCGTTACACACGGTTCCGTTCTCATTCACTTTGAATGGGGTGACGTCACGCTTTGCGGCACGCTTTGCGCTGCCTGCGTTGCTCGCGGTGAAAGTTGAGAAAAGTTCAACTTTTCAAGCATCGAAGGAAATGCCAGCCAATCAAATCATATGCAAGTACAAGCGCTAGCCAATCAAATCGCGTGCTTTGTGTGTGTGGGAGATGAATGTCAAACACGCCCACCGGCAAGCGTCAACGCAACAGAACCGTGTGTACGTAGTGTTAAAGTGATGATGGACGGTCGTTTCTCTTTACTGATTTGAGTGGTTCTTGCCATAATATGGATTACAACAGTAGTTACATCATTTCAGTTGTATAATGTCTAAATAAAAATAATTTACTCATTATTCAAATTCAAAGCACATTTATTGTAGGCTTTCCAATAGGAATTATTGTTGATATATGTGTAGGTATTATATTAATGTGCAATCTATTCCTTTTTATGTGTCAAACCAAACCCCCACTTTTTAATATTTTTTTTTAACACTTTGTCTTCACTGACCAGTACAGTACAGTACCAACAGTTTGGAAACACCTTCTCATTCAATGGTTTATTTAAAAAAAGTTCTACTTTGTAGATTAATACTGAAGACATCAAAACTATGAAAGAACACATATGGAATTATCTAGTTAACAAAAAAGTGTTAAAAAATCCAGAATATTATTTTTATTTTAGATTCTTCAAAGTAGCCCCGTTTTGCCTCGAGGACAGCTTTGCACACTCTTGGCTTCTCTCAGTCAGCTTCATGAGGTCGTCGGCTGAAATGGTTTTCAATTAACACATGTGCCTTGTCAAGAGTCAATTTGTGGAATTACTTGCCTTCTTAATGTGTTTGAGACTATTAGTTGTGTTGTGCAGATGTAGGGTTAGTGCATAGTGGATAGCCCTATTTGACTACTGCTATAATCTTCGCCAGGTTGACCTGTTTTCTTTAAGCCTTTTGAGGGCCCTAAAAGGACACGGTGTGCTATTCCTAAATATCATGAAGATCCTATTCCGTAAATAAAATAATGCCTTAAAGATGTTCTTATACTGGCAGTTATATCTCAAAATATCTTGCAGTCCTATTAAGATGAAAATACATTTATTGATTAGAACAAATAAAAGCATTAGTGATAGTTGTCGCTGACGATAATCTTATCTTGTCCGGAAGTGCATTGACCAATCGGTATCAGACAGTCTACGGATCAAGAGAGGCCAAATACATTATCATTATTAATATTCTCCATTATCTAAATGAGTTTTTGCCCTGAGGGACCTAAAGATGACGAGGTCATTGAGCAGATTATTTTGTTGGCCGGTAGGTCCTTTAAATGCTTGGGTCTGGAGCAAGTCATCTTGAAATCTGGCAAGTTTACAATGAAATCTAGCATGAATATTCATAGTTCCCAGAGGATGTGTCCTGTATTGCAAGGGCTACCAATCTTGTAAAAAGCACAATGACAAGGTCAATATGTTCATGGACCAACACTAATGTCATTTACGAGTTTAAACTGATTAACTTGTTTCATTGGAATTGTTGAATATTGATCAACTCCTAGAGTTTATCCTAATCTGTGACCATTCCTCTTGTGTCACCAACACACAGAGTATTATGGGGCCAACTAATTGCTATTCATCCCTGTTTCAGCAATGTTTGCACAAATCAGCTGTACCTAGGAAATTATTATAAAAATGATATACATTTTTGACCTGCAAGCACAAACTGACTAGATGTAACTGTGTTTCTCTTACCAATGTATCTCGTGTGAAATTGTGTATGTATGGACTTTTGAAAGGAAGTTACAGTTTTTAACATTAATTAAATCCTATCACACTGTTCAATGTTGCTTTTGAGGCATAATAATTATATGTTATGCAGTGGTGGCGAATCTTCATCAATTGAATAATTGAATAGGTAACCCTGAAGTCTGAAACAGGAAAATGACTCCTATAAAATGGAGCAAAAGTGGGGAGAAGGCATAAACCAAATAAGACACTCCCTAAACAAACTATGTATGCTTGCTGGGACTAACTGGGCCTCAGCCTACTGTAGATGCCACATTTCAACTATGCACATATTCTCCAAACACAGTAATCCTTGAGCTGGAGGACAAATAACAGCAATGGTTTCATTACCAGGCTAGCCAAGCCAAAGGGCATACAAAACAATGGCCTGATTTGTACGGCTGAACGTTTCTTTGCCGTTTTGGTCATGCTATGACTTAGGATCTGTAAATATACTATTAAGCATCTGAACGTGTGAGCAACCTTGTGTTCTGGCCCTGCTGGGCTTCCAGCAATTCAAAGAATACATCACGTATCATGTAATCTGATGTGGAGTATATCCCTTTCATGCCATGGCCCTCATTTATAAAGCTTTGCGTAGGATTCACGTGGGAAGGTGGCGTACGTAAAGCAAGTAAATACGCACAAAAATATTCCGATTTATAAAACACTGCACACGCACGTCCTACCCTAACCCTAGGGAGAGGGTCACATCTGACACATAACACAACACATTGTGAGCCGCTGCCGGTTGCTGCAAAAATAAGTACATTTTAGCCTTGTGCTTAATGCTTATATCATTAACCCTGGTTTGTGTGTGAAGGTTATTGCCTATTTCAAGGAAAATGCTATTACAAATCCGCCTGAAGATACCAAAGCATTGACTGGAGTTCTTAAACTGTTGATTTTACCAAGCAGTCCTGTTCCTCTTCTTTGTCAATTTCCTTTTATGATGTTAAGTACTGTCACATGAATTTATGCTTTTCATCCTTTGAATATAGTGTGGAAATGGGAAAGGGGTTATTGCTTTCACAACTAAAACACACGGAACTTCAGGTTTTTCTGCCTGCTATTTTGTGTTAAGGCAGGACCACCAGATCTAACTTTACTTGTAATGTGGGTGTGGGCTGGAATATATAAAAATAACACACACAGTGAAGTTTAGACTTTGCAACCAACCTATCAACTATATAGCGTCCCTGAAGCCGAACTGCCTCTTCATCAGTCCACATTCCGTATTTAGTCATCCGGTTTCCAAGGCCTGAAAGACATTTCCAATACCAAGACCAAGACCTTGCCAATCGTGATCTGTAATGAAGATGGTTGGATGTAGAGAATATGCATGTAATCTTATCATAGTCATGTTCCTTTTACTCTGTAATTGATCCTTTCTCTGTCAAACCCCTCCTCTCTTTCTTCAACCCCATTTCCACTCGTTCCCATCCTGTTTTTCCTTCCATTTCACGTTTCCATCTTATCCTTCTATCTTCCTCTCCCTCATCTCCCTCATCTCTGTCCATCCCCTTCTTTGTCCTTGCAGTGACCGGAAAGCCCTTTTTCGTTGTATCTAGTTTCTCCCACCGCTGGTTGTTCGGCTGGGAGGGTTGTCGTTTCTATGGCTGGGCGGGCTTCTTCTTCGGCTGTGGGAGCCTCATAACAATGACTGTGGTCAGTCTGGACCGGTACTTCAAAATCTGTCATCTCAGATACGGTATGTCCGGATTTCCTTTGACGTTGTTCTCCTAAATATCATGTAGAGTGAATTACAGAAATGAATGGCAATGTGTTTGGGTGAGCTTTGATTTAAGAGAGTTAGGGCAAATACAATCAAGTAACCGTCAACAACCTGGACCCAAACCTATGACTGGAATATACATCTTTCTGGTAATTCTAATACTCCCTTTTTAAATCAAATGCAATTACAAAAGTAGACTGAAATGGATCATAGATCTCCTTCAAGCCACATTGGGGTACTTCTGACTTAAGTATTAACGGCCCTGGACATGAATTACTATAATTTGTTCAAGTAAATCTCACAAATTTGAGTTATCCTCAACCTAGTTTCCCGCTTTGTCTACATCTGAGACCTGACATGCTGATGCAACTGCACTCAGAAATCAGCAACTTAGATTATTCTTCTTTACATTCTGTCGGATTTGAATTGTCTTAAAATGGGTTGCACATTATCAACTGAAACTAATAATTGCATGGTTATATTGAAATGATGTCATTTCAGTTTACAAAGGACCTCTCTCACCACTAGTCCACCATCATTTTTGTGTATTTCGTCACTCTTAGGCACATGGCTAAAGCGCAGCCACGCCTTCCTGTGCCTGGCCTTCGTGTGGGCGTACGCAGCCTTCTGGGCCACGATGCCCCTGGTGGGCTGGGGGAACTACGCCCCGGAGCCCTTCGGGACCTCCTGCACACTGGACTGGTGGCTGGCCCAGGCCTCCGTCTCCGGACAGACCTTTGTCGTGGCCATCCTGTTTTTCTGTCTCATCTTACCAACAGGCCTCATGGTTTTCTCCTACGTCATGATTATCTTCAAGGTCAAGTCATCCGCAAAGGAAATGTCACAGCTTGATGCTCGCATCACCAACAGCCACAACCTTGAGATGAAACTCACAAAGGTGGGTGAAAAAGAGACATAAAGGGATTCAGTATAACCTTTGAGCTATTGTTTGAATCTTCTTTGTATTCCAGGTGGCAATGCTGATCTGTACAGGTTTCTTAATAGCCTGGATTCCTTATGCAGTGGTGTCAGTGGTGTCAGCGTTTGGTGAGCCGGACTCTGTGCCCATCTCTGTGTCCGTCATTCCCACGCTGCTGGCCAAGTCCTCCGCCATGTACAACCCCATCATCTACCAGGTGGTGGACCTGAAAAACTCCTGCGTCAAATCCTCCTGTTTTCAGGCTATGAAAAAACGCAGGCATTTCAGAAAGCCAAGGTAAAACATATGGTATCTTTCTTAGTTTTTTTATTTTTTGAAATGGGGTTACGGTTGGGTTTTTATTTCTATACCGTTTTCATATGCATGAACTGTAAACTACGGAGCCCTG
>CALSBZ010046806.1:171767-191395 GCA_943591055.1 Gobionotothen gibberifrons
ACATACTGTCTTCTATTGCCATGAAGAAAAATACATAACAGATGTTACTGACTGACTGACTCAAGTGTTGTTCTCACAACTCGGCTTGACTGAGGTTTGAAAACCTAAGATGTTTCTGATCAAAGTAGAGTCACATCCAAAGCTTTTTCTGCATCCAAATCTTACAAAAGTTTGAAATTGCTATAAAGATTTAAATATATTTTATATATATATTAGTTTCTAAACCTGCAAATAAAGCAGAAAAATCCTCCTGACGTGAGCCATTTCTAAACAGGTTTTGGGTGTGACCGTCAAGCTCTAATTCGTGTTTTTACTGTTTGTACTGGCTGTTGTGTTTTGTACTCTTACACCTGTTGCTTATATACCCTAAATATGTCTAAAAAAAGGACTTAAATACACCATGCTTTACTTTCACCAGGTGTTACACACAATGAGATTTTTGAGTTAGGTGTTTCAAACAATGACAGTTAAATGTTATTGCAAAACCATTCAGTTTGCATTTAAAACCGTTTATGGTGTGGGTAGGTAATGGATTGCTGCACAAAGTTTATGGAAACACAATAGTCAGTCAAAGAATCAACTCCAGAAGTTGTTTTGGTTTGCATAAATGGAATGGCAATCCTTAACCACCAAACCTACAGTTGGGGCAATGGGTACAGAAGCAATTGTGGTTGATTCAGGGACCATTTTTAAAAAGTGTAATTGTTGGTTTGATGTGTGTTTTTGCTATAGGCCAACATAACTATCATTTTAAATGATAAATACAAATCATTGTTTATTTTTTGGTTAATATGCTTATAAACCTTCTTGTCTAGAGTAAGACGAGAAGATTGATGACAGTCTTTGTTGAGTATGAAGTTAAAGACAGGGGGCAATTTGCTTATCACAGCATTAAGACTGGAAGCAGCCTAGCCAAGTTACAAAGTAACATATTATAATGTAATAATATAAAAAACCTTTTGTAACAAATAACGTTTTTTGCTTTTTATATACCTACAAAAGCAAAAAAGCACAGAAAGACAACATTTGTTTCCAAGATAGGGTTATTAGCTGTGACAATATGTATTAGGCCTTATTGTCATTGCATGGTTGCAAGCATGCTACGCAGACACTAGAAGGTAACCAAGTAAAACACTGCATAGCTCTTTTCAGAGAAAGACAGTGAAGTCTTCAGTAAAGACATTCCTTTGTTTGACTGTCTTTGAAAGTTGTGAGTGGGTGTCACATTGACCATGAAGTCATGGCAGTGTCAGAGTGCTGTATGACGATCAGCTTAGAATCGCCCCTACTCTCCGCCGTGGAAACGAAATAGAAAAAATACATGGAACCAAAAGAGTAGGATTTGAACCATGCAATGGAAATGAGGCAGTGGTAACAGGTGGCAAAGCGCTGTGTCTTCCTGTTAGTGAATGCATTCAAACAAACAAAAGATTTAACATGTTTATTAGTTAGCATTTTCCCTGCTACCAGTTTATGCTAACCCACTTCTCCCTCCAACTTCATACTTAATAAAGATACAGTAAAGGACTCTGGAACAACTATGACCTTCAAATGCTACATTGTTAGTTAAATAGGCATAGCTAGCATGTCTACTTCAACCAGTTACCGTGCAAGCTTTTACAATACTACCTACCTTTAATTGTTGTCCCCTTTACTCCCCACTTGCATTTGAAGAAAGTAGCTTTAAATTGTAGGGATGCTTGAACGTGGTTTTCAAAATGAGTTTGAGCAGAAGTAAACAAACCATTCAAGCTAGCTACAGAAACATAGCCTACTGATGCCTTTAGCCGTAAAAGTCTAATAAAAAACGAATGCTTTGAAGGTCGTAGTAATTATATGGAAGTCGCCCTTACCCTCGACAAGAAAGTGTTCCCTTAAAATTAACATGTACTTGGTTGAACGTTGTGCCTTTTGCACACGCCTGATGTCTCATTCTCAAAAATGTTCTATAAATGCATGTTTAATGTTAAAGTATGCACATTCGTGGATTGAAGATAAGCAATACAAAAATATATTGATTCGCTTTTGCACTTCTGTCTTGCACACCTTCATTCCATGAACCAATGTTACGACCTGCCCTACAGTATACTCCGTGGTAGTGGCTCGTGGGGAGACCCGCAACATAAAAGAAAAACACGCAAAAAACACGCAAAAAACATTACTTGATAGCGATCATTTATTTCAAGTACAGCCGTTTACTCACACAAGCAAACCGGCAAACTAAAAGAGGTCTGGAGGACTGTCCAAAAGAAACAAAAAGATGGAGGGAACCCGAGCCAGCCACACCACGGGCCGTAGGACCTCCCCTAACCAGAAATCAAATAAATACCCTATGGGAAACAAAATAAAACCGCGAAAACTGGGCTACCAGGTCCTCCAGGCTAAACATAAAAACATCAGAAGATACACGGTCTACAGCTCAAAAGTAGGAGAGAGATAATCAAAAGAAGAGTGTCTCCCGGCGTAAGGGTAGGCGAGACCTCGTTCTCCTCCAGTTTCTCCTTATAACCCGGCTGAGTGGAATTAGGAACACCTGGGCAGAGGCGGAGCCAGCAGGTGCACCTGCGCAGCAGGGAGACAGAAAAAGACAACAAGGAGGGGAGCACGTAACATCCCCACCATGAGTTAGTGATTTTTTATAAAATGTTTTAACACAAAACAATCAGGACAATCAACTTGATTTGACAGACACGCTCACGACTACGTTTGTCTTTAACTGAACAGGCAAATACCAGTCAAACACACCACAAACAACACACTGGCAGTGGCAACAACTGCTACATATTATAAGCGTGACAAAGATTGGACCTCAAATTGACATTTCAAGATGTTCAATCAAGCTTTTCTAAATGTGGTGGGTAGAATGGAGGCTGTTGATTAGTGGATTGATTGTTCTTCGACGGAAGCATTCTCCTGAGAGCTGGGAGAGTTCAACAGCAGGGTCAGGGTCAGTCGAATGAAGTTGTATACCAAGATTCCTGTCTGAATTTTAAGGAAGAGCTAGCAGCTAGAGGGTAAATCAAAGGTCTCTGCTCACATGTCGGAAGTTGAGACTAGATTTTGACACTGTCCTCCAGGAGAAACCGCAATATTGACTTCAAGATGTGAGTTTTTAACTTATATTATGTGCAGTATGAAGTGAAAGTGTAAAGGACAGCATGGTTGTTGCAGTTAAATGAATTACAAGACGACAAAGAATAACTATTTCCATTAAGATATTAAAAACGACCTCAAATACTTGTTAAGGCAATGTCGAAAGAATCCGTCATTGTTACAGCAATACATTGTAGCAAAAAGCAAGCTCCGCTACTCGTAGTCCAGTCCAGATCCAAATTATATCTGATTGGAATTTAGATAGAGATTTCAGCCATTCTATTCCCAAGTTAGCTTACCGGTAAATCAAAGATACTTTAATTTCCCAATGAACCCGTCTTTATATAATATCCCTCCAAGTTGTGATTAAAAGCAACAGGCGTCAACCAACACCAAAATCATTAAAACAAATATCCACACAATGCGTTGCATTGTCTTGTAATGCTACACTTTCTGTAGTATTCCGTTTGCTGGTGAAACTTATTTGGCACTGTCCTGCTGAGCCCTTGCAGCTAACACATTTGGCCTCTTTTTTTCCTCCAGCACTCACCGCTGTGAAGGGGCTTGAGTCTTAGGTGTTTGGACATGTCCTACTGTCTGAAACACCTGACTGGCCTCTGTCAAACACTTAGTTAGTGACAGCATCAATAATTATTTAAAAGTAGTGTTGTTGTCATCGTAAGTTATGTGTGCTTCAGTCTGTGTTTTTTATTTAAAGATTCCCAAAACATATGTTGTCCAATCATGGCTTAACCTTGTACTGTCTTTGTATACCGTACGCTAAACTGTCAATCCATATTTTCATTTGGCACAGATATGACTCTATACAGAGCTAAGGGACGGGCATTAAGGGTGTTATACTTACACAAAGCCATATTTATTGAATATTCAAGACACTAAAGAACATTTGTACAATCGGATATAATCCATCAAAAATACATGATTGTTAATTTGGCCACAGTTTGTACATTGATGGGTGAATTCAGTAAGCATGTGGCTGCTAATAGAGTGGTGAAAAAATGACGTTTGTTGTCGTCCGACCCAGAAGTTAGCATCGTAAGAGCTCCCTCGACAAAAAGCAGTGGGATTTTTCCAATGGATTTCAGAATATTTCTGAAAATAAGCACCGTAGCAAACACATGTTTATGAAACGTACACATAATATTCAGCAGGATAATCTCCACATATTGTCAGAAGAGAGAGGGAGAGTATAATGTCTTATACTCAAATTGCCTTTTACTCTGTTATATTGTATTTTAAAGTCTTATATGTGTTTAACAGAGACATATGTTTAGGTTTGACATTCCAGGAGGGCAAAGGGTGGAGTAAAAGGTGGATTTGCAAAGGGTTAAGGACAGAGGGGTTTTATGGGTAGGATTAGTAGAATATATATATAGTGGGACTGTAAGCTGTGTTCGGGGTGCAGAACCTCTTTTTCCTCTGAGGATGAAGTTGCTCTGACACATTAAAGCTTCAGACATTCACCAGCGGGGTATTTACTGACGTAATAATAATAATAATAATAATAATACATTTGATTTATAAAGCACCTTTCATTGCTCACAGCAATCCCAAGGTGCTTACAGGAGGCATAATAAAAACAAATAAAATAAACAAAGTTTAATCAAAAGCTTTTTTAAAAAGAAAGGTTTTTAAGCCTTTTCTTGAAGGTATCAATGGTCTGTGGAGTCCTCAGAATTCCACAGACGAGGAGCAGCTGCGCAGAAAGCCCTATCCCCCATTGTGCGGAGTTTGGTCCTCGGGGGGCGAAGCCGATGGTCGGTTGTGGAGCGGAGGTTGCGTGTGGAGGTTTGAGATGTGAGAAGTTCCTTCAGGTATGGAGGAGCGTTCCCGTGGATGCATTGATGGGTCAGGAGTGAGAACAAATCACGAGAATCTCTTCAGCTTGCTTTTAACCACAGATCTTATTTCAGGCATCTAACAAAAAAATGTAAAAAACCGTTGAGACAAGGGTACATATCCAGGTTTTAGGAATCCTGCGCCATTCTATAGCACCATGCTATATTGCGTATTATCACTATCTGCCACGCATTAAGGTCTGATTTGCAAAATAAATTGCGCTAATTATATCACGATATATTCTCAAGATGTGGGTGCGTGAAATAATACACCTCAGCTTGGACCACTGCAGATTTAGGTTGCATTTTACCCTTTTGCATTTCTATAAATGTTCAAAATAATAAGTATTATTTATGGGGTGCTGCTGTATTGGATACCATTACATTCCTTTCTAAATGTCATGTTGTTTTAGCCACTGAAATTGTCTGCTAAATAAAGCTAATTAGCATGTTTTCTTGTAGATCTAGACCTCCATCCACATGTTCTTTGTATAAAATCCACTTAATGTAAAACAATGCTGCACCAAACCTTTTACACCCACCTGGCGTTGCTTCGATCATGATCATGATCATGCACTTTCTGCATTGTTCCAATATTTCTAGTCTAGTTTGACCCCATGACTTGCTGCTTGGATTTAAATGCTTTATCAATGATGACCAATGTTTTAATTGATAGTATATATTTTCAGACTATAGTTTGTTTTTTGTTCCTATGTGTTTTGTCTGTACGAGTTAAAGGTAAAGTGACTTTTCATTTTCCAATAAGCACACATACTGGTTGGCTTGATCAGGACTGATACAACTAATGTTTATGCAAATAGTGTACGTTTTAACACAGGCTGGGATGGGTGTGCTCTTGGTTCATTTGCCAGATCTCCAAAAAGCTAAAAGTGCCATGAATAATCATAAATTCATGCCTTAAGGTTTTACAGATGACATGGTCAAACTTATCCTGGCCTGCTGTTAGACGATAGAATAGATCGAACTGAACTGAATCTCAGGTATTGGATGTTTTGCTGTTTTCAGTCTGATGGTCGATGAGGAAGTATGGAGTCATGTTTGTGCAAAAAAAGTTTTGCAAAGAAAAACTGCTTTGAGATTTCATCATGTACCTTTCTGTTGTTGTATTTACACATTTAAATATGTAGTACTTTGTTTTGTGACTTCCATGCACACGCTGACATATTAATTGTAATAAACTGTTACACTTTATCCGAATTTACAGTTCTAATGTGTGTGCTTTATTTTAAATTTACAAAATGTAACATTTTTGAAGATACATTAATGTTTCATGAAGTTTTACCTGGAACTCAAATTGTGTTCATCAGTCACATGAGTTGCTGGTGTTGCTGAAAGTTATTTGAAATAGCTAATAATTAGCATTTCAGAGTCATCTCCTGAATGGAACAAGAGCTGTTTCATAATGTGAATAACCTGAGAATTCTAGCTAGTTATTCATACAAAGAACACAGGAAATCATTGTCCCTTCCTGAGTGATATTTTACTGGAAAAAGAATATACCATTTTCTTTGCATGCTTAATTGAAAACGGACTACTCTTTATCATAATAAATATGAGTGACTCAAACCCTGATATATTCTCAAAACTATGGAAACGAACAAAAATAAAACCACACTGTGTGACTTGTTCTTTTATTATCATGATCACACACATGTTGTACTTGTACTGCTGTCTCAAATACTCACTAATTCACTAAGTGTATTAATCCACAGCTATTAAAATAATCCCTGTTTATCTTCCTGTCTGGGTAAGGCTGTCAGAAAACGGAGGAAGTATGACCACGATTATTTGAAGCTAGGATTTTCATGGACCGGTCCTGGCAGGGGCGGATTGGCCATCTGTGTGTTCTGGAGAATCACAGAACAGCCGGCTCGGTTCGCTGACGGCCGGCACGCCCTTTATTTTGGTTTTAATAATACTTACTTTGATCAAAAGCAAGTACCGGTCAAGGCTGCAGCCAGAGGATGATCTGCGTTTATTCCTGTCTACATTGCATCCCCGCATCATCCGCCTGTGCGCATCAAAGACGCAGACTCATTGTTCCCACTAAAGTAGGGGTGAGTAATAAGGAGGCAAAGTTGACGTTCAGTGTGTTGCCGGGAGCATATAAGGATTTATCCACGATGTTGAAAATGTAAAAAATGTTTAAAACATAAAGATAAAATGGTTAAAAAAAGTTGTTTAATGTTTTAAGGTGGCGACGCTACTCAGTCAGTGAGTCAGCGCGATAGATTCAAACACAGAGACGAGACAAGAAGAGAGAAACAGTCAAGAGTCATTTCAAATGGCGGAAGGTAGCATTTAATGACATGTTCTCTTACTGGACCTCTTTGAAATGCAATTGAATACCCCTGCATTATAGCAACAACAACAATAATAATAATAATAATAATTGGGAGGGGGGGCGCGGCTGTTCTTATGTTCTCTGAGGGGAGGCTCACCTTCCCACACTTTGAAAACCCCTGATATAAAGGATAAAGAGTATTAAACAGAGAGTCATGAGTTTATCTTTTTATGTAAACAGTATACATTACAGCTTTTCGCTTAGCGGGCTAACTTCAGGGAAAACTTCAGGGAAAACTCTGGGTTTCCGGTCCTACGACGCTGGTTCTCTTTTTAGCGGGCTAGATCTCCATGGTAACTTATGCTGATCGGCTAACCTGGGGCCTATACTACGAATCAAGATTTTTGTTTAGCAAGCTAACTTCTGGGATTTCCGGTCCTACGAAGCTGGTTCACTTTTTAGCGGGCTAGATCTCCATGGTGACTTATCCTGGAATCTAGTCTGTGCTCCGAAGCAGGATATTTTCCAGGATAAGAGATCAGTATATAAAAGCTCCGCCTATCGACCAATGACATCTCTGTGAAAATGACGTTGCCATTTCTCGATAACACTGTGGAGCTCGGAGCTCGGATTGTGAGAGGCGCTCTCAGGCGGGAGAGGATCTTTAGGGACAGACTAAACCCTTTGGCTTTCTCTGAAGAGTATTTGTATGAAAGATACAGGTTCTCGTCAGAAGGGCTGACTTATCTTTGTCAGCTCCTTGAGCCACATATTGCTAATGCCACACAGCGGAGTTGTGCCCTTACAGTGCCGCAGACTGTATGTATTGCTTTGCGATTTTTTTGCGACCAGAAGTTTTTTTTATTCTGTGGGTGATGCAGAGAACCTCAGCAAGAATACAGTCAGCAGTGCTATTCATAAGGTCGCACATGCTCTGACAGGGCTCGCAGAGTCCTTTGTTGTGTTTCCTGGATTTTACAGCTTGGCAGGTATGTGATTATATCTTTACAGTGAATGTTGTTCCTATGACGTACACGTCCCGATGGCCAGTCAGAAGCTAGAATGCCAACCTAGAGAGCCAATCAGAACCTATAACGGGCTAAAGGGTGGTCCGCACGCGTGGGCCGGTGCGTCTGAACGTCCCGGGCTGAATTTGTGTCCCTGTACAGTACACTGTTGTATAATAAATCAGTCAGGGTCAGTCCATGACTCGAGGATCTTCTCTGAGTCATCACTGTGTCACAAACTCGAGCAGGGTATGGCAACTGTACATTCTTATTGTTTTGTGCTTCTTAAACTGCCTTTTGTGTATACTTATGGAAATGTTCCTTTATCTTCAGGAGTCTTCAGTGGAGTGCTGCTCGGGGACAGGGGTTATGCCTGCCAGCCTTTCCTGATGACCCCGTATCCTGACCCTGGTGAAGGGCCACAAACCTGTTTCAATGTGGCCCATTCCAGAACCAGGGTCAGGATAGAAATGACCTTTGGACTACTGAAGGCCAGATTCACCTGCCTGCGGGGGCTCAGAGTGGCCCTTGAAAGAGCGGTTCCCATCATAACGGCCTGTGTTGTGCTGCACAACATTGCAACCATGAGGAATGAGAGGGCCCCTCCTGCAATCCCCCAACCTCCTGATGTGGTAGACCCCATCACCCTGGACCACCCTACTGGCAGGGCTGTCAGAGATGCTATTGCATGTTATATTGGCCAATAAAAAGAGAGAGAGAGAGGCTTTGGGTGATTTATGTTAGTTTTTATTTTGTGAGGCATTCCTGAAGGAAAAAGAGAAAAAAACATATTTTCTGGTTTACTTTTTCTGTAAAGAAAAAAGGGATTTCTCTTTTAGGTATCCTAAAAGATGTAAAGGTCACCTTATGCACCTTTCATTTGACTTGAAAATAAATTACAGCTTCTGGTGCTCTATGAGGAGGTCATTCAAAGTAATACTTTGGACTAGGGTCCTTTTATAGAGGGCCCGCACAGTGTCTGTTTCAGCCTGAAACACACGAAACACATATATGTTGCTTTAACATTCAAGCATGGCCAGGGACGCGGGAAGTCAGTCAGAGTTGGGGGTGCGGGTGCGGTGGGAGGGGGTGGCTGGGAAGATTTTTTTTTTAAATATTGAAGTTAAAATCAATTTGGTGCACTTTGAGGGAAAATTAAGAGATCTATGGATACATCTCTCTCAACACCCATATGAAACAGAACTGGGCGCAGATTTTCTTTTTCTTATATTTTACAAATCACTCCCCTTTTAAACTCTATTCTTGTTTTTGTCATATAGTATTTCATAACTGTTTTTAATGTATTCTCTCTGGCTGTCCATCTCATAATGTTCACATAGAAACTAGGCTGGTGGCCAAACAGCCACATTTACTGCTGCAAATACGTTCAAACATGCTGTCGGCACTAAAGCAGTGGCAACTATGCCACCATTTCAGCTGACTTTTTCTCAGAAATACTGTCACATAACATCCATATATTTCGGTGCAAGGTTGATGCTTAGCTAAGCTAACTATGAAACACTTTAACTGACAGGACTCAGGATCAACTGTGTACTGTAAGGCAGTGTTGCCAACTCCATAGTAAGGAAAGTAGCTATTGGCTGTCCGAAAAGTCGCCAGAAGTCCCTAAATGACGGTAAAATAACGTTCCACCCCCTTCAAGGATCAAAACTTGAGACCACCAGAGTAAATACCATGGTAAATACAGACGACAGTAGATCAGAAATGTCTCTATTAGAAAAAGCAGAAAAAGTTTTAGTAGTTTTTAGTAGAAATATCCCTTACAATAAAGGCAGTATAGTATGCCCGTGTGTCATCTCCAATAAATGGCTTCAACCATCCTTTAAACTCAGGGTTTGATTCCCACTCCTTTCTGTACTTTTGTGAATACAGTTTAGACTGTGACATGATGACCTACGTGGATGTTTAGCTTGTCACAGAGAGGCACACACAGTGGACGAGGTGATTAAGTGACTGAAGCTGTCTCGACGCGGGAGAGTGTGGCTGTCTCCTCTCTGCTCTGACTGCAGCTGAGCTGCTGCGGGAGGCAACTGTCTGCGCGCCTGTGAGTACTATGGGAGGGCTGAGGGGCTCACGGCAGCTCGTTAACTGCAGAACAATACGTGAGTCTCCAAACACCAGAAAAGTCCCTAATAACATCATTACAAGTCGTTAGATTAGTCGTTAGTCGCTTTTGACAAAAATAAGTCGCCAAGTTGCCAACACTGCTGTAAGGTAGCTTCTAGCTTCATGTCGAACAGTAATTCCACATTTTCCAGAGCTTTCTTTGAAATCACCAGGTAACGCTGAAAAACATTACATTTAGATTGTATGACAAAGTGTTTATTTAATATCTCTGGCTAGCTATAGCTACTTGCTAACGGTTTAGCTTACCCCCGCGATTCAAAGTAACGTCAACGTAGCTGTTATTTATGCTTTGCTTACATGTTCGCATAACTTGGAAGTTTACTGACATTTACATACCTTGTTTACCTGGCGCAACTGGTGGCTCTGGGGTTGTTGTGTGAGCCACCACTTGAGAATTGTCGTATTTTTTAAGAAAATGTTTTCTTATGTCCATCTTCAAAAACTCTGAGTCCGACTGACAGTTTAAACATTGTCACAGCTCACAGGTCCATTCAACTCCCTGGTTGGTCTGGTGTCTTGCCTCTGTTGCATTTACTGAACACGGGAAATTACAATTCTGCCGTCCTCTCATGATGAGGTTCAGGTAAAGCACGGTTAATGTATTATATTATTGAGGGAGAATTGTCCGGGGCTACAGAAAAAACATTCAGGGCTTTGGTCCTGTATAATAACGTCATATTAAATGCAGTCATTTGGTCTTTAGCAACAGCTTTTGAGAGCAGTGCATTCATCTGTGTTCGTTTTAATGCTGCCAGTTTGTTGACGGCCTGTGTGTTGATGGGACTTCTCATGCTCCCTAAATGTTTCCCCTGCCTTTCGCCAGTTCTTAAAGAGCAACTTGCAGGTTAGAGACACCAGTGAAGAAATGAGTAGGAAAATGATGTACAGTATACACTATATTTTCCAAAAAATATACATAAATATACACTACAGTGACATCTGGCGTCGTTTTTGTAGGACATTTTTACTTCCGCATAAAAAAAGCCTCCCCACGTGACCTCCCGCCAAGCCCGCCTTAACCTGCCATCAGGCCCTGGGGCTGATTTTTGTTTTGTAGACCCCCTATTTAAACAACAAATCAAAGTCATGTATAGCCTAGGCAGGCTCTGTGATCACACTTCTCCACTCTGCTCTACGCGTGCCTGGTCCTCTCCTCCAGATGAGTGACGTAGTCATGTATTTGTCCGGTTGCCGTTGGCTCCCCTCCACGTAGCAAGTCCTCGTCGCTCACGAGAAACACCGGCTGTTGTTATGCCTGCTGTGACGTCACATTACTCCGTTCTCTGCTTGTAATTATGACGTTACAAGCTTCAAAGTTGTATTTATCATCTGAATTTGCCAAAACAAGTTTAATATTCTGAAAGCCAAGACTTTGTTTAATTGAAATCAGATGAAAACAAACTGTAACGGACCCTGCCGTGTTATCTATGATTACTATACGCCTTACATTCATAATTTCGCTCCCGCGTGTGACGTAACATGGGGGAGAGCGGCCGGTCTAACGTATGAATAAACATGGATCACAATGCTAGTTTTGACACAGAAGAGGTTGAAAATATTTATTCGAATGGATATGATTATAATTATGAAACGTTTTGTTTGATAGGCTTCAGCTGTGGAGAATATGTGCTGCAGGGAGGTGGATGCACCTCGCACAACGCACCCAGGAACAAAAGCTAGCTTCGGTCCTTTTCCTGTTAGGGAAACTGTGGACTCGATGTCCTGACAGGCTCGAGTTTGTGCAACCTGCACAAACACATCCCGCGTCCCTGAGCATGGCTCACAGCAAGAAAGCTGACCATTTTAAACTTGACTATACTTTTACATTTTGTTTAATTAATTACTTGTCGTGATGAGGGCCCAGGCTGTGGGGGAGGAATCGGCACCTTTAGCTGTGGGGGAGGAATCAGCACCTGCTGTGGGGGAGGAATCGGCACTTGTAGCTGTGGGGGAGGAATCAACACCTGCTGTGGGGGAGGAATCAGCACCTGTCCCATGTGCAGACCACCACCATGTGCAAGTAATCAGAAAGAATCAATTAAAGCAACGTGCACACCATCTCTGCGCTCTCTGACATTGTGTCATCCTCATCTAGGCCCCCCTGAAAAAAAGAAGCAATGTCAATGGTCTATTGCAGGGGTGCCCAACCTTTATTGAACCGAGAACTACTTTTAAAGTTGCCAGTCTGCCGAGACCTACCAGTCCAAATAGAGAGGCGTAGCCGTTACTGACAGCCTACTACCAGGTAAATACACACTTCTACTTGTATAAAACTGACCTTTGTACGATTAATACTTCATAAAATACTGCAGATCCTTTATCTTACCTCTTTCTAATCTACACACATACAAATATTTAACTGAAGTTACACACTAATGTTGTTGATACAGAGTTGGAGTTTATTCACACGTCACATACTACAGTGGGTAATGTTTTCAAGAAACATTGAACAGTGCTGCCACATATGACACAGGGAAAAAAGAAAAGACTCTGAACCCTTTCTTTGCCATTATATAAAAATAGTGTTGCTACAAAAGTATAAATTAGGCTTACTAATAAGACAACTCAGATCTGAAGCTACTCAGGAATCTGCTGCCAAAGTGCAATAAAAAAGACAGAATTAATAGAATCAAACCCTTTTTTTGTATAAAAAGAAATACCTTTAAAATAGGATGCAAGCAACACTAGTTTCTTAACCTGAATTGATAATAGACTATAATCAATTTAAACAGAACAGATCTTAATGTTTGCATTCTTATATCTTTATCGTTATCTTTATCTTATAGATTGAAGGATGTTCTTATATTTTATTTTGGTCTGTTCCCAGGTCCTTTTGGAGCCGCCGGGATTACATCTGAAAAACGAGACAAAATGTCACGTACAGCTTGAATTAAAAACAATGCTATAACTTAAAAGGATTAAAACAAATATTAGGCTTGAAGTCCATTTGTGACCCTCGGGCGATGATATTATAAAGACAAAAAGGCTGCCACTCAATGATCAATTTGGTATTTTAATGACTATTTATCCGCTAAACTAGAAAATTAATCTGGAAGCGTGACATGACTGCCGTGCATCCAATACACTTTTTAAAGATGTGCAGCTGTGCACGCTGTTACATAGGACGTAATTTACTTACGCATTCACGGAGTCAGCAATTTGTTGCCAACCGCTTTGGCGACTTTTGGCAGCCCCAACCATGTTGCTTTTAACCTTTATGATGTGCTTGAAGTCCTCAAAGCGGCTCATTATTCGGGTCCGGGACCAGGGGCCTATACTACGAATCAAGATTTCTGTTTAGCAAGCTAACTTCTGGGATTTCCGGTCCTACGAAGCTGGTTCACTCTCTAGCGGGCTAGATAACTTATTCGGAACGGCTATCCTGCGCCGGAGCAGGATAGGTTCCAGGATAAGAGATCAACTGTGCGGAGTTCTTCTTCTTCTTTGCTTTAATGGTGAATCGCTTCCACTTGGAGCATATATCGCCACCTACTGTTGATTTATTTAATGTATAAACTGCCCATATAGTTCATTTAGAACAGTGTTCATGTAAGCCTGCACATTGATTTGATTTTGTATTGAATGTAACCGTTTCAATAAGGATACACCTATTACAGGTTGAGGTAGAAACCATGGTGGAACAGCTGATAACAACAGTGTGCAGAGTTTAAAGCGATCAAGTCATATTACAGGATAAAGGAAATACAGTTTAAACTGCCGTTGCAGTTCAAATCACCGACTGTGTGAACGTGAAAATGAATAGAATATCACCTCCCATCTTCAGAGCAATCTGACTAATATAACATTAGCGTTAAGAAAGCTTACTTACATATCTGCCACAACATAAGTAACCGGATCAAAGTAACATTAAGTACAGTCCGCGGCACTGAGTGCAGACGTCGATGTGTCCCATTATCATTCATATCATATCATAATGTATCATATTTCCTTATCTGAGTCAGCTTCTTGAGCCGTATCTGGCCGTGCAACACTCGCAGTGTCACATACTGTATGCAGAAGTATTATTTTAAGCAACACATTAAGTTAACGAAACACTCGAGTCAAATGTAATTAAAGTCTACGACACAATGTGACTTTAATTACATTTGACTCGAGTGTTTCGTCAACTTAATGTGTTGGCAGTGATATCATAAACCTGTTAATGTACGCATTCAAACACTTTTTCTTTTACCAGCTGTATTCACCTTGCAGGTGCAGCTATGTGGCTTTTATCCTGGATAAAGTGTTTAAGTCATGGATGTTTAAAATGTAACTTCTTCATATTTGACTAATATTAAAGTTGTCAGTACGCTTGTCCATGTTTGTGATTGGTCGAATGCTCCAGATACCACCCCTTTCATGTGAACGTGCACCTAACTAGATAGGGCACGGCTGGCTTGAGCGTAGGACCGCTTACGAGAGCGCGTATGTTTTGGATTAGGCCAACCGGCTAACTCAAACATATCCAGGTTATGTTGAACCGGCTTCGTAGTACAGGCCTCTGGCTCCTTGGAGTATGAGAACATTCCAAACACAAATCAACGAGCGTATAATACAATTGTCATTTCAAAACACATGTCATTATTTTAAAGGACAGCTGTTGTTGTGTTAATGTGGAGTACATTATTTGTGGACCTGGCACAGGTGTGTAAGCTACTTTTGAATGCTTTTTAGCAAAACTTTCTGTCTGTCATGATCCTAGTGTTTAGTTTATGTTTTTTGTTTTATTTTGAAACGTTTACTGCACCTGTGCCATGTCTGTTTTTGATTCCAGCCTCGTTTTCCTACCATTTTGATTGTGTCTCCTGGCCTAATTAGTTCCACCTGTTCCCCGTCAGCCCTGCAACCACCTGCACTTCATCCCATCATTAGTTCAGATTATATTTAAGTCCAGATGTTTCTTCAGTCTTTGTTGGCTCCTTGTATGTTGTTTGTCGTACATCAGGAAGTTTGTTCAGTTTTGCCTTGACTTGCCATTCACCTTTCGCTTTAAGCCTTAGTGCTCACAGGCCCTTTTCAATTAAGGGAAACCTTAAGCCTTTGGCACATTAGTTGAACAGTGTGCTTTCAGCTTAATGGCAACAAATGGTCTGAACTGAAAAGCGTATCCAAATTTGGTGATGGAAAGCTTTTCTGTCCTGCAGGGAGATCTATCCTAGCCGGGCCATATCGCCCAACAACAATGTTGGACCTCAATTACGCTTTTGAGTATAAATGGGAACAGATCTTTAATCAGATTCTCCAAAATAATTTTTCATAGCCATAAAAGTTAGCCACCCTAACTGCAGGGTATTTCAGAACTTTTTGACATGACAAGGAAAACCTACTGTAGGGGGTCAAAGAGATGTTAGTAAATCAAGCTGAGTGCTCAACGGGAGGTTTTAGCTTGTGATGAAACTCTCTATAAGCTCTGCGAGTTTTACATCCCCCACACTTTCATTATCATCTTTCTTGCACAATGTTTGTCTACTGGAATTTAAACAGCATTACATGTATTTGATGTACAAGATCTATAGGCGCATTCACACCGCAGTACTTTTCCCACAAAGGTTCATGAGAACTCTTTAGTTCATGAGAACTCTTTAGTTCAATGCTGACACCTCCTCATCTCCACCGCTCCCATGTTTTCTTTTGTGTTGCCATAGGTTAGTCTCTCTGCGTTTGTGCGTTGGGCTAATGCTAATGCGAGGATAATAAAATGGCGGCTTCACAAAACTTTTTGGGAGTTTTACGGGGCGTGGTTTGCAATCCGCCCAGCCAATCAGACATAGGAACCTTTTTCTCCCACGAAAGTCCCTGCTCTCTAGCAGGGACGGAAAAGGGGGTAAAAAAGGTTCTAATGAACTCTTTTTGGTGTGAACGCGACATTTCGGAACTATATCGGAACTATATCGGAACTAAAGTGGGAAAAGTACTGCGGTGTGAACGCGCCTAATGAGTCACATGTTTCACAGGGATAATAATTGTGGTGGCCACATGTATAACTCTATGGATCGATGAAGGGAACGTATTTAGCGATTGTGCTACAAAAGAAAAAGAAAACACAAAACTTTCTCTGAAATTGTGCACGGTAAAAGGATCCCCTTGACTACGAATTGAAGCGATAACAAGATTTTGAGTCACCAAAACACTTAAGGGACTGCTCTTTGTTAGATCTAAAAGCCTCCTGCTTCAGTGACTAATCTATCCAAAAACAGGTCTCACTGCTTGAGTAGTTGGTTGTGCAATACCTGATCAATAGACCCCTAAGCCCCTGGAGACTAAACATCATGAAAAGGACAGAATGGTAGCTGTTTCAAATGTTATTACCTTCAGCCCCATGACACCAACAGGTCAGGCTATTAAGAAACATTTAAATTAAGTTAAAGGGCCCATGTCATGGCCATTTCTACTGATCATAATTCCATTGTTGAGGTATACTAACATAGATGTATACCGTGCAATTTTCCAAACTCACATTGGTTTCTCATACAGCATCTCTGTAAAGTATGTGTATTCACTCTCTGTCCTAAACGGCTTGTTGGAGCTCCTGCCCCCCCCTCCCTGTGAGCCCAGTGTGCTCTGATTGGTCGGGAAGCTGCGAGGCTCGTTGCTGCGATCTGCTGCGAGGAGCGGACAGGCTTCCGGGTCGGCGATACAGCGAGAACAAGCGAAACTCATCCTGAGCACACAAACACTCACAGCCGAAGTGAAAACAATAAGTGTGGCTTGATATTGAATAAGAAAAAGGTTTATAACGCTGTGCGCATGGGTCTGCGGAGAGCATTTCTCCGCCATCCCAACTTAGCAGCCCGAAAAACGTTTACCCATTTATACAGTCGTGGTAGATACCTTGTTTGTTTTAAACATCATAAATACACAAACAACAATGAATACTTACAGGTTGTGTACCCGAATCTCCCGCCGGTCCAAACAAAGTAGGAACAGCATCGTTCTTCAGTGCCCTACGCTGTACATATCCGGCATGAATCGCTGAAAGGTTTTGGGAAGATTTATTTCGTGAAATGCTGGCAGAGGGTGTGGACTCTGGGTATTCACACGTCACAGAACCCAGGAAGTAAACAATGGAAAATGAGAAATCTCCAACGAGGCGTTCTGGGGCAGCATAGACAGGTATTTTCTGTGTTAGAGTTTTACTCGCTACAGGGTGTACTTTGAGGGTTTGTGACTCTGCAGACCGTTTACATGCATAAAAACCTTCATAACACACAAGGGCACGGGTAATAACCGGTAAAGCATGACATGGGACCTTTTAAAGCTAAAGATATCCTGCTGAAACACTGATCTGAGGAATTATGTGCATCAACAAGCTTTTTTTCTTAACCAAAGAAACAGAGAAGGGGGAGTCAGTGCCAGATGGCTCTCTGGACATGAGAGGGTCAGAGTTAAGTTAGGGTTAGGTTAGGGAAAAGGACAGTGCTCTGTAGGAGCGCTGCGTGGGGCACTGGCTCTCGGGATAATATTGTGGTTAAAATCCTTCAAAAAAAACTCCAAGGAAAATATATACAAGGTTTCTAAAAGCGCATAAGAATACAAAATAAGTAAAATCAATTAAAAAAAAAGCAAGAGGGGGCCCCGGTCGGGTGGGAGGTGGATGCCTCAGATAATGGGCTTGAGTTCAGTAAGAATTTCATTGTGCCCTGCATCGTCATTGTTTCTGTGGAGTTTACATCCACCTCCGGCCATTTTTTGCCTTCAAGGGGCTCTGCAGCAAACAACTCTGGCTCCCTCTGCTGGGGGGACTGTAGGTCTGTGGGTGAGAGAGGAGAGATGGTGTTACTGCATGGGAGAATGACATTACTGTAAGTCTGTGTCTGCTCTCTGGTGTTATCTGTTGTCTGTGGGGGTGAAGAGGCAGAGAGCTCCTGTAGTAAAACCAATGAAAGTTTATAAAAGCCCTGTTTGGTCTGTGTTACAAATGTATAAGAAAATGCAATAAAAGGGATAAAAGAGAGCAGTGGCTGCAGCACAGAGCGTATGCGGCGGGGTTAAAACCTGTACTCCTGCCCCCCCGAGGGGGTCTCCCCCGGTGGAGTGTCCGAGGCTGCGTCCCACAGCATCTGGTAAAAGACCTGGGGGGTATACTACGAAGCAGGATTTTCGCTTAGCCGGCTAACTTCAGGGAAAACTCCGGTCTTACGAAGCTAGATCTCTAGATCTCTTATGCTGAGCGGCTAACCTCCTCGGGAGGAGGTTAGGTTGCAGGCTAAGAGATCAACTCAGTGAAAGCACCGCCTGCTGACCAATCACAGCTCCGTGTGCGGAGTTTAAAGCGATCATGTCACATTACAGGAGAAAGGAAATACAGAAAAACTGCCGTTGCAGGAAAGACGGCCGGCAAAAATCACCGACTGTGTGAACATGAACATTAATAGAATATCACTTCCCATCTTCAGAGCAATCTGACTATTATAACATTAGCGTTAAGAAAGCTTAATTAAATATCTGCCACAACATAAGTAACCGGATCAAAGTAACAGTACAGTCCGCGGCATATCACATCATAATGTATCATATATTTCCTTATCTGAGTCAGCTTCTTGAGCCGTATCTGGCCGTGCAACACTCACAGTGTCACATACTGTATGCAGAAGGATTATTTTAAGCAACACATTACGAAACACTCGAGTCAAATGTAATTAAAGTCAGATCGTGTCTTAGACGGGGCATATCATAAACCTGTTAATGTACGCATTCAAACACTTTTTCTTTTACCAGCTGTATTCATCTTGCAGGTGCAACTATGTGGCTTTTATCCTGGATAAAGTGTTTGAGTCATGGATGTTTAAAGTTTAACGTCTTCATATTTGTCTAATTATATAGTTGACTTTTGATTCAGGAAGTATGACGCGCTGCGCTGTCAGTACGCTTCTCCATGTTTGTGATTGGTCGAATGCTCCAAATACCACCCCTTTCATGTGAACGCGCACCTACACTGAACAAAAACGCAACACTTTTGTTTTTGCTCCCATTTTTCATGAGATGAACTCAAAGATCTAAAACTGTTTCTATATACACAAAATAACCATTTCTCTCAAATATTGTTCACAAATCTGTGATAGTGAGCACTTCTCCTTTGCCGAGATAATCCATCCCACCTCACAGGTGTGGCATATCAAGATGCTGATTAGACAGCATGATTATTGCACAGGTGTGGCATATCAAGATGCTGATTAGACAGCATGATTATTGCACAGGTGTGCCTTAGGCTGGCCA
>CALSBZ010046807.1:7686-31189 GCA_943591055.1 Gobionotothen gibberifrons
GGAAACATGGCTGCTGGGGCCAGAACTAGGTCTGTAACCGTGTCTGCTGGGGGCTTAATTGGTTCCAGAACCATGGCTGCTGGGGGCTGAACTGGTTCTGGAACCACGACCCTTTGGGCTCGTGCTGCTAGCCTGGCCTTGCGACTCCTTCTCTTAGGAGTCGTTTGGAGGCTTCGTGGACCTCCAAAAGCCTGACGAGCACCAGTGAATGGCTCCGGGCCTATAGCAAAAACTGGGTGAAAATCGTGGGCTGACGCCAGATGGACCACACCGATGCGTGAGGTATCAAAAAGGGTATTGGGATTTTTGGGTCTAGCAGGATCGGGAAAACAAACAGTGAGGAAATCCCAAAGCCAGACAGGTAAGAATTTAGCCAAATCTTGATTCTTCAAAGTTAGGTGGACTCCATCTTCCAGAGCATAATCTCGCTGCTGAACCCTGACCGCTCCCATCCATCGATAAGCGCATTGAGACAAAGAAAAAGTATACTCCAAAAGTTCCTGCTCAAACTGATCTGCTGTGCCCATTTTTCTGGTCGGATCGTACTGTTACGGTTTGTGTAGCAGGAAGCAGGACCCAAATGCAGATTAAAGTGAAAAATACCTTTATTTCAAGGTCTAGGTGAAAATAGAACATGGACTAAACAGAAAGACTCACCGAAGCACAAGCCATTACACAAGACGATCCGACACTGAACAAAGGAAAAGACAAGACTAAATACACAGAGGGGTAATCACAAAACAGCTGAGAAGGGGAGGAGACGCACAAGGACACCAGGTGACCACAATCGGGTAAATTAGACACACCAGGGAAACTAACAGGGAATCACAGAGAGATCTAAACAAGACAAAACACAACGAAGACAGAAAACCAAAGACAGATCCAGACCAGACACAACGCAGACAGAGAACCAAAGACAGATCAAGACAACACAACATAGACGAAGAGGAATAGGAGGAGGCAGGCTGTAAATCCTCACAGAGCTACTGCAGAAAGTTTGACCTGAACCGACTCAAAGCTGAGCTCAAAGTCATGCACAACATCCCAAACTTTCTTGGTAAAAGTATAGGTGATCTCCTGACTTTTTTGCGGAGGACAGGCCTTGCAGAGAGTATGGCAGAACTGTATGCACTCACATGCCTGGTCCTAACAATCCCAGTGTCTACAGCCTCTGTAGAGCGCTCGTTTTCGGCTCTCAAGCTAATCAAAACCTACACAAAGAACACGACTGGACAAGTAAGACTGTCTTCTTTGGCTTCTCTCTCCATTGAGAAAGGACTGCTCAGTCAACTGAAGTCGTACCATGTCTTCCCGGACAAACAGACTCAAATTCAGTTTTTTTGCCCAGGGCCATATGTGCGCTAAACGCTGCTAATATTTAAATTATATAAGCCTTCCGTGCAATACGAGGGGAATCGTGCAATTTAATTTATTATTTATTTATGTACATATTCCCTATAATGTTTATTTAAGTCCCATTTCTTGTTTTTATAGTGTCTTGTTGTTTTTATACTGTCTTGTTGTTATAGTGTCTTGTTGTTTTTATATTGTCTTGTTGTTTTTATATTGTCTTGTTGTTGCTGCGTGTTGGCACCTTGAGTTCATTGTAATTTCGTTGTACCTGTACAATGACAAATTAAAGATCTATCTATCTATCTAAAAAAGGCAGCTACATGATGAGGTGATTGAGCGCTTTCTCAAAAAAGACCGACGCATGGACTTTATTTACAAGTGATGGGAGTACGAGCATGTGAGCATGCACAGTGACATAAGTGTAATAGTAGATGACTTTATTGATCAATGTTGGGACATTTTGTCTGCATTTAACCCACCGTTCTCTAGCCTTGAGAGGCTGTGCGGCATAATGTGCGTATTATTTGATTATGGCTACGTCGGCTGGAACAGAGACATGCAAGACGCTTTTCAGTTGTTTACTGAAGGCCTTGTCTAAAGGCCCACGGTACGCCACTGTTAATATGTATATATTCAATGTTTTGCGCACTTTTTTTATCTACAGCTGATACATATATCTTTATTTTATTGTTGCCTCTTTTTCAAATCAATGTCTTATCTACATGCTGCTGTGATTGGGATCAAAAAGTATATCTTAACTTATCTTAATATCTTACAGTTTTTCTCGATTTCTAACACACTAAAATTATACAGGAAGCACACTTATTTTAACTGACACATCGGCTCAAATCTCCAAAACTCTAAACCCGTTTTCAGCTTTTCACACAATTTGCAAATCAACATGGCACTTTTTGCAAACCACTGCACACGTCTCTCCACGTAAGACACAGGAATCTGACATAAAGTCACGTGTTAGCAGGTTTAAAACACTGATATTCAAAATGCCTCACACATGGACCAATGATCAACAAACACGTTCCACCTGACCAAACACCTGTAGCATAATTGTTGGCTCATCAATCAATGCCTAAGACCAGGCTCAAAACCCGAGGGCACCGAGCATTCGCAGCGGCTGGCCCTAGGCTCTGGAACACTCTGCTCCTCCATGTGAGGTCAGCCCAGACCCTGGGGATTTTAAATCAACACTTAAAACTCACTTTTTCTCTCTGGCCTTCTAGGCTTCTCTTATCAAGAATAACTTTTATCCAAGACCTTTTCCCTCTCTAACCTCTCGAGGTTTTATTAGAGGGAAACAGGTTTGCAGAGTGCAGACTGAGAAACAAAGAGGTGCAGGTGGAAGGCTAAGGATGTTCAATGAGGCACAGGAAGCAGCAGTTACAAACTGGGTTTTGGCAAACAATGCATCACACTTAGAGAGATCCGAAGCATAGTAACTATGTGCACATAACAACGGAACCATAACAACGGAACTGACAGGCAACCCTCTGAATCAGACTCCGATTGGCTGTGACTGCATCCACTCAGAGTGTCCGATTCAGAAACGTGACTCTTACACTCTTTACGTCACAAACAAAGATGGTGGATGAGAATAGATCTATAAAACGATAAGCAATGCGCCAGAATCAAGGTGAGACTATCCGCATCCTTTAAAACTCTACGCACATTCGTTTCACCGAAATAAGTAAACGACTGTATTTGAGTAAGTTAAGGCATTAGTTTGCTTCATTAAAGGGTGTTAATGAATAAGTGTTCTCCAGTGCCTTTTGTCCGCTTTAAGGTATCATTAAGGTAGGGTTAATGTTGCTCTCAAAATGCACCAGATTGATGCTTTTAACTTCAATATTAAAAACAAAATCTTCCCGGGGGAGCATGCCCCCGGACCCCCCTAGAGGAGACGACGACCCCCCTAAAAGATGTTCGGTCCACCCCCGACTTGTAAAAAATAGCACTTTACCCCTGCAGCCCCCCAACAACTCCTGGGCTAAGTCCCAGATCTCCTACAATCCTAAATCCGCCTCTGGTGTGGTGTGTTGTCTGTGTGGGACGTGTTTACCTGTACGGGACGTGTTTACCTGTATGGGACGTGTTTACCTGTATGGGACGTGTTTACTAGCTGTGGCTTATTTCATGGAGATGTGCTCCTGTGTCACTTTTTATAGTGTTTACTTTTGTCACTTTCTTCTATAAGAAAGTTGTTCTTATTTTGTCCTTTTGTAAATTGGCTAGTGAGCCCTGTTTATTTGTATTCATGAAACCATATATTTTAATTTTGCAAATCAGTTTCCTCTTTCTTTTTTCTCCCGTTTCCCCCTCTTATTGTGGAACGTCACACATCATTGGTTTATTTTGCAGATGGTAAAGGTAGTGATCAAAGTGAACTTTAATTACTTTAAAAAAAATGTTTTAAGGGATATTAATCCATAATAGTCAATCAGAATTTATAATTTGATTTATAACTTTTATTAAAAATGTGAAGCTGCAATGTAACTAACAACTAATTTGGTTAAATAAATATAGAGACGTACAACGTAAAAATGTTTATTCCAATTTGTAATAGAGAAGAAGTATTAAATTAACTAAAATGGAAATACTCAAGTAAAGTACAAGTACCTCCACATTTGACTTAATTACAGTAATACAGTAAATGTACGTATTGCCACCACTGGGTATCACTACTTTTAATGAAGTAATAGCTCCACTGGTCAGTTTTACATAAGGTTTTCACAGCTCTCGTACAATACTCCTGCTGTCCGGTGAGGATGAACAGAAGCTGCAAGAAAATACTTTAACTGTTTATTCAAAGAAGGAGGCAGGGCGCGTGGGGTTATGGGATACATGGAGAGGGGGGTGAGACACAGATTATCTGAGGGGCGTGGCTCTCTTCCAGGATCCTCTGCGCGCTCTCTCCTGCGGGGCTCACTCCTCTCCTCCCTCTCTCCAAGCCCAGTGCCTAATGGGAAAGCAGAGGATGAACTCTTTAGTGAAATGGACGTTTATCCTCTTCGTCCTTGCCTCCATCATCCTCAACATCGTCCTGATCGGCATCCACTCCAGCAGGGCGCCCAAATGCTCCGCTCAGCGCGTGCACCCGCTGCGGCGCAAACACAACGAGCGCAGCGCCGTGTTCGCGGACCTCTCCCGGGAGGAGTACCTGCAGGTCCAGCAGTTCATGCTAAAGCAGAATAACTTGGAAATATCCACCAACCAGATCTCCAAGCCGTCGGATAACTTCCTGTTTCTAATAGATCTGTCTGTGCCCAAGAAAGCGGACGTGCTCGCGTATTTGGACCGGAATGGCGCCAAGCCGACCAGAGAGGCCACAGTGGTGGTGTTTTACGGTGCCAAAGGATACATCAAGGAGTACGTAGTGGGCCCTCTTCCCAACCCAACATACGTCAACGATGTCACCATGGAGAGGTACCACGCGGAGCTGCCCATCAGTGCGCGCACGGTCACCATCGGGGAATATAATCTGCTTTTCCAGTTTTTGGGAGACGTCTTCTCTAAACTGGAGAAGATCATGAAGGAGAGCTTCGATATGGGTCCGGACAAGCAGCTGAACGCGTTCGAGCAGATGCCCCGCGGAGTCCGGACCGGGGACAGGAAGACCTGGATCTCCTTCTTCAGGGACATGAGCGGCATGTACATCCACCCGGTGGGCTTCGAGGTGCTGGTTGACCACCAGAGCGTCAACGCGTCCGAGTGGAAGGTGGAGAAGCTGCTCTATAACGGACAATATTTCGACTCCATAGACGCACTGAAGGATAAATACGATAAGGATCTCGTAAAGAAGATCGTCTACAAGGAGTCCCCTGATTATGGCTCTCTGAAACCCAGGAACAAGCCCCTGCAGGTCGGTCCGCAGCTCTTTAACGCGGAAGGGAAGCGCTACAGTGTCAGCAACAACCACGTCGTGTACATGGACTGGAGCTTCGCATTCGGGCTCAGCGCGCTCACGGGCATGAGGGTGTTCGACGTGCGCTTCAACGACGAGAGGATCGTGTACGAGCTGAGCGTGCAGGAGGCCATGTCCGTATACGGGTCGGTCACTCCAGGGATGATCCTGACAAAGTTTCTGGACTCCAGCATCGGGATTGGCCGCTTTGCGCACGAACTGGTCCGCGGGGTGGATTGTCCCTACGAGGCGAGCTACATGGACACATACCGCTACATTGATGTCCCCAAACCGGTCCGCTTCAGGAACTCCATTTGCATATTCGAGCACAACATGGGCCAGCCCCTGAGGAGGCACTTCTCCGACTTCTTCCACCACAGCTACGGGGGCATGGTGAACAGCGCGCTGGTGTTCAGGACCATCACTGCCATAGGGAACTATGACTACATGTGGGACTTCATCTTCTACCAGAGCGGGTCCGTGGAGGCCAAGGTGCACGCGACCGGATACATCTCCTCCTCCTACCTGGTGGACGGGGCTCTGCGCCACGGACACCAGGTGGCGGAGAAGGTGCTGGGGAACATCCACACACACTTCATCAACTTCAAGGTGGACCTGGATGTGTTGGGTGAGTGGCAGTGATGCAAATACACAGTGCTGTGGTGTAGAGTAGGCTACATAATGACATGTAATCAAGTAGGCTACTGTTGTTGAGAATTTAAATGTGTTGCTGCTTCTCCTCCACTATAATCCTCCTCTGTTGCTCTCCCTGGGGTTTCTCCCATTTTCCCCTTTAAACTGTGGGTTTTCTCTGGAAGTTTTTCCTTGTACGATGTGAGGGTCTAAGGACAGAGGGTGTCGTTTTTCTCATACTGATATTCTGAACAGTCTGTGCTGTTGTATTTGCTGTAAAGTGTCTCTATTGTAGGCTATTTTTATTATATGTACAGCACATTGGCTCGACCAAAAATCGTTTATAAATGTGCTATATAAATAAAACTTGATTTGATTTGATTTGATAATTAAACATTCCTCACGACGTTGACCTGTAATGCAGATTGGTCCATTTCAGAATAATATATATGATATGTTTTATGATGATTGATCATGAAAGTGTTCTCAAAGCTGGTAAAGGTGCAGCTAGTTTGAATGACTTTGTATACTGCAGGGTAGCTTGTGGATTTACTCCAGGTGGAACTAAAGTCTGATTTAACACTTGATTATATTTCACATCATTCATCCACATCTGTAAAGTAACTAAAGGGATTAAATACATGTAGTGGAGTAAAAGTACACCATGTACCTCTGAACTGTAGTTGATTAGAAGTACAAAGTAGCAACACATTGAAATACTCAATACTTGAGTGAATGTACTTAGTTACTTTACACCACTGAGTGTCAGTGATGCGTTTATAAAGACAGGATTGCAAATACATTTACTCAAGTGCAGTGGTATAAAATAAAGAAGCTATTTTCAAACAAAAGGTTTTGAGAAGTCATTCAAAATATGTTACTGATAACTCAGCCTCAGATTTCACTGAACAAAGCCTGGTTAGTTTCCAGAGGCCCTGCCCGAGGATCTGAGCATCAACTCAGCAATGTGACTGTGAGCTGAACCGTGAAGGGGTTAAAAATGAGTCTGCAAAATCTAATCTAAAACGTACTGGTAGTTGAAGGGAGGATGGAAATAAGCTATGCTAACACAAAGAGAAGAATCTGTTATCATTTGTCAGTCTGTTAGTTATAACAAAAACAATTGACGTCTCCATCATGCCCGGAGCTGTAGCCAGGACGGGTCAAGAGTTCAAGCCCCAACACCCCCAAAACTGGTTACCTGACACCAGGAATGTGTGGTGGCTCAGAAGCAGGTTAGTGGTTCATGGTTGGTCAACTAAGTTCAAACCGGATGGAAAGCTAGTCTTCACTATAACTTGAAATTAATTAAATAACATTTTATTTGGCTGACGCTTTTATCCAAAGCGACTTACAATAAGTGCAAAAATCATAAAGATTATAATATTAGGAAACACATCAAGCACCTGACAAGGATTGACATGTGGATCAAAATGACCTAAGCAGGTCACTTTTGGCTTTCATGCTACAAGAGAAATTAAGTATTGTGAAAAACATTTTTGTTTTCTTTCTTCTGCAGGAGTAAAGAATTTCTTTCAGACCAAAGACATGGAATATGTCAATGTTTCGCTGCCATGGATGCCTGATCACTATGCGATGGTGCCTCAGCTCGTGGAGAAGCAACTGAAAACAGAAAAGGTCGGGCTCCCTTTATGCCTTTAGTCACTTGCATTTAGGTTTCTTTGAACAACATGTAGAGGAGAGTGTGTAACAAAGACAGTGTGGAGACCGCATGAAGTGTTGTTTTGGTTCCAATATCACTGCCGCGAACAATGTAAGGTTTTTCCTAACTTTTCCTAAATATTAGGTTAGATTGCGTAGTGTGTAAATAAAATACACTTTAAACTAATTCTTAAAGGGGCACTATAATGAGTATTGGGGTTTTTCCTCTCCTGTAGTGTGTTATATTGGTTTTTGTGCTTGTAATTGGTCTGCAAAGGCTCAAATCCTCCCTACATCCCTACATCGTTTCAGGCATCCCCCTGCCTGAAACGTCTCCATTGGACTCCTTTGTTTACTTCCGGGGAACATATTAGGCTTGTTTGAGACGCGTTGCGGCTCGCCTCGAAAGTAGACGAGAATAGCCGATCTCAGCCGGGGGAGGTCTCAAAAAGCTTGCCTGAAGTCGGACAGCTCGGAGTCGGCTTCTTCTTCTTCTCTCGGTTTTTTGGCGGATTGCAAACAACTTTAAGGTGCATACCGCCACCTCCGGAGTCGGCTTGACTCGGTTTGCATTTATAAAGAATGCACACATGTGTTTAATCGTTAATGTCAGATATGTACTAAGTAAATACATTTGTTCCCGCTCAAGATTAGATTCAACTTTATTGTTATTGCACATATTACAGGTCCTGAGACAACGAAATGCAGTTTAGCTTCTAACCAGGAGTGCAACAAGCAGTAAAGTGAAAAGTAATGTACACAATCTACAGAATAAAATATAGAATGAATTGAATGATGAATAAACAGTGAGGGGTATGAATACACTAGATATACACAGCAGCCTGTGAGCAGTATGAACAGTGTGTATGAATATGCTAAGATATATAAAGTATGAAAACGGTAAGCAGTGCAAGTATAGTATAGAGCCAATTGGAGAGTTTCATCAGCAGCACGTGGTAAAAACCACCAATGAGCGCTCAGCTCGAGATACCAGCCCGAGCTTCCGCAGCCCGTGGAGAGGAACTGCGCCGCCGCGCCTTGCCTCGCTCTCAAGTCTGCGGGCGTCTTTGTCCCGCGAGATTTCAACGTCTCATGTAGGCGAGCCTCCAGAGCAAGTCGGACAAAATGACTAACCATCATGCAACGCACTAGCAAGACGTTGATCGCAACTGTGCAGGTCTCGCTTGTCTCAAACAAGCCTAGTGACATCCCCAGCGCTTCTTCTGGCGCTCCAACACATTGCACTTGATAGGTTAAGGGGCGGGACATAAGCGGTTGACCGATCACAAACGAGCAGGCCAGCTAACCAATCAGAGCAGACAGTGCTCTGGGTATTTGTCACTTTGCATCTTATATATCTTTCTTATTGTTACGTCCAGGCTCGTGGAAAGTGGAAGGTAACATACGACCAGTTGTGTTTGGTAAAATAGGAAGTTGCTTTTAATGAAAGCTGCACTAATTAGGCAACAAACAGCCACAATCAAAACAAAATGCCACAAGGCACCGGTTTAAATAACAAACAAAAGAACAAAAGACTCTTTGCAATAAGAGCTTTACAGGTTAATACCTAACTAAACAAACACTACAAACAAAAGGGAACCTCACTTATAAAGTGGAAAAAGGAATAAGGCTAACGAAAAATAGACTGTAACAAACACAGCTGGTGTAGGCCTACAAGTCAACCACAGCTACATTGTACCTAAAGCTAAACAGAGTTATCAACACAAACACACTTAAGCACACACCCTAATTAACCACTGTAGCAGAACTAGCACAGAGCTACACAGAACTGACACAGAACGTAATGAGAGCACCGAGAGACGTCTGACACAGATTCAGACCTCTCCTGTCTAACTGAGATGCCCACACTCTTGTAAGAGTCCCCGGAAGGTGTGTGCAGGGATTGGTCAGTGGTGCCCGACCTGCTCCAATCCAGATCTTCGGTCACGCCTACCGGAGGAGGGACAGGAAACTGGCATCCAATGACGTCCGGGCAACGGCACATCTCATATACATATAACATACACAGCTGAAAACAATCCCAGACAGGTTAACGAGCAGACAGCAGCAGCAGCCGTGACACTTATAAACGTATATATCACATTTAACATAATAAATAGCAAGCAAATTTGCAACAGCGCTTCCAGCACACTCACCCTTAGCAATGCTAATGTTTGCTTCCTGTTTGTTATCTCCGCCCTCGACTGTGAGGGGAGGGCGGAGATAACAAACAGGAAGTAAACAATAACCTGCAACGTAAAACATGTTTTGCAAGGAACGTAGGCTAACTTAACTCATAGAAATAAAGTACACAACTTATTACAAAGGAAACATTCACAAACAAATAATTATTCACATACATTTTTAACTCACATAACCTGTAGCTGTCAACCCAGGATGTAATAGTAGGCTATGTAGCCTACTGTTTATTACAATGAAAGCTTCCTTAGTACCCCAGTCTTAGTACACCATCTTGACTGTAGGTAGGGGGACCAGGTGTCCCGCTTTGTGCGGGACTGCACAGCATTTTGATCATTTGTCCCACACATTTTGCTGATCCCCCGCATTTGATTGACAGTCGTCCGTCTTAAATAAGGCTTTTTTACAAAGGTGTGTAGAAAACGAGAGGACTATCATAACCATTAGCTGTGTCAGATGTCAATCAATCAACAGAGAAATGTATTAATTTAAGGGCAGGGCCGCCCCTCCCTACACACAGAGTGTGTGGGGCTGCATCTTATGTGCAAATGCAGCGCAATTATGCGCGACACAGTTTCCCCGCAGCGAGGCTCCGGCGCTAACAGTCACGAGCCTGCTCTACTACCACCCCCCTCGATCTATGGATATATTCCTCCTGAAACCAAAAGAGATGAGGTAACAGCTGATTTAATTAACATTTAGCACACAGGGCAGCAGACCTATTTTTAGGCAATAGCATAGGTCTCAGATAGGCTATACAAATATATAAAAAACATCTCTATGAAGTGTTTTGCTCAAAATACCAAACAGATCTCCCATTCTAGCCATGCCTCATATCCCTCCATTTCACTTCCTGTTTCAAAAGTGCTGATTTGGGATATAAAGCTTTAAAAAAAAGAAAAAAGTAGGGGGCTGAGCTCATGCGGGAGATTCTACCTGCAGATAGCCTACTGTCTAAACCAGGGGTTGGCAACCTTTTTGATATGAAGTCCTCTCGCTGCGTGGAAGCTGTGGACCTCTGTCGCCTGTCAGCGCAACTTACATGATGCAGTTTAAACACAGTTAAATAAATAAAGGGCGGTGCCGGCCCCCAGCGAACCGAGCCCGGTCGTCAACGGCCCGCTGGCGACCAGCTCGGTTCGCTGGCGGCCGGACGTAGGCTATGATTCTCTAGAACACACAGTTGGCTAGTCCGCCCCTGTGTAGCATATTATTTTCGATGACAGATGAGCAGATCGCCACCTGGTTTACAACTAAAGACACAGCCACGCAAAAACTGTGGCATGTACAGCTCCTTATGGGTAATGCAATGTGAGAAGTGCGCTACACCCCTGGTCGTTTCACCACGGAGGAAAGCAGCAGAAAGTCAACTGGAGTTAAAGAGAGCGGGGCCTAGAAGTTATCCTTCTGCGCTGCGTTGTGTGCATGGCTTCCTTCTGCAGGGGGAGACGCGCTCTGCCAGCGGTCTCGTTCAGGATCCGAAAATACAATTTAAGTATTTTGCACACTTATTTCTAGTGTGCCACTGGTTACGGTCCCGCGTGCCAATGGTGGCACGCGTGCATGGCCGCCCCTGGCCAACGTGGGGCCCCAAGCGACATTGTGAGATTTTTAGGCTGTAAACTTTAACTGTTATGTAAGCCAACTAGACAGACAGTTTATCACTCTTCCTCCTGTACATTAGCAGATAAAAGGCATAAAATACTTGAATGAATGGTAAATAAAGAATGCTGGATATAACTGCATCTCCATTAGCCTATATGCTCTGCAGAGACTGCCTTCTTCATGTTGTGAATTGCAGCTGATGTTTTAATATGGCAATTGGCAATTTGACTTATACAACATTCGCAAGCTGTACATTTGACTCATACAATTACCCACCTTCGAGTGATGCTCTAGTTTCTTCATGTTTTTGTTTTGTTCCCTCTTGCTTGCGCCGGACTGAAACTGTCTTTTCACCGACATCTCTTCACCTGCACTAGTGGCCGTATCAAAGCCGTGATTGGTCAGATGTCGATTCATTGCAACAGTGTCGGGTTACAGACATGCTACCCTTGTCACCTCTCACTCTTGCGTGTCAGCTGGGGGTGCGCGGAGAACTGCACGGAGAACTGCACGGAGAACTGCGCGGAGAACTGCGCACAGCAGCTGAAGCACTCTGGGCGGGGCGCCCTGCGCAAGGCGGGGCCCCATGCAGCCTGCGCGATTGGCCTGTAGGGAGGGGCAGCCCTGCACGCATGCCAGGGGTTGCCGACCCCTGGTCTAAACTAAATACTGCCGTGATGAAACGCCATATCATGGATTATCATGGATTATATATATATATATACAGTACAGGTTAGCTCTGAGTGTTAGCGATGCTAATGTAAACATGCACCGACCATATTACGTCCAAAACAGTCGGGCATTGTTTCTGATAGCAACATTTCTGATAGGGCCGTGGGTGTAAAGCCAGCCTACATTTCCGATATTACGTCATATCGGACGCAAATCTGAATCAGCTACGTGGTAGCCCCGTTTTTAGAGATTTGGGTACGGAGGAAAAGAGAGAGGGTTTTATTTTCTGACGCTGCATGAGTTCCCCAACACACCGGGGACACATCTTTATGTATAACAGACATCAAAAAGTGCATTTTGCATGATAGGTCCCCTTTAATATGTATGTTCTTCTTAAGGGTTATATAGACATTATATAAACATCTAATCCAGCTCTCAGTAACACAGTAACATGTCCCGCATTCAAATCAAATCAAATCAATTTTTATTTATAGAGCACATTTTAAAACGATTTTTGGTCGAGCCCAAAGTGCTGTACATACAATAAAAATGCTTTACAATAAAAACACTTTACAACAAAAACAACAGCACAAATACAAAATAACACACAGCGAAATGTCAGGAGTCATGCTCCGCTCTGACTAGAAGGCCAGAGAGAAGAAGTGAGTTTTAAGTGTGGATTTAAAAATCCCTAGGGTCTGGGCCGACCTCACATGGAGGGGCAGAGTGTTCCAGAGCCTGGGGCCAGCTGCTGCGAAGGCTCGGTGCCCTCGGGTTTTGAGCCTGGTCTTAGGCACTACCAGCAGCAGCTGGTCTGGTTGGGGTGTAGCGCTGGAGGAGTTCAGCTATATAGCCCGGAGCCAGCCCATTTAGTGCTTTAAAAACAAATAAAAGGAGTTTAAAATCAATTCGGAACCGAATTGGAAGCCAGTGCAGTGAGGCCAGAATTGGGGTGATGTGGTCACGCTTTTTGTGGCCCGTAAGAAGACGTGCAGCGGCGTTCTGCACTAGCTGCAGGCGTCTAATTGAGGCCTGGTCCATACCCACATACAGACCATTACAGTAATCCAACCTTGAGGTTACAAAGGCGTTGATTCAAATTCAAATTCAAAAGCTTTTATTGTCATTGTACAGAATACAACGAGATTTATAGTCACTGCTCCAGCGAGTGCTTTAAAAACAGACATATTAAAACACAGATTAAAAGGTCTGACAGTTTCGACCAGCAAGTAGTGCACACAGCTTCGGATGGTCATGTAGAGGACCAGGATTCATAAATATATAAATAAATGAATAAATAGACTTTGATAAAATATATATGATAAATATTACAGTGTATACATAGAGACAGATCATGATTATTGCACAGTGGGGATATGGGGAGTTATTTTTGTGTGTTTAATGTCCTAATGGCCCATGGGAAGAAACTGTTTGTGAATCGGGAGGTGCGGGCTTTCAGTGAACGGTAGCGCCGGCCCGAGGGCATCAGGTCGAACAGATGACGGGCTGGGTGGGATGAGTCCTTCAGGATGGAACTGGTCCTCCTGAGGCAGCGAGAGCTGGTGATGTCTTCCAGGGAGGGCAGAGGGCAGCCAATAATCCTCTGGGCCGTGTTAATGACCCTCTGCAGAGCCTTCCTGTCGGCAGCCGAGCACCCTGCATACCAAGCAGAGATGCAGTATGTGAGGACGCTCTCAACTGTAGAGCGATAGAAGGTCACCAGCAGCTTCTGGTTCAGATGGTTCTTTCTGAGCAGTCTCAGGAAGTACAGTCGCTGCTGGGCCTTCTTTATCACTGCCGTGGTGTTTGTGGACCAGGTGAGCTCCTGGGAGATGTGGACTCCCAGGAATTTAAATGAAGGCACCCTCTCTACACAGTCCCCGTTAATGTAGAGGGGGGCGTGGTCTATACTGGTTCTCCTGAAATCGATGATGATTTCTTTTGTTTTTATTGAGTTTAGCAGTAGGTTGTTGACCGTGCACCACTCCGTCAGTTTCCGGACCTCCTCTCTATAGGCTGTCTCATCACCTCCTGAGACGAGCCCGATGACGGTGGTGTCGTCTGCATATTTAATGATGGTGTTTGAAGGGTAGGTGGGAGAGCAGTCATGTGTGTATAAGGCATACAGGAGTGGACTTAGCACACAGCCCTGTGGGGAGCCAGTGCTGAGTGTTAGGGTGGAAGAGAGATGGGAGCCCAGTTTCACACATTGTGGTCTGTTTGTGAGGAAATCCTTTATCCAGGCACAGGTGGAGGGGGGCAGGTGGAGGTCAAGAAGTTTATTGATGAGGATGTCAGGGATGATGGTGATAACCCTTTCCAAGTCTTTAAAAGATAAAAACGACTTGGTCTTAGCCAATAGTCGTATTTTAAAAAAGCAGGTTTGAACTACGCTGCTGACCTGCTTATCAAATTTAAAAGTGCTATCGAAGGTCACTCCAAGGTTCTTGACAGAGGGGAGGATGTTTTTTTTGAGGGAGCCCAGAGTATCAACTGGGGAGGTTGGGGTCCAAAAAAGATGACCTCAGTCTTACTCTCGTTGAGGTTGAGGAAATGTTGGCTCAGCCAGGATTTGACCTCTGTCAAGCAGTCCATCAGTAGCTGTAAAGAGTTTGCAGTGGAATTGAGAGGTAGATAGATTTGCACATCATCTGCATAACAATGGAAGGGGACATTGTGTTTTGTGAGGATTGAACCCAGGGGAGGCATGTAAAGTAAAAACAGGATGGGGCCCAGAATCGAGCCTTGGGGAACCCCACAGGTGAGAGGGGCTTTGGCAGAGGAGAAGGCACCCAGTTGCACTGAAAAGCTACGGTCTGTCAGGTAGGACCTGAACCATGCAAGGGCAGAGCCTGTGATGCCAGCGGACTGTTCAAGCCGTGACAACAGGATGCTATGGTCCACTGTGTCGAAGGCAGCTGTCAGGTCTAACAGCACCAAGACAGCTGGGCTACCTGAGTCGGCGGCTAGGAGCAGATCATTAAAAACTCTTAAAAGGGCTGTTTCAGTGCTATGCATAGGTTTAAAGCCAGACTGAAACTTTTCATGGATTCCATGCGTAGTTAAAAAAGACTGCAGCTGGGCATAGACTACTCGCTCCAGAACTTTGGATATAAAGGGTAGCTGGGAGATGGGCCTAAAATTTGCGAGAATGGAAGGGTCGAGATTTTTCTTTTTAAGTAGTGGCTTTACCACGGCATGTTTGAAGGCAGCTGGGACACATCCTGAGCCAAGAGAGGTATTTAAAAGTAATAAAATACTTGCTCCAACTGAATTAAAAACATCTCTGAGAAGGCGAGAGGGAATGCTGTCTGAGCTGCAGTTTGTCGGCCGCAGGTGCTTGACCACATCCGAGAGAGAAGAGAGGGACACAGGCTCAAAGTGGTCGAGGACAGCAGGGCACAGAAAGGGAGCAGGATCTGGGGTAGCACTAGTGTGGGCTAGCCTAAGAGCAGATACTTTTTCGATAAAAAACGTGAGGAACTTATCACAGAGAGTGGTCGATGGCACAATAGGAGAAGCATCACAGGGATTAATAATAGAGTTGAGGACATTAAAAAGAACCTGAGGCTTGTGGCTGTTTTTGGAGATTAACAGCGAAATGTGCTCTGTTTTGGCTGCTTTGACTGCCGTCTGGTAATCTGAAAGACAAGCACGAAGGATTTCTAAGGAGACATGGAGTTTGTCCTTTTTCCATTTTCTCTCTGCGCGCCTGCAAGCGCGTCTGAGAGCACGAGTACAGTAGGGCTGTACCCGAATATTCGACTATTCGAATATTCGTTCGTTGACCAACTATTCGGGTTTCAATTTCATTATTCGGATATTCGTTTTTTTTTTTTTCAAAAAAAGAAAAAAATACTGCGGTGTGGGTGGATTGGGATGAGGGGCGCTTGTTTTTCACTCGGCTCCTCCCGTTTGCCAGTACTGTGGTATTAGTGGTTTAGGAAGAGGGGAGTTTTTCACAAATCCAGCGCTCCCTAACTCATGCCTGGCTGTGACGTAAATGGTGTGCAGCCGTGAAGCCAGGATAGTAAACAAACATGTCGTCGGTAGTATGGGACTATTTCAAAGTTTCAGAGTTAGATAGTTCGCTTGCTATTTGTATTAACACATGCAATGCACACTCCTTCATACTCTGATCGATAACGATATACGGGACATAAGTTTCACCACGGACATATGGACCAGTGATGTTAGCCCCGTTAGCATGCTAGGTCTGACGGCGCAGTGGCTGGACAAAGACTACACACATTTACTGATTGACTCAATTATGTTTATTTGGGAAAATAAATATTGTCACTTTGAAGAGTCAAAACTGTTCTTGGCTTTGTTTTGTTCATAGTAGTAATGCTCATGTCATTTGCTCACTACTAGTCTTTTTTTTACCACCAGGTGTGCAAAAACTACAGGTACATTTAATATATATAATATATTATTATCGGTTATCGGTATCGGTCTTGAGAAGCAGGAAGTTATCGGTATCGGTTTCAAAAAACCAATATCGTGCATCCCTAGTTATAACAGAAATATATGTTTTGTATCTTTGTTTGACTCTTCAGGTTGTAAAACGTTATAGACGGAATTTGGAACCAGATTTACTGCGCGGGGTTAAATGCAGAGGACACATTTAGTTTTAATGTAGGCCTATGCGAGTACTGAGACAATAAATAAATATAAATCGTAATAGTATGCTCTTTCTGCGCTTCTGCTTAACAGCGTGTTGTCAGGTGTCTCGGATTCAGAGCGTGTTATGAAACCTTTTGAAAAAAAAAAAATTATAAAAAAAAAAAAAGGTTTATAAAAGAAAAAATCTCTCCGCACCGAATATTCGAATATTCGCTGCTGATTACTACCGAATATCCGGAGCCCGAAAAATGGTATTCGGGACAGCCCTAGAGTACAGTCATTTAGCCAAGGCTCTGTGAGAACTTTGGTGCGTCTAATCGTAAAAGGAGCAACAGAATCAAAAATTAGTGTACATGTCGAGTCAAACATGGAGATAAGCTCATCAGCATTGAAAGCACAGTTCACATCTAATTTACAGATCGGGGAGACATTAAAAACATCAGAAAACTGTGAGGCAGTCAAGGGGTTAATCGAACGCAGACTACGCTCAGGAGCACGTGATTCGACTCCTGCGGAAGGGATCGAGGTTGTAAACAAAACCGGTAAATGGTCTGAGATACGCGTTGTTACACAGATTTCATCCACAGATACAGACAGTCCAAACGATAATACTAAATCTAAAGTGTGTCCTTTTTCGTGTGTTGGGCCAGCTACGGACTGAATGAGACCGAATGAATCGAGGAGATTTAAAAAATCCCTGACCAGAGGTTTGGACTCGCAACACACATGGACATTAAAATATCCGCAAATCAAAACACGATCATATTTCACCATGATCCCAGACAGAAAGTCAGCAAAGTCATTTATGAAATCCTTATTGCACTTTGGCGGACGATAGACGACTGCGCAGAGTATAGGCGAGGCCAGGTTAAGTTCAAAAAGCTGCAACTCAAAGCTAGCATAGCTAGTTACAGGGTGAAGCAATCGGCATTGGAGGCTAGCTCTAAACACTGATGCTATCCCCCCACCATGGCCAGTGGTGCGGGGGGAGCTGAAGAATGTACAGTCAGGAGGAAGAAGTTCAGAGAACGGTGTATACTCGCCAGCGTGGATCCAGGTCTCCGTCAGAAACATAAAATCCAGATCACGAGAGGTGAAGAAGTCATTTAGCAGGAATGTTTTGTTTGCTATCGACCTAGCATTTAGCAGAGCCATGCAAAGTTTTTGCTCCGGGCCAGCCGAAGGTGTCGTGCGTCTCAGCGGACGAAGATGTGCATGTTGGACGCCGCGCGGGCTGGGAGCAGTCGGACGGACAGGAGAAGCTGGCAGCGGGCCCAGCAGAGGACGCAGCTCCGGAAAGACGGGGCGAATCCATCGATCCCTCACCCGCATTGTCCCGCAAAAACGTCCTATTTGTCCCACATGTGGCTTGTTGGCACCTGGTCACCCTAACTGTAGGAATAATGTGTACTGTGTCTCATAACAGGAGGCAGCGCTGCGTTACGACACCAAGACTCCGCGCTACCTCCACATCTCCAGCAACAAGACCAACCGCTGGGGCCACCAGCGCTCCTACAGGCTGCAGGTGTTCAGCTTCACAGGGGACAATCTCCCCGAGAGCCAGGCCGAGGAGAGGGCCATGTCCTGGGCCAGGTGAGACCAGACACAGCCACAAAGTGTATATTTAAAAATAAATGCATTCCTAATAACACAATTAGGGTTATGCTCTTAATATAGCAATGTAAAAAGTATAGTTGTGGAAAACAGGATGTTGAATGGATACGTAGCATGTAGGGGTGTAACGGTTCACAGAAGTCACGGTTCGGTTCATACCTCGGTTTGGGGGTCGCGGTTCGGTACGGTTTCGGTACAACAAGGAAAAGCAAAAAAAAGTCCCAAATGCATAATTTTTTGTTGCTGTTATTTATTTTTAACAGTAGTGCAAGTTTTGGGTATGAAAATAAGGAACTCTAACATTTGGAATCATTAACTGTACTACACAGTTAAAAACAAACCACAAACAGTAACACACACACTCAGATGGCCATATTATCTATAATGGCTGATGTCAAACAAAAAGGTTCAATAAGCTGTACAACTAAAAATGTCTTGAAAATATTAAAATAAATAATAAGAAAGTGTTTCAATCTCAATCAATAAAAGGCAATACAGAACTGTATAACATCTCCTGATGTCAAAATATAAAATAAATACAATGATAAATATAAAACTAAATCAAATCTGTACCTTTAGGAGCAATGTCTAACATGTGTAATTAACTTGTGAGTGTGTGAGGCCATTATGCCTAACTAAAGGTACTAAAGCTATACTCTATTTTCAAGTTTTTCTTCAAAAAGATGAGTTTGTCTACGTTGTCAGTAGTGAGGGCAGATCTGTTGGTGGTAACTATGTCACCTGCCGTCGAGAAAACCCTCTCGCTGGGGACTGAGACTGACTCGGATGTGATTGAGCATGTTTGACGTGTTACCACTAGCATACTGCACCGCTGTCGAACAACGCCGACACACCGTCCTCGTGTGATCCACAACTCGCACCCCATCATTGTTGTAGTCCACAGGGAACCCGAAATGTTCCCACACAGCTGATTTTAAAGAAGCAGGTGGGTCTTCTAGCTCCTGTGTTGTGTGAACTCGCCATAGCTGTAAAAAAACTAGTAAAAAAAGGCGTATTCGCCGTGTGACTGCATGTGCCGAACCGTGACGTCCGAACCGTGACGGTACGGGACGAATACGGATACCGTTACACCCCTAGTAGCATGTCATACTTTTATGCAGCATGTCCCATCATGTTAAGTTAGTCTCTTCATTAACCGTAATCTTGATTTGTCCTTAATCGTAACAATGCTGTCGATGCCATGAACTCCACAATTTAGCATCAAACCTGACATTTTTTTCATAGAACTTAATCTGTGGATCTGGTCCATAGCAATGTTCTTGTATTGCGGTTGAAGCCCCCTATGATCCACAAGGCATGCTTCTGCTATCTAAAGCCTCTCCTGCTTCTCTGCACCTTTTTGTCAATCACCAGGTATAAGGTTGCCATCACCAAGCATAAGGACGGAGAGCAGACCAGCAGCAGTCTGTACAGTCAAAACAACATCTGGTCTCCAGCTGTCGACTTCAGCAAGTACATTGAAGACAACGAAAGCATCGAAGACGAGGTGTGTTGTGATGGAATCTGTATGTAATGATGCGTTCACACGTGGGGCGATTACATGTAAAGTCAACGCAAAGACGCGGATACACAGGAATTGGTGGTGTGAATTAAGTGAATGACGTGGCCAAGCTTAATTCGTGAGAGTTCAAGGCGATACATTTGCGTGTCACTGATGTTGTTGAATCAGAAAACCAAACCAAAACACAGCCTTTGGCTCACGGCGACGTCACACAGTTCCTTATATTTGTTCAGAAACTGGACAACAAGCAGAGTGACTATACATGTGAAACTCACACACTGTCTACGGCATGGAGAATACAGCCGCTACTTTATTTATGTCAGCATGACGTTATTTTGAGTTTGGAACGAGCAGCTACAACGGTAGCTTAGCCGAGCCCGATTGTTTAGATCTCCATTCAGAAACATCCATTTGAAAAGTGTTTTGTCTGCCTTGTTGTAAACACACTTGTCAAAGCATTAATTCATGGTTTTTACTAACGAGTATCAGTATGTAGTTATACCGGCATCTTTTGAATACGTGTGTAACAATTGAATCACGGCATATTATGTTAGTTTGTTGTTGTTGGTATCTACATGGAGATAAGTCCCGCCTCTGTGCTAGCGCGTCTAGTTTGAGTGACGCTAGTAAACACAAATGATGCCACGGTCCAACTCGCTCAAGTTGCGAATCTTCACTTTGTGTCCGGTGTGAACGCACTTTAAGAAGCGTGATGATACAATCACGTATTGCATGTTTACTGAAACTAATATAATGTGTTTGAAACTGTCCTGCAGGACCTGGTTGCCTGGGTGACCACCGGCTTCCTTCACATCCCCCACTCCGAGGACATCCCCAACACGGTAACCGTAGGCAACGGGGGCGGGGTCCTGCTGCGGCCACACAACTATTTTGACATGGACCCGTCCATCCACTCTGCTGATTCGGTGTACCTCTCCCCGGGTAGCGAGGACAGCTGTGACAGCAACAGGATGGCCTGCCTTGCTCAAGAGACCTGCAGCCCCGTCCTGGAACCCTTCACCTATGAAGGCTTTGATGGAGTCATGAAGTTTGAGGATTGGGTCTAATGTGTTTTTAGCCCTGATGAACTCTATTTGTTGACCTATCAGGAAGCTTTTGTCCATGTTACCATGTTTATAGAGGCAGTTTGGGACGTCACATTATGTGTGCTACATATGGGTCAGGGTTAAGGCTAGCAAGGAGCTCACCAGGCAAGATGAAAGAAATATTTGTAACATTAGGAAAATATGCAAACTTCCTTTGTTGTGGAGAGTATGATGAGTAGATCCATACCACTCTCAGGACATGGTAAGTTGTAGAACATTTAGGGGGAAACAGCTAGCTCTGTCCTAAGTCAAATAAAAACACATTTTTTGGTTTACAAACAGAATAGACCATCTTTGCCAGGGACAAAATGTAGGCCAAGAGGCCAATGACCCCTTTGTCCTTCATGCTCGGATAATGCCTAACTTTTAACTCAAACTTTGTTTTTAACTCAACTTTAAATCTGTTACATTTCTCACCTACACCTTACACAGTAGCAGGGCTATCGTGGTGATGAAAGCTTGAAACACTGACTCAATAACAAACAATACCATCTTGGCTGTAAATAAACGCCAACTCATGATTTCAGGTGAAGTTTCATGCTGGAACTATTTCTTTTTGGACAACATCCAGACTCAGTAGCTGCAGCTTCACAGTTTGTTTGCACACTAAGGTTGCCAAGTTTGGCATCAGTTTGTCTGTAATGACTAAAAACAAAGCTTTGCTAACATATAAATTACATTTAAATATGTAACAAGGTAAAAACAGTGTGTAACCCATAAAACCATTATTTAAATATTGCAATTTCTATAATAGTATAAACATCATGTCAGTGAGCTTTATAAGTGCTTTTTGATTTCAGAAAGAGCCAGACAGGCTAGCTGTTTCTCCTTACTTCTAGCCTTTATGCTAAACTACGCTAACCTACTGATTCCAGCTATGAACACACAGAGATGAATAAACTCAATCTTCTCCCTTCCCTTTTGGTAAAAAGGAGAATGAGGGTATTCCCCAAAATGTTGAATATCAAGAAAAAAGTCTGAATTCTGAGATCAAATCAAAATTTAAAATGTTATTTAACTTTTGGTCACACCCTCATTTTCTTTCTCATGTGGCCCTAATCCTTGTCTGTAGATGTCCATGTCCGCAGATAATGACATTTTAAACTTGTTGATTATCTGACTTTTTGTCTTGCGTTTCTAACCAAATACCTGCACTAATAATGACATTCGCATCAGCTGCATATTGTGTTTGCTTCAAGTTGGCAAATGTTAGAATATGAATTAGCTTAAATGTGACGGATAACATAGTAAACATTAGACCTTAGACTGCTTAGTTCTTATCATGTTAGCAATGTAATTGCGAGCAATATAGCTTGCTGATGTTAGCATTTAGCTAAAAGAAACACAGTGCAGCCTCAGAGTCACTAACAAAGCTTCATTTTATTAGTGGAATTACCTAATTTAGCAACAGGTTTTGTTTATTTGTTCTGTTTTCCTTTTTTCCATTTAATAATGATATCTGCCACACAAATAGTAAGGAGCATATCACCAGTCAAATGCTATGAGTGGGAGATTTCCTTACTTACTAACAAGCCTATTATTTTTTAAACGACATCCTTAATGTGACCAAGCAAATAGGCTATGTGTAAAACATGTTGTAATGTTGCACTTACCTTGCTTCTATGTAATCAAACACTTTTAAACATGGGGTCAAATGTTTGCCTATTACATTCAGAGAGACACAATGCTTTATCCATCTGCGTTTCCTAATTACACTGTGATGTAAACTGTGATGTAAACACAGTGAAGTGACACTGTAGAGCCAGCTGTGTGTAAAGCGTGCACTGAATAATATGAGCATCCAGTCTGGGTCACAGCCGGACCCCACTCTGATGCGACTCAGGGCTGGGACCACCAAACAGCTGACTGGTGTATTTTTTATATTTTTTCTACAGGTCAACGTCGTGAGGAATGTTTTTGTTGTTTTTCCTCTCAAAATAAAAGAAGGGATTATTTGTCAAAGAGTGGGGTCTTCTGCCTTCGGTCTACACACATGCAGATGTGCAACATGGGGAAGGGAGGAAATTGAAACCAGATCAGCAATCAGGGGTTAAACGGGCTCTCTGTCTCTCACACACACATATATGCAAACATACACAGTGACAGGATGTGACAAAAAAAGAACGCAGAGCCCCCATTGGGATTCCAAGACAAATCTGAAGTAAAAGGCCACGCTGAGACAGACTGTTGCTGACCTCACAGATAAAACCTGCACTGAGCCCATATCAAGCCCCACAGACCAGTAATGTAAGGAACACTTAGTGTATATATTTTGAGTAAAAGTGCCAACACAATAAAATGCTCTATTACAAGTCCTGCATTGAAATCCTATTAACAGCAAGTAAACATACTGAGAATTTAAAAGAACCAATTCCAAACTCACCCCCACCCTACCCACTTATTGCTCATGTGTGTGTTTGTGCGAGTAGTGGGGTAGGTAACCCTTCAACAGGAAGTTATTAACTAATCTTAAAGAAAGTTATTAAACCCTCCAACAGGAAGTTATTAAACTAATCTTAAAGAAAGTTATTAAACCCACCAACAGGAAGTTATTAAACCCTCCAACAGGAAGTTATTAAACCCTCCAACAGGAAG
>CALSBZ010046807.1:31199-47276 GCA_943591055.1 Gobionotothen gibberifrons
GTTATTAAACCCTCCAACAGGAAGTTATTAAACCCTCCAACAGGAAGCTATTAAACCCTCCAACAGGAAGCTATTAAACCCTCCAACAGGAAGTTATTAAACCCTCCAACAGGAAGCTATTAAACCCTCAAACAGGAAGTTATTAAACCCTCAAACAGGAAGTCTGAATCTGTTCTGACTTAACTTCTCCGTGTGCAACAACGCAGTGTACAATTCGTTTCGTGAATACATTTTCTGGTAAAGTGCGCAAAATAGGACAAATATTTTATATTCTCACACAAAGTTTCAAGGTTACAACGTTTTGTTTTTTTAAATGTGTGAAGTCTAGAAAACTATAGAAATGTTCTTCTGATTCAATCAATCAAAGTTTATTTATATAGCACAATATCACACATCATTTGTCTCAGTGGACTTTACAGTTTATACAGAATATGAATACGACACCCTCTCTCCGTGGACCCTCACATCGGACAAGGAACAACTCCCAAAGAAACCCCCCAGTTAATGGGGGGAAATGGAAGAAACCTTGTGGAGAGCAACAGAGGAGGGATCCCTCTCCGAGGACGGACAGACGTGCAATGGATGTCGATAGATATTAAAGGCCCTGTGAAGTGTGCGCCTGTGCATGATCTGTTATGCTAATACATATAGTAATGACCAACATTGTCCATTGGAACCCTATCAAAGATGTTGGAATAGCAACGAATTTGACAAGTTTTGAATTTGCCGCCGGGAAATCCGCAGTCGACCTCTGCCTTCGTGGGCGTGGCTATCGATCTACTGCGTGACGTCACAAGATGGTCGTGGCCGAAGTGTTTACATTCATCACAGTTCATTGTTTCTCTGTTTCAACGTCGAATTTATCAAAGTTTTTGAGCGAGTATTTTACTGGAAAGTGTGTCGGAGTCGACTGGAAGTGATTGCCAATCGAGAAAACCTGACAATGGAGGCGACAGTGATGGGTTGAGCTGAGGATTTTCTCCGACACAGAGGATTCCCAGTGGAGTTTGACTGTACACCTCCTTGTCAGCCGCATCCTAACAGAGAAATAAAGAGATTGACATATAATTCTACATCGTCCACCAAAAAGTAGCTTCCACTGTTTATAATGAAAAGCATCATACAACATAAAAAACAAAAGTAATAAGTTAGGCAACGTTAATCAACTGCATCTGAAAACTTTAAGTGGTCACTAATGTTAGCTAAATGTCACCCACTAGATGCAGTAGTACACGAAAGCCGCCACAGCGTCACCCTCCTCTCCCTCCGTTGGAAGCGTGAGACAGGGCGGTGGCAGGGTTCTAGTCCAGCTTTCAATGTGGGTTGGTGTCCGACTCACACGACCAAGAAAGCCGACAACAGGTCCTGGGTGAAAACAAAAAAATCATTAAAACTGACTAAAAACAACATGTTTCGGTGCACACTAAACAGTCCCCCTCAAGTGAAAAAAATGCAGGGGGTGAAAATCACTATCTGGTTAAAACTATCTGCACCTCTTACTCTCGGTTACAATTACCAAAAGCGAGGGTTAACATATTGCCTGACTCTGCATTAGCCTGGGAGTGGTGCAGTTAAAGGTGGGGTATGTAATTTTTAGGGATGCACGATATTGTTTTTTTGAAACCGATACCGATAACTTCCTGCTTCTCAAGACCGATACCGATACCGATAAGCGATAATAATATTATATATATATATATTAAATGTACCTGTAGTTTTTGCACACCTGGTGGTAAAAAAAAGACTAGTAGTGAGCAAATGACATGAGCATTACTACTATGAACAAAACAAAGCCGAGAACAGTTTTGACTCTTCAAAGTGACCATATTTATTTTCCCAAATAAATATAATTGAGTCAATCAGTCAATGTTTGTAGTCTTTGTCCAGCCACTGCGCCGTCAGACCTAGCATGCTAACGGGGCTAACATCACTGGTCCATATGTCCGTGGTGAAACTTATGTCCCGTATATCGTTATCGATCAGAGTATTGTTAGCGATTTCGAACCCTGAAGGCAGGAGAGACTGAAAAGAGTCAAGGGAAGCTTATAAAAGTTAACAGCATTTAATTAAACAAAAGATGCAGTGGTGTACAAATGAAATTGCAAGGAGAGACTCTCCCCATCTGTCTGCTTGGTCCAGGTCCGGGGGTCAGAAGCCCTGCTCCCTGGCTTGGCCTCCCTGTTGTCTTCTGAGGTCTTCTCCTATTAGCCGGCGTCATCGGGGGGCGGGTCCAATGCATGTGGTGCCTTTTCTGTTGCTAAATTACATCATTCTGGTGTCTGTGGTGTTTAAACATTCCCTGCTACACATTATTCAGCGTCAATAAATGAGTGCTAATCCCAGTGTGCTCAGTTTAGAACATCACATGTCATTTCACCTTTTATCATGGTTTAAAAACGTAGCATTTGTCAGATGCTAATGCTAACTGGAAGTGACGAATTTTCAGAATAAAAGTGTCAAGTTAACAGTTAGTGAACTTCCGGTTTTTCAGAATAAAACTGATTTAAATCAAATATTGTATTTAATTCAAATTACACCTTATCACCATTGATTTTAAATTTACTAACAGTATGAAGGAGTGTGCATTGCATTTGTTAATACAAATAGCAAGCGAACTATCTAACTCTGAAACTTTGAAATAGTCCCATACTACCGACGACATGTTTGTTTACTGTCCTGGCTTCACGGCTGCACACCATTTACGTCACAGCCAGGCATGAGTTAGGGAGCGCTGGATTTGTGAAAAAACTCCCCTCTTCCTAAACCACTAATACCACAGTACTGGCAAAACGGGAGGAGCCGAGTGAAAAACAAGCGCCCCTCATCCCAATCCACCCACACCGCAGTATTCTTTTCTTTTTTTTTACCCAAAAAATATATTGTATATTATCGGGGCTATTAATACTTTTATCGGGTTTATCGGGATGACGTCATAATTCCTAATATCGGACCGATAATTATCGGGCCGATAATTATCGTGCACCACTAGTAATTTTGGAGAAACCAGCTCGAGTGCGCAAAAATTTGAAAGTACACAACCGGGAAAAATCTGCCTCTTCCTGACCATGGGAGCCTGCCTGCAGGCGCCAGTCTCAGGACACCTCCACTCTCAGGACAGGAAGTGCATGCACGCTAAGAATTACAAAATAAAACGCTAATACAAAGTAAAATCGCACTGACACTTATTATATCTATATATATATAGATATATATATCTATATATATATCGATATAATAAGTGTCATATATAGATATATATATCTATATATATATCTATATATATATATAAATAACGACATCTTGTATTTTAGTTACACCCGCTAGACAACAGTGGAGGGTTCGAGAAACAACCGTGTTTGCCGGGTGCACCGCGGCGGAGGTGGGGAGGTTCCAGCCTGGAACCTCCACCCATACTTGCCAACCCTCCCGATTTTCGCGGGAGACTCCCGATTTCATAGCCCTCTCCCGGTTTCCTCCCGGGGTCATATCTCTCCCACATTTCTCCAGATTTCTGACAAAATCAGATTTACTGAGGACTGTTTCCACTCGGACTTTAATACAGCTACACCATTGTTTGGTTTCCATGGTAACACGTCTCTTTAGTAGCGTGCGCAACTGAAAGTCTGAGGGTGAGGAAGATTGTCACAGAAAACAGAACAAGAATCGACAACTCGACCCTCTGCTCACTCCTTTCCTGTCAAATACAGGTCCAGCCCACACTATATGCTCCATCAAGGATGGTCACCTCCGTGATGAGGTGTCCTGAGAGTGGAGCCTGCTAAAATGATTGGTCATGCTTTTTACAGCGCTACGGCTTCCACAGATGAACATTTTGTATGTATTTATTGTCAAAGCATTTCATATATGCATTGCTATCGGGATGTTAAGAGCATTCCATGGAATATAACAATAAGTGTTTCTGAAATAAATTACATACCCCACCTTTAAGGGACGTTAATCAACAACATCTGAAAACGTAATGTGGTCGCTAATGTTAGCTAAATGGCGTCTCACCTGATGTAGTAGCACAAAGCAGCCGTCCAAGCGTATGAGGGGCCGTACGGGACATTATTCAGAAATACCGTTCACACACACATATGAAACGCACACACACACACATGAAACTCACTCATATATTATACACATGTGAAACGCACTCACACACACATATGAAATGCTCTAATATACACATGTGAAACGCACTCACACACACACATATGAAATGCTCTAATACACATGTGAAACGCACTCACATACACACACACATGAAATGCGATTTCAGTATGTTGTGAGAGAGGGATTTCAGTATTTTGTGAGAGGGATTTCAGTATGTTGTGTGAGAGGGATTTCAGTATGTTGTGTGAGAGGGATTTCAGTTGAAACGGAAGGCATCTCAGTTGAAAAGGAAGTTGTTTTAAAAAACACAGCGAAGAACCGCGAATTTCAAAAAAGCGGAAACAATATTTTTCGTCTTAACGTTTGCGATTGTTCCATTCCATCATGTCTGCTCAGCAGCCTGCACAAAGCTGAACTGATGCAGCAGCGTTGTAATATCCTGGCCTCAGCAGAGACTATTCGAACGCTATCGAACGTGGCCACAACCGGGCCGCAAACGACTGTTGGAGCTGCAAGTGGGAACACCCTGGACGGTCAGCTATCGTCCCTCTTCCCGTCCCACTACAGCTCCCCCAGGGAGAGACTGTGCACCCCGATATCAAGCACAACACTGCTTTGCTCTGCAATTGATTTAGTGGTGTTGAGGGGAAACAATAAATAAAGATTAAAAAAGCACAAAAGCATTATAATGGAGAATTATAGATAAGAGACAAAGAGGAAAGATGATAAATGTTAGTCATTTCCGATGTAGCCTATGACATCTTATTGTGTTAACTGCGTTGAGTTTTTTTTACTTCTTCTTCCATATTGAAGAATGAAAGCATTTCTTAATCGAATGTATACAATTTTATTCTACTGCGGTCAAGCCAGCCTCCACTTGGGAAAACGGAGTCAAGCCAGCCCGCACGTTATATTGCGGTGCGCGAATATCCTATGCAGGCCTGGACCAAATATATATATATATATATATATATACCAAACATATTCAGATTAAATTAAGAAATATGTACTATATAATGTGATCAATAATAATTTAAAACAAACTACGTACATTATACCACATTATAACTGAGTGAATGTAAAACTTAAGGAGTTTAAAAATAAAAGACTTTTGAAATCTCATATGGGCCTTCTGTTTTTAGATAAGAATAAATACAAAACTGTCAATCATCAAAGACTTATTTCACTTCAGGATGATAGCCGTGTTAGCTAAATGGCATCCACTCACCAGATTCAGTAGATAAGGCAGCCGTCTCTCATTTGGAAGCGTAGACAGCGCGGTGGAAGGGTGCAAGTCCGGCGTTCAAAGTGGGGTTGCGTCCGACTGAGAAACTGCGAGCTGGAAACGTGGCCGCAGCACATTAGAAGATCCTTCTCTTTCCCATCATGCATTGGGAACATGACTAAAACTTGATAATGTAAAGAGCTTAAAAGTATTGACACATTGCTTAACTAACACATGTCAGTATTATATGCTTACATTTGGTAGTCAGCAAGTAGTATATGCTTACATTTGATAGTAATGCAATCAAACTTAAATAATGTCAGTAATTTGTAATTAATTATTTAATTAGATATGAACTCCGGGCTAACAGTGCAGATACAATACAACTAAAGTCTTATTCAAATTTGGATCGTACTTTTTATCATTAATCTATTTCTGCAAAGTAACTAACAAATGTAGTGGAGTAAAAGTACAATATTTACCCCTGAATTGTAGTGGGGTAGTAGTACAAAGTAACAAAAAATGTACTTAAGTACAGTACTTGAGTAATTGTACTTAGTTACTTAGTTTAAACCACTGAAAACAAGTTTGCTTTCATTTAAGTAAAGACTGTTTCTGAAACCTTTTTGTCTGGGTTATGCAGTTGAGTACCTTTCCTGCTGGTGTCAGAGTAACACTGTGATAATATGAGCCTAATATAGTTTAATTATTAACATTGACAGTGGTTGGCTTCACATTCCTGGAGGTACACATCCCAGCAGGCCTCACATGATCTGTAAACACTTCTTGCCATGTATAAAGAACGCCCAGCAGAGGCTGTACTTCCTCAAGTAGTTCACGTTCACACTGCGGCAGACTGCATAGAAGTGCAAGAGAAGCAAGCTGTAGTGACTAAATAAAATATGTTAAAGCTTCTAGAACAGAGTCTTGATATTATTTTTTTCAATGACAATAAGTGTAAATGTGAAGTTTAAATGCATTTGTATTAAGCGTGAGTTATACAAGTGATTTTCATCTAAGGAGCAGTAGGCTTAAAGGTCCCATGTCCTGCTTTTCCGGTTATTACCCGTCCCCTTGTGTGTTATGAAGGTTTTTATGTAAACGGTCTGCAGAGTCACAATCCGCGGACTTCCTCACACACACACACACACACACACACACACACACACACACACACACACACACACACACACACACACACAATCTTTTCTCAGCTGCACGATTTCTCCTCCCGAGGCTTCTCAATTCTTAAATGTCCCCTCCTCGACTCCTATCCTCGTGAGTTAGTCCCGCCCACAGGAGATGCGAGCGGAGGACTGAGGAGGGGAACCGAGGAGAGAGGAGGGGAAGCAGCAGGCGGTTAGAGAAATGAGAACTCCTCTCCTCTGAGCGGTCATTTTAACAACCCGGTATCATGGCAAGACGTGAACATGTGACGATCTACCATGCTGGGAGACGTGAATATGTCACGGTTTCGTCCCTTCAAACGTGACAGTTACACAAGCCTCATCCCAATACCACTCCTCGACTCCTCTCTTCCCCTCTTCCGGGACTTGACCCGGAAATCGATCAAGACACGCCATGTTGAAGGACGTCCCAATAGAGAGGCGAAGTCCCTCCCCTTCCGAGGGAGCTCATGGGACCCAGGAAGCGGAAAAATATACATTGAAGTCAATGGAGAGAGAAACGTTATCTTTTGATCCCGTTTTAATTGTGCCACGAATTACACATATGAGGTTTGTCAATTTAAAAGATAATTTTGCAAGTCAAAAAAAAAAAAATGTGTCGTAAAACTGTGAAGTATCACCTTTTTTTGTGTGAAACGCTGAATGAACTACATCTCCGGTCTAGCAGAACAACACACGTCACCAAGATGGCCGTCACTACTGTCTTGTCAACAAAAGGATTGACTACACTCACTATCACCACAATGAAACACGTCCAGAAGAATGTCATGCAAAGCTGCCTGCCTGCCTTTGATTCTCTCTGAACTGCCTTGTCTTTTTAATGTTTAATGTCAACCATTTGTACAGATAGCGTGAAGTAGAAAATATGGTATATGTAGCGTTAGCATTTCTCCCCCAGGCTTAAATGGTGTATTATAGAATGATCACACCGCTGTGACAGTACTCTTCAAAGGGTTCACGAAATATGACTACTACTCTTACTGTTTAACATGTTGGGTTACTTGATGTTACTTATTGTTAAGGCTAATAAAAATGACAAGGCTGTAATGCTAACTAACGTGCTAGCTACTAGCTAGGTAGCTAACTTGATCCAGCCACTCCTGTTCCTTTCATCAGACGGGAAGCGAAAGAACGAGCAAGACCCATTGCTGGTATGATAACAACCTGGTACTAAGCACACAGGCATCTTGTTAAAGTTATCTTATCTTAATCTTAATCTTATTCTGATTTTAGCTATCTCTTAGTGGAGGAAAACAATGGTGACATCACTTACTCTGGGATTTGTAGTCTTTCTAGTTGCGTATTTTTCATAGTCTTATATTTCAACAGTTTTACGACAAACTGTGACTTTTTTTACATGGAAAGGATTGTTTAAGATTGACAAACATGATGTTTGTCAATCTTAAACAATCCTTTTGTGCCACGAATTACACATATGATGTTTGAAACATCATATGTGTAATTCGTGGCACAATTCAAACGGGATCAAAAGATAACGTTTCTCTCTCCATTGACTTCAATGTATATTTTTCCGCTTCCGGGGTCCCATGAGCTCCCTCGGAAGGGGAGGGACTTCGCCTCTCTATAGCTGAAATGCACATGGAGGAGTCGAGGAGGGGTGAGGGAGGAGGGGTGCGGGAGGAGACGAAAGGGAGGATACACGCGAGCAGACTACGCGGAAGTGTTTTCACTACTCGCGTATAAAAGCCCCGCCCCCACCTTCACAGCTGGTCGATTTCAACAGAGGAAAACGGAGAAATGGAAGATGAGTGGAAAAGCGCTGTGCTGACAGCTCCGTGGGAATTATTATTTGCAATTCATTTCTTAAGGTTATACTAACAATTTAAATCATGTTTAATGATCTTGGACGTCACTAAAACATAGCTATTAAGAAAGCTATTTCATAAATGGCAAGATCTTGATAAATAACAATTATTTGTATTGTTTTGTGTTAAGATATTCAGGAGTTAAATTATTTAAAATGCACAGTCCTGAATGTGGGGATCAACAGGACACACATTTTCAGAGTAAAGGCTTTCACATTACTATCATTATATTTTTATTTAAATGTAGGCTACATTTTACACCAAAACGGAACACAAAAGCAGGACCAACCATCATACATTGAATTCCTTGACTAACAAGAGAAAGATTCATTCATTTAAATTATTATTTAACAACAAATGGGCCGGTTCTAAGGGGTTATTCAGTTAAGCCCGATGAGAGGGGATACAGCTGTTCACATGTCATCATTAACAGACGTCGTTTAAAAGTGACGTTTGAGTGAACGAGGTCATCCCAATTAATACCTGAAGACTTCTCTGTCCTCGCGTCACCTCCTCGTGTCTCTCGCTCGCATCTTACGGAGGCAGAACTAAGACGCAAGGAAGGGATGCGAGTGAGGGAAAGGAGGAGTCGAGGAGGGGTATTGGGATGAGCCTACGGCAGTGGTTCTCAACTGGTCAGGCCTCGGGACCCACTTTTTCCTTATTCAATAGATCGCGACCCGAAATTTTGAACCACTCAAATCTATTCAACAAAAAATCCTGCAGTAATATATACTTTGCAGCATACAATGTTAATTAAAGTGAAGTGCAGTGCATATATCCCTTATATCCCTTCACAGAACAAAAGAATACTTTTAAATAAGGTTTATAGTCCAGCAGCAAGTCCTCAAAAAAGGCTTTAGTTTTCGAGATACCCCTACCCGAGGTAGAACAAATGACAACAATGTTTTTTCTTATCTTTAGGGTCTCCCATTAATGAAATTGATTGTTGTCAAATTTTATTTTGGGGGAAAAAATGTTTTTGGATTGTTCTTTAGAACTACCCCAATCCCTGAAAAAGAGCCAAATTAGACCAGGCCGAATGTGGGAAAGGTGACTAAAAAGCCCATAACTTGAGAATGACCACTCTTTTCCTCTTCAGATTAGCTGAGGTATATATGAACCAGGTGACTGTCCTACATCACTAAATAGTCAGACAATTATTTAACTAACAAAATACTGAATTATAGTCCTGTAAACTTAGCTTTAGTTTAGACGGAAATTGTACTTTTGGTGATAGGAACATATGGACTCAATCACTTTTCTCTCATTTATCAGAAAAACAGAAATCCCTAAAAAATATACCATTACTGATTTGTCTAGGGTGCTATTGAACACTAACCAGTAGTTGTATGGAAATATCTGGTACCGTTCTGTTGCAAATGAGATTTCTTTAGACATAGGCCTACCTCTTCTCAGTCAAATTCCGAATGGGGGAGAAGTGGCACAATAGCCTATAAGTTAAGAATGCTCGCTCTGATGGTCATTATATTTGGAGAGGGAAATACCAGGTGGCTGAACTACATCACCAAATAGTCAGAATAAGAGTAACCCAATACAATCAAGTGTATTACACTGAACAAAAATATAAATGCAACACTTTTTTTTTGCTCCCATTTTTCATGATGAACTCAAAGATCTAAAACATTTTCTATATACACAAAATAACCATTTCTCTCAAATATTGTTCACAAATCTGAAAAAATCTGTGATAGTGAGCACTTTTCCTTTGCAGAGATAATCCATCCCACCTCACAGGTGTGGCATATCAAGATTCTGATTAGACAGCATGATTATTGCACAGGTGTGCCTTAGGCTGGCCACAATAAAAGGCCACTCTAAAATGTTCAGTTTTATCACACAGCACAATGCCACAGATGTCGCAAGTTTTGAGGGAGCGTGCAATTGGCATGCTGACAGCAGGAATGTCCACCAGAGCTGTTGCCCGTGAATTGAATGTTCATTTCTCTACCATAAGCCGTCTCCAAAGGCGTTTCAGAGAATTTGGCAGTACATCCAACCGGCCTCACAACCGCAGACCACGTGTAACCACACCAGCCCAGGACCTCCACATCCAGCATGTTCACCTCCAAGATCGTCTGAGACCAGCCACTCGGACAGCTGCTGCAACAATCGGTTTGCATAACCAAAGAATTTCTGCACAAACTGTCAGAAACTGTCTCAGGGAAGCTCATCTGCATGCTCATCGTCCTCATCGGGGTCTCGACCTGACTCCAGTTCGTCGTCGTAACCGACTTGAGTGGGCAAATGCTGACATTCGATGGCGTCTGGCACGTTGGAGAGGTGTTCTCTTCACGGATGAATCCCGGTTTTCACTGTTCAGGGCAGATGGCAGACAGCGTGTGTGGCGTCGTGTGGGTGAGTGGTTTTCTGATGTCAATGTTGTGAATCGAGTGGCCCATGGTGGTGGTTGGGTTATGGTATGGGCAGGGGTATGTTATGGACGACGAACACAGGTGCATTTTATTGATGGCATTGTGAATGCACAGAGATACCGTGACGAGATCCTGAGGCCCATTGTTGTGCCATTCATCCACGACCATCACCTCATGTTGCAGCATGATAATGCACGGCCCCATGTTGCAAGGATCTGTACACAATTCCTGGAAGCTGAAAACATCCCAGTTCTTGCATGGCCAGCATACTCACCGGACATGTCACCCATTGAGCATGTTTGGGATCAATCAATCAATCAATGTTTATTTATATAGCCCAATATCACAAATGTTACATTCGTCTCAGTGGTCTTCACAGTTTGTACAGAATATCAGTATGACAATACGACACCCTCTGTCCTTAGACCCTCACATCGTACAAGGAAAAACTTCCAGAGAAAACCCACAGTTTAAAGGGGAAAAATGGGAGAAACCTCAGGGAGAGCAACAGAGGAGGGATCCCTCTCCCAGGACGGACAGACGTGCAATAGATGCCGTGTGTAAAAGAAAGATAATACATTTGCAACATAGGTAGTCCAAATGTTTGGAAATGCATGTGTGTATAATAGGAAGATGAATCCACGACGACATCCATCTAGGACTTATGATCCAGGACCACAGCAACAGCCACGACTGAAGATCTGTGCTCGCGACCCAGGACTGCAGCAACAGGATCATCCATGGCTCCGGATCCCAGCGTATATAGACCCCAAAAAGAAATACATTTGGGGAAGCTGGGTTAATCGGAACATGAGAGTACACAGGTACAGACAGAGAGAAGGAAGAAGTAAGATGTCCCCCGACAAACTAAGCCTATATCAGCAAAACTAGGGGCTGAATCTAATCAGCCCTAACTATAAGCTTTATCAAAAAGGAAGGTCTTAAGCACTCTTAAAAACGGATAGGCTGTCTGCCGCCCGAACACAAACTGGAAGTTGATTCCACAAATGTGGAGCTTGATAAGAAAAGGCTCTGGCTCCCATTGTACTTTTACAGACTCTAGGAACAACCAACAACCCTGCGTTCTTGGAACGCAATGCCCTAGTAGGACAGTAGGGTATAATGAGTTATTTAAGGTAAGATGGCGCCTGCCCATTAAGGGCTTTGTAGGCGAGAAGAAGAATTTTAAATTCTATCCTGTGTTCTATAGGGAGCCAGTGTAAGGCAGCCAGAACAGGAGTAATGTGGTCCCTTCTCCTAACTCTAGTTAGTACACGAGCTGCAGCATTTTGAATCAGCTGAAGCGACTTAACTGACTTTTTGGTACACCCTGATAATAAGGAGTTACAATAATCCAGCCTTGAAGTAACAAATGCATGGACTAGTTTCTCTGCATCGTTTTGAGGCAAGATATGCCTGATTTTTGCAATTTTACGTAGATGGAAGTAGGCGGTCCTTGAAATTGATTTTATGTGGGCATTAAAGGATAAATCCTGATCAAATATAACACCAAGATTCCTTACAGTCTCACTGGAGGCCAAATTAATGCCATCCATAGTTAGTATATCTTTAGTTAATTTGTCTCATAGATTCTTCGGGCCGAGTACAATAACTTCAGTTTTGGTCGTGTTTAACATCAAAAAGTTTAAGGTCATCCACGTTTTTAAGTCCTTAAGGCAGTCTTGAATTTTATTTAGATGATTCATTTCATCAGGCTTGATTGATAAATAAAGTTGAGTATCATCCGCATAACAATGAAAATGTACAGAATGATTCCTTATAATATTGCCTAACGGAAGCATATACAATGTGAACAAAATAGGTCCGAGCACTGAGCCCTGTGGCACTCCATGGCTAACTTTGGTTTGCGTCGAAGATTCATCGTTGACACGTACAAACTGAGAGCGTTCAGATAGATAGGACCTAAACCAGCCTAGAGCAGTTCCCTGTATGCCAACTAAGTGCTCTAGTCTTTGCAATAGGATGTCATGGTCGATAGTATCAAATGCAGCACTGAGATCGAGCAAGACAAGAATAGAGACAAGTCCTTTGTCTGAGGCTATTAGAATGTCATTTGTGACTTTAACCAGAGCTGTCTCTGTGCTATGATGTGTTCTAAAGCCAGACTGAAAAACTTCAAATAAATCATAGTTTTTTAAGTAATCACACAACTGTTTTGCGACTGCTTTCTCAAGAATTTTTGAGAAGAACGGAAGATTAGAAATAGGTCTATAATTGGCTAATATCTCTGGATCGAGGTTGTGCTTTTTAAGAAGCGGTTTTATCATTGCTACTTTGAATGATTGTGGAACATAGCCTGATAATAGAGACATATTCATAATATTTAATAAAGAAGTGCCAATTAATGGAAAAACTTCCTTCAATAGCTTAGTTGGAAATGGGTCTAAGATACACGTTGATGGTTTAGAAGAAAGAATCATTGAATTTAATTGTTCAAGGTTTATGGCTGAAAAGCATTCTAGTTTACTATCTAGTGTAATATTGGAACTTACATTTCCGGGAGCTGTTGATAACACTATACTGGTCAAAGGCAAGAGGTCATTGATTTTGTTTCTAAGAGTAACAATTTTATCGTTAAAAAAGCACATAAAATCATTGCTACTGAGTGCTATGGGAATAGAAGGCTCAATTGATCTATGGCTCTCTGTCAGCCTGGCTACAGTGCTGAAAAGAAATCTTGCATTATTCTTATTCTCATCTATTAGTGAAGAGTAAGCGGTGCTTTCTTATATTCATTTAGAGTAATATGCCAAATTAAACGAGATTCTTCAAGTTTAGTGGAACGCCATATCCTTTCAAGCTGTCTCGACTTTTGCTTTATTTTGCGGGTTTCGACATTATGCCATGGAGCTAATCTATGTTGTTTTATTTTCTTCTTTTTCAAAGGAGCAACAGAGTCTAATTTTATTCGCAGCGCATCTATAGCACTATCAACAACATGATCAATTTGGGGTGGTGTACATTTTGTATAAGTTTCCTCCCCTACATGCAGACATGCTATCGAGTAAAGTATTGGTGGAATCTCTTCCTTAAATGTGGCTATAGCACTAACAGATAGGTTTCTGCTGCAGGAGCTTTTGACTAATGCTTTGTAGTCTAGTAACAATACTTCAAAAGTTACTAAGAAATGGTCGGATAAAGCAGGGTTATGCGGTTCGACTAATAGTTGCTCAATTTCAATACCATAAGTCAGAACAAGGTCGAGAGTGTGATTATAGCAGTGGGTTGGTTTATTTACACTCTGACGAAAACCAATAGAATCTAATATAGAGTTAACTGCAACAGTAAGGCTATTTTTATCATCGTCAACATGAATATTAAAGTCACCTACTGTACGATAAGTACTTTATCTGTTTTAAGTACCAAAGTTGATAAAAACTCAGAGAATTCTGATAAGAATTCTGAATAAGGACCTGGTGCACGGTACACTGTAACAAATAAGATTGGCTGCAAAGTTTTCCAGGTCGGATGCGTAAGACTAAAAACGAGACTTTCAAAGGAGGTATCATTTAATTTTGGTTTAGTATTGATAAGTAAACTTGAGTCAAAGATGGCTGCAACTCCACCTCCTCGGCCTGTGCCTCGGGCAATATGAGTATTGATATGGCTGGGTGGAGTAGCCTCATTTATGCTGACATATTCTTCATGTCTCAACCAAGTTTCAGTGAGACAGCATATATCAATATTATAATCTGATATTAAATCATTTACCAATATAGCTTTAGATGCTAGAGATCTTATGTTTAAGAGACCACATTTAATCTTCCTGTTTTGTTGCACTGTAGTAGTTGTTACATTTACTTTTATTAAGTTATTATGTGTGACACCTCTATTAGGTTTTACCTTAAATTGTCCTTGGGCAGACGCACACACCGTTAATATTGGGTATTTTATTGGGTTCGGGATTCCTATGGGTGACTGCCTAGGAGAGAGCGCAGAGAAGCGTGTAAGACTGCGACTCCACCTCCTGGTCTCAACTCCAGTTTGTCATGGATTAAGTCCACAAAGCCCTGAAATGTTTGCCGAAATGAGATGTGCACCTTCCAAAGTAGGATGAATGCCGTCCCTCTTAATCAGACCAGGTTTTCCCCAGAAGGCTGTCCAATTATTTACGAAGCCCACATTGTTTTCTGGGCACCACCAAGACAACCAGCGCTGAAATGATGACATGCGGCTATACATGTCATCATTGATCAGATTGGGGAGGGGGCCAGAGAAGATTACGGTGTCCGACATTGTTTTAGCATGGTGGAAACGGTATGCTCTTTTCCTCTGTGTCCTCCTGTCACCTGGTTACCCATGACCCCTTATATACACCCGGTGCAGCTAACCCCGCCACCAAGTGTTCAAAAGTAATATTGCACAATACATATAACTTAACACACCGACGCCACATTAACTTTGGTGCATTCTGATTGGCGTAAACGAACATCATTACCACCGACGTGAATAACAATCCTACTGTATTTATGTTTAGTTTTAGCCAGCAGTTTAAGATGCGCCTCAACGTCGCCCGCTCTGGCCCCCGGAATGCATGTGACTGTGGAGGCTTCGGTCTCTAAATTCACGTGTCTCATAATAGAGCTACCAATAACCAGAGTTGGCTTCTCAGCAGGTGTCTCGCTGAGTGGGGAATATTTGTTAGATACGTGAACGGGTTGGTGGTGACCTGCGGGTTTCCTTGGGATGCTCTGGATCGGCGTATACAACAGCGTGTTCCAGTTCCTGCCAATATCCAGCAACTTCGCACAGCCATTGAAGAGGAGTGGACCAACATTCCACAGGCCACAACCAACAACCTGATCAACTCTATGCGAAGGAGATGTGTTGCACTGCGTGAGGCAAATGGTGGTCACACCAGATACTGACTGGTTTTCGGACCCCCCCAATAAAGCAAAAATGCACGTTTCAGAGTGGCCTTTTATTGTGGCCAGCCTAAGGCACACCTGTGCAATAATCATGCTGTCTAATCAGCATCTTGATATGCCACACCTGTGAGGTGGGATGGATTATCTCGGCAAAGGAGAAGTGCTCACTATCACAGATTGTTTCAGATTTGTGATATATATATGACTCAATATTTGAGAGAAATGGTTATTTTGTGTATATAGAAAATGTTTTAGATCTTTGAGTTCATCTCATGAAAAATGGGAGCAAAAACCAAAGTGTTGCATTTATATTTTTGTTCAGTGTAGTTCTAAATTCCAAGCCTCTAAAACATAGGTGTAAATAGTACAGGTTTTATTGAAACTGGAACCTTAATTCAAAGTACAGTATACAATTCATCAAATAATTCTGTGAGAGGT
>CALSBZ010046807.1:52925-94376 GCA_943591055.1 Gobionotothen gibberifrons
TAATTGTTTGTCCACTCTCAGATAACCACACATTTGCATCTTGTATACATCCATCATATCTATGCATCTTTTCTTGTAGCCACTGCTTTTGCTTTCCCATTTCTTCTTCAGGCAGTTGAAGGTCGGTTAATGATTTGTGATTTGCTTTTAATTCATCACACAATTTCATAAATTCAACCAGTTTCAACTGTATTTCCTTTGCATTGTCTTTAGAGTTCATAAGCTCTTTCAGTCTTTCCATTAACTTCTTTACTTGTTTGTATTTGAAGTTTCTTGCTTTTTGACAGTTTGTAATAAACAATTCCAATCCTTTAGGCGTGTGAGTGATAATCCGTTTTTCTCTCACAGATTGCAGTCCAACAGCGCCATCTTGTGACGTGACGTCAGATTTCACAGACATGATTAATGTTCACTGTTCCTTTAAATTTCGTGGCTCTTCTCCGTTTGTAGATGGCGCACTGTTTCAAACAGCTGATATCGTTGCAGCATTAAAACCATTTACTAAACCATTGTCCAATACAGCTTAATATCTCCAATTGGTCCACTTATCATGCTGCACAGTGCACATACCCGGCCGCTTTCCCAGTCTTGGCTCTCGGCGTCTTCGGTGAGCACAGGTGGGAACAATCTCCAGCTGATTGTCGCGTGTTGGCCAGCTGATCCGGAATGACTATGTCAATTGTGCAATAATCCAATTGTTTGTTTCCGGTGAAAACGATCCTTAATCCAATGTGAAGTGATTCTTATTGTCCAGTTTTACTCCTAGAGTACGTTTCCACTTAATGTAATGGCAATTCCTGTTCCTACTGTATGTCCTATATATTTGTTGCCATTACTTCACAGAAGGGGTTGAAGAGTGATCCAGACGCAGACACAAACAGATGACTTGATGGTCCTTTGGTGTAGTTGATAATGAGCTTTATTGTCGTTTTACATACCAGGGTTTTAATTATACAGTTTCGTTTGTAGTGGTGAGCATCTGCCGGGCTGGTGGAAACGGTATGCTCTTTCCCTCTGTGTCCTCCTGTCACCTGGTCACCTATGAACCCTTATATACACCCGGTGCAGCTATTATTGTGCAATAATAATATTGCACAATACATATAACTTAAATAAACTGACACACCAACAACACCCATAAAATGTCTTCTACATCAAGTATATAGATACTAGAATATAGTGTTAAATGTCAGGTTCCTCAGAAACGTTAGGGGACACATTTTGACATTCTGTCAATGTGTCCCCTGGTTGAATGTCCCCATCTCCGACAATCCACCCCTTACCAACAGGACTCCATAACAAGGGTTTGGGTTCGGGCTGTGACACCATATCGCTGTCTGAAACATTGCTCTTTACATGTTGTTGAAATGCATCCTCTGTTGGCGGCAGATTTTCCGAGGCTGCATCTGTTGTTGATGCAATTATGAACCTCAGTTCATCCAAGTTTGTGCACATCAGTCCAATTTCCTTTTTTCCATATAGCAGAAGCGCCAATTCTCTTGTGACTGGCAAAGACTCTTCCAAGCTGGCAGAGAGTCCAAAATGGGCCAGATCTTTGAGCTCGCTGAGATGGGTCTTGAGTTTGGTGAATGCTGTTGTCTTTCCTATTCTGTACAAACTACTTGTTGTGCCACAGCCAGTGAGTGCATGACATGCTGGTAGACATCATTGTAGTTGCCGCCCCGCTTCAGGACCATCTCCAACTAAACGGCCTCTTTGAGAAATTCCAGTCCGGTTTCCGTTCCGCTCACAGCACTGAAACAGCTCTGGTCAGGGTCACAAACGACCTGCTGATGCTGATTGTCTTTCCTATTCTGTACTACTTGTTGTGCCACAGCCAGTGAGTGCACAACATGCTGGTAGACAGTTAGACATGTATTTTCCAATTTTCTCACATATGGTGTTGATGGGGACATATCTCTCTCTCATTCCATGGCCTGCATACATGTACACTAGAGATGAACCAAACATGTATTTGCTTGCATAATATATGAGCAGTACTTCCACACCTGTGTCATCAGACCTCACAATGATGCGGGAATATGACTCTGCAAGATGTATGGCATGGAGCACCATCCTTGTGTCTGCCTCCTCCTGATCACTGTACAGTGATGTCAAACTGCTGACTCCTGCTGTGCAGATGCTCTTCACCTCCTCCCCTTCGTCAAATCCTGAGTGTAGTCTCTGTGGGGCAGCAGTGACAATGTAGTTGCTCACAAACATGCACAGTGCAGTCTTGTTTCCACTACTCCTCAAGTACTTCCTGTAGTTTGGGACATTTGTTTTGCTTTAGGTTATAACGCTTGTGTTATTCTTCAGAGATGGGTCCTCATTACAGATCTGCACTTTTGCCATAAATGTGTTTTTAGGCCTTTCTTAAAGGCTTCAGTGGTCTGTGGAGTCCTCAGGTGGTCTGGGAGTCCTCAGGTGGTCTGTGGAGTCCTCAGGTGGTCTGGGAGGGAATTCCACAGATGAGGAGCAGCTGCACAGAAAGCCCGATCCCCCATTGTGCGGAGTTTGGTCCTGGGGGGGCGAAGCAGATGGTTTGTTGTAGAACGGAGGTTGCGTGTGGAGGTTTGTGATGTGAGTAGTTATTTTAGGTATGAAGGAGCATTCCCGTGGATGCACTGATGGGCGAGCAGTGAGATATTGTATTCAATCCTGAATGAGACAGGAAGCCAGTGGAGGGAATGAAGGACGGGTGTGATGTGGTTGTACTTTCTCACCCTCATCAGGATCCTAGTGGCACTGTTCTGTATGTATTGGAGCTTCTGAAGGCTCCCGCTAGGAGTCCCGATGAGGAGAGCGTTACAATAGTCAAGCCTTGAGGAAACGAAGGCATGGACCAGTTGTTCAGCATCTGACAGGAGTTTTGCAATGTTCCTGAGGTGGTAGTAGGAGGTTTTGCACAGGTGTTTGATGTGTGTGTCAAAGGTCAGATGTCGGTCAAATCTTACACCCAGGTTGGTAACTGATGTGGAGAGGGGTATGTTTTGGCCAGAAAAGGTGATGTGGGTTATGGGGGATGACGGGACCTGGTTTGGTGTGCCAACTAAAATAGCTTCTGTTTTAGTTGCAGGAAGTTTTGTTGCATCCAAACCTTTATCTCCTCAATGCAGGTGTTAAAGGCTGTTGATGGGAAGGGTGATGATGATGGTGACAGTGAGGATGCATGTGGGATAGGGTCTGTCTTTATATATAGCTGTGTGGCATCAGCACACGGCCAAGGGGCAGAGTGTACAGGGTGAACAGAGTGGGCCCAAGGACCGACCCTTGAGGGACACCACGGGTGACAGGGTGTGTCTGGGACCTCACACCTCCCAAGGATACGTACTCTGTTCTTCCAGACAGGACTGGAACCAGCTCAGGGCGGAGTCAGAGAGTCCGATGGTGTATTGAAGGCGCTGAAGGAGGATGTTATGGCCGACAGTGTTGAATGCTGCAGTCAGATCCAGGAGGATGAGGAGAGATGAGGAACCAGGTTCAGCCGCCATCAGCAGGTCGTTTGTGGTGTGACCCTGACCAGAGCTGTTTCAGTGCTGTGGGTGGAACGGAAACCAGATTGGAATTTCTCAAAGAGGCCGTTTAGTTGGAGATGGTCCTGAAAATGGGCGGCAACTACAATGATGTCTACAAGCATGTCATGCACTCACTGGCTGTGGCACAACAAGTATTTTGTACAGAATAGGAAAGACAACAGCATTCACCAAACTCAAGACCCATCTCAGCGAGCTCAAAGATCTGGCCCATTTTGGACTCTCTGCCAGCTTGGAAGAGTCTTTGCCAGGAGAATTTGTGCTTCTGCTATATGGAAAAAAGAAAAAGGAAATTGGACTGATGTGCACAAACTTGGATGAACTGAGGTTCATAATTGCATCAACAACAGATGCAGCCTCGGAAAATCTGCTGCCAACAGAGGATGCATTTCAACAACATGTAAAGAGCAATGTTTCAGACAGCGATATGGTGTCACAGGCCGAACCCAAACCCTTGTTATGGAGTCCTGTTGGCAAGGGGTGGATTGTCGGAGATGGGGCCATTCAACTAGGGGACACATTGACAGAATGTTAAAATGTGTCCCCTAACGTTTCTGAGGAACCTGACATTTAACACTATATTCTAGTATCTATATACTTGACCTCTCACAGAATTATTTGATGAATTGTATACTGTACTTTGAATTAAGGTTCCAGTTTCAATAAAACCTGTACTATTTACACCTATGTTTTAGAGGCTTGCAATTTAGAACTAATACACTTTATTGTATTGGGTTACTCTCATTCTGACTATTTGGTGATGTAGGTCAGCCACCTGGTATTTCCCTCTCCAAATATAATGACCATCAGAGTGAGCATTCTTAACTTATAGGCTATTGTGCCACTTATCCCCCATTCGGAATTTGACTGTATCAGTGAAGAGGTAGGCCTATGTCTAAAGAAATCTCATTTGCAATAGAACGGTACCAGATATTTCCATACAACTACTGGTTAGTGTTCAATAGCACCCTAGACAATTCAGTAATGGTATATTTTTAGGGATTTATGTTTTTCTGATAAATGAGAGAAAAGTGATGGAGTCCTATGTTCCTATCACCAAAAGTACAATTTCCGTCTAAACTAAAGCTACGTTTACAGGACTATAATTCAGTATTTTTTTTGTTAAATAATTGTCTGACTATTTGGTGATATAGGACAGCCACCTGGTTCATACCTCAGCAAATCTGAAGAGGAAAAGAGATGTCATTCTCAAGTTATGGTCTTTTTTGTCACCTTTCCCATATTCGGCCTTGTCTAATTTGGCTCTTTTTCAGGGATTGGGGTAGTTCTAAAGAACAACCCAAACAACTTTTTTTCCCCCAAAATAAAATTTGACAACAATCAATTTCATTTATGGGAGACCCTAAAGATAAGAAAAAACTAGGGCCGGGACTTTAACGCGTTAATTAAGATTAATTAATTACACAAAAATTAACGTGTTAAAAAAATTAACGCATTTTAATCGCACTTATTTTTGCACCGCGGAACGTTTCTCACTGGATGAGTTTCAGGCGTACCGATTATACTGGAGCACCAACTAACGTGCATGACTTCAGACAACAACAAACCACAGTGAACAATTCAAACATGAACGAAGAAGCTGATGAGACCGCGTTGGTTGGCCCCGTGGATGGGACATTTTGTTTTAAAAAACGGACGGATGGAAGCGTCGATAAGAGCACGGTTGTGTGCAAATTATTCGCATATCACCGCAGCACATCAAGCCTCAAGTATCACCTCAATGCAAAACATATAGCAGCTAGCGTGGACGCTAGCACGGACGTTAGCCCGACTCCGAGTACAAGGACCCACACCCAACCAGATGACTGGTTTCAGGGCCAGGATAACTAAGTCCACGTCTGAACAAATAACCAACTCCCTGGCTCACTGGATTGCACTCGACTGTAGACCACTTGGAGTGGTAGAAGATAAGGGGCTGCAAAAAACTGTTGGTAAATCAACAAAGTCTGTTATGGCCTCTGAAGCAACAGAGAGATGATAAAGTATTGTGTTTTACTTAAAAACAAAGTGTTATAGTTTACAGAAGGTCTACCTACCTATAGGCTACCTGAATCTCTGAAATGTACTATATTCCTAAATATGCTATTGCTACACTTTATGGCAAAAATTGCACTTTTCACAATGTATGTTGGTCTTGGTTAAGTACCACCTTGAAAAAAAAAAAAAATGTTTTGTTGCTTAAGCTTATGTATTCAGTCATTATTCAATGGTATACTAAAATTCATGTGAAAAAAATTGCTTCTCACTGTTCTCAGGTCAAATATTTATATGCGATTAAAAATGCGATTAATTTCGATTAATTAATTACAAAGCCTCTAATTAATTAGATTAATTTTTTTAATCAAGTCCCGGCCCTAGAAAAAACATTGTTGTCATTTGTTCTACCTCGGGTAGGGGTATCTCAAAATCTGAGGGCCCTTCCTGCTAGACTATTAATGAGATGATGGAATCAAAGCTGAACTGTATAACATAAAAAGGCACACGTGCTGAAAACCCAACCCAGTCTGGGGGGATTCTCCCCATTCTGGTACACTCTGAGAAGAAAATAAATAGATGTATTACGACATATTAATAATATTTTATGCCATTGTTTGTTTTTCACTTTGTTCTGACAGCTGAACTTGCTGCTCCACACAGAGAGAAGAGCAAAGAGGAGATAGGCTGTGTGGAATACTTTAAATTGGGTAGATAGCCCCCATTGTTCTGTGACCTGTCAATCATCCAACCGGGGGTCATATTTCATTATGTGTTTATTTTTATCTGAAGTGGTACCCATGGATGTATAAAGAATAGTTCTACGGCAAAGTTATTCTCCGTGGGGACTTCCGGCAACAATCTTGATTCTGATTGGCCAGAAGACTCGAAAAAACGTCAGCAAAGATGTTATTGAGAAGATGATCGCTACTTGACAGAAGTTTTCAAAACCGTTTATGGTCTCCGGTAATTTCAGTCCAACGCCTACTGCATGCACATCGTTAGAAAATCGGGCCTTCAAAATAAAAATAAATGTTCGCTCACACATCTGCGACCCACCAGTTGAGAACCACTGGCCTACGGTATTGTTAACATGGCCCAACCAGTGGAGAAATACCCGGAAGTGCCAAGCAAATGGTCTACCGCGCCTATTGGTCGGTTTTTATTGTCAAAATTAGATGTTTTTAATTCATTTTTTAATATTCACACTCGATTTCGCCGATGTTCTTGTTGCCCTAGCTGGTCGACACCTCTTTTAGTAGAAACAAAGGCTACATTAATGTATTAAATCCATGTTAATCCATGTGTGTGGATCATAGACTGTATATATAAAGGATGTGCAATTAACGGACGTGACGTTGTGCGATTGCGTTGCCAGGCGGCGTGGAGGATGCATCAGTGTATCCTCAGTTATAGCTCCTCCAGAGAGCCTCCTCGATGCTCGGTCCTCGAAGTGCATTTAGAGAAATGAGATGTCCTTCAAAATGGCGCGCTGAAATTCATTTCCGGGTCACTACCGGAGGACCGAGGAGTCAAGGAGTCGAGGAGGGGAAATTTAAGAATTGAGAAGCCTCTAAAGACTAGAGTGGCCGCGATCCTTGCGGACGCCGCGGCACAGCCGTAACGTGGCCGTAACGTGGCCGTAACACGACGCAGACGGACCCGGTGGAATCTAGGGGTGAGACGGCGGGACGCGGCGAGGCTGTGAGTCCAACACAGTCTCACTCCCTGAACGTCCAGGAGCGACGCTTGGTCAGGGTCCTATGGCGTGCAGTTGTGATGCGCCGAGGCTCCTTCAGCTTCATAAACGGACGCAAAGAGCTTTCAACTGATTGCAATGTATTCCCATCGTCGGCGGTATTTGACGCTCAGGGAAGCACCGCATCGGTCCATGTCGGTGGCAGTTAAAGGCAATGTGAGCGTCCATTCCCATTGGATAACGGAGGATTTTACACCCGGAAGTAAGTATTCTCCTTACTGTCGATTGATTTTACAGTGATATCTGCACTACTCATCAACTCAAAAACACCAGATTATCCTTGTTGATTACACAACATTGATTGGTTTAAATTGTGTACAATGTTTTTGTATTTTTCCCCTTCGATTCGGAGAAACAAATATTTTTTCGGAGTTTAGGATGGCAGAAGACACTACACTGCCCAGAATCCTCAGCTATCGTTTGGGACTACACCATGTGCTTTGCTTCACAAACCCCGTGATTAGTCGTCAAGCTCTGTGAGTGGCAGTGCGCGAAGTTTACACGGAGCGTCAAACAGCACTTTGAAATGGAATGAATCCCATCGACGGCACACTAACCAAAACAGGAATCGAACGTGTCCTACCCCCCCTCCCCCCCCTGAGGTCACTGGCTCCTCCAACAGTGCAAGACAATAAAACAGATACACAGAAAAAATAGTGCAAGTAAATACAAAATGAACAATAGTAAAATAGTCAAAAGTGAAATAGTGCAATAAGTGATTGGAATATGATATATTTGACAAATAATTTCTAAGTAGCAGCCAGATGAATGTTATGGACAGGGCTGCACATAACTGGTGCGCAGGTGCGCATGCGCACCCCCCGCCAAAAAAAAGCACCGGATCATTTGAAAAAAAGCGCATTTGCGCACCAACATTGAGAGAGAGAGTGAGAGAGAGAGAGAGAGATTTGCGAGTTGCATAAGAACTGGTAAGATAGCAGGGTTTCCCACACATAGACTTTACAAAGTATAATTCGCGAGCCATTTAGGTTTATTTTTTTGTATCCGCCCGCGAGCACGACGGCATCTGCGATCCCGCGCTCTACCCCTCGCTATCGCGTGAAGGGCCTGCTTCATGTGCTCCACACAGTAACCCCGCTGCGAGGCTCCGGCGAACAGTTCACTAGCGCCCCCCCCCCCCCATTCATAAAGTCAAGAACCCCTCAAAAGGTACGGTTTATTTCATTTTAAGGATGCGCACCAAGCAACGTCCCCAGGTGCTCCTTTGGGAACCAGGGCAAAAAAGTTGTGTGCACCCTTGGTTATGGATGTTGTTTCAAAGTTCAGGTGTTTAATAGTCTTATGGCCTGTGGGATGAAGTTGTCCCTGAGTCTGGTGGTCTTAGTCCTGATGCTGCGGTACCGCCTGCCAGACGGCAGCAGACAGAACAGTTTGTGGCTGGGGTGATGGGGGTCTTTTATACTCCAGAGGGCTTTCTTTAAGGTTAACCTGGTATTTTTACTCCACTACATTTAGTTTAGTTACTTTACAGATTTGGATTAATGATGTGAAATATAAACAACCCTTAAATCAGACTTTAGTTACACCTGAGTAAAATTCAGTGAAGGTGATTGTCAAGTGCCAACAATCAGGCGAGATATTTGATAGTTGGTGCTTGAGAAGACAAAAAATGTATCTGCAGATCCCTATAAAGCATATTCATTACTCGTTATTCTCTAATCGTTCATCAAAATATGAGGAGCTCTTTTCCAAAACGCTATATATCCATTTTAATAGTTGTCAGGAAAATTACATTTTTTACCTAGACCCACACATTTTGTTAATATTAAATTTATATATATATATATAGGATATATAGCGAGTTGGCATGAAACGTTGATAGAGCAGTGAATAGGTTCAGTACACAGCAAAAATGGCACAACAAACTCAATTTTCAATTTGGCTTTTATAGCGTTTTGGAAAAGAGCTCCTCATATAATTGCTATTTTGCACATCCCTTTCAAGATTTCCAAAGGTTTATTGACATATCATATACACAACTACGGTGTAGTTATGCAATGATGACAAACTTGGGTCATAGTTCCTCAACAAGACATCTATCAATATGTGTATACCTCCACCATTAAACTGTCATATTTTGCACATTTCTTATTATATCTACATACATCTTATAAGAGTATAATAAATATGTATAATATCGGTTAAAATAAGTGCTTAAACATACAGTTGTTAACATTGTAGGAAAGCAATATATTAGTACTTTGTCAGGCTTAATATTTATACCCCCAAAGCTTTTTTCTTATTCAAATTAAGACCTTAACCTAAAGTATTCTTTAATGTTTAAAAAAGCCTTATTAGTTTGTCTCTCTGTGTCTCCTATTAATATCTAATAATACAAATAATACATTTCAATAACGTGCTTTAACCACCAGGTGTCCCTTTCTTTCAGCTGTGCACCGTTATGGTGTAAATACAGCCTATCTACCAATTGGATCAAATATAAAAGTCAGCCAAATTAGTGTTGATACTGCAAGGAGACGTATTTGTGAAGAGAAATTGAAGATGTTGTTTAATTGCTGATATATTTATGATCCACGTCACATATTCAGTTTCGGCTGCAGTTCTTCCTGTTTGTCCAGAAGTCTTCTCATCAGGGCTCGATAAATAGAGAGCTACGGCAGATGTGTAATATTTAATGCAGCCGAACCGTGTATTACAATGCCGTTATATTATTTTGACGGACTCCAAAAGTCCAACATTAGCTCAAATGATATCACAAAATATGAACAACCAGCAAATTAATGAGTGTTTTCAATGTTTTATTTAAGTACTTCATATTAAGTAAGACATTATGGATTTACCGTAAAAAATTATATTTTGTATTTTGTATCGTATTGGAATCTGCAACGTACATCAATTCAATAATAATTTCCTGTGTTCATATCATTCGTAAATCGGTAAATGGGTGGAAAATGAACCAATAAAAAATGGAATTCATCAGTGGCCTCACTCAGGGAAGCAGCTCCTGGTTGTATTTCACAAACTGTCAATAATTAACTTGTTTTTTAGAGAAGCAGAGACTTCTGGACACTCAATTCCACTCCTTTACAAGAAAGGAAATACAAAAAAAAGTGTTAACAATACAAGGATTGGCCCAGAACATTTTTCCAAGAAGTTACTTACATCAAGTAATTGACTATTTATAACATAGGTTAAAGTTAGATTTGATTTAGAGGGTTTTACTCGTGTTGACTAAATGAGAGAACTAAAAGCTTAGCGGTTGTGACCTGAAGTTATGCAACCGTAAACAAATATTTAATTTATAGCCTAATGTTAGCCTTCTACTTCTAACATTTACGCTTCAACTATTATACAATGTGTGTTAATGTGTTGATATTATCCTGCTGAACAAAACGTGTAAGTATCATAAATGTATGATTGCCACAGAGCAATAATCCAAAATCCATTGGAAAGTCCCCATTGCTTTTAGTCGAGGGAGCCCTTGCTATGCTCGCTTCTGGGTTGGCCTGAAATACGTCCTCACTGCACCACTCTATTTACAACCTGTCATTGCAATCCATAGAGCCACACAAATATATACACCATCATCATTCTTGCTTAAGTGTATGTTGAAATATAATTACAAATGTATTAATCAACATTATTATGACGTAATTTTCCAAAAATAAAATGATGATCAAAGAGACAGCACCAAAACAAAGGAAGAATCACATGTTAATTCTTTCCTCTCGCCTCTACTTTAAAGCCGTGGTAGGTGAAGGGTTCCAGGACGGGGCTGCAGGTCTCTTGAGCAAGGCAGGCCATCCTGTTGCTGTCACAGCTGTCCTCGCTGCCCGGGGCCAGGTACACCGAATCAGCAGAGTGGATGGACGGGTCCTCGTCAAAGTAGTTATGGGGCCGCAGCAGGACCCCGCCCCCGTTGCCTACGGTTACCGTGTTGGGGATGTCCTCGGCGTGAGGGATGTGAAGGAAGCCGGTGGTCACCCAGGCAACCAGGTCCTAGGGAAAATGAAAAAAAGAGGTTGGATTAGGCAAGGACATTATTTATAAATGTGAGGAAGGTTTTCAAATGAGAAGCCCACCCCAAACACTCGCCTGGTTTTCGATGCTTTCGTTGTCTTCAATGTACTTGCTGAAGTCCACAGCTGGATTCCAGATGTCATGCTGGTTGTACAGACTGCCGCAGCTCTGCTCCGAGTCCTTCTGCTTTGTGATGGCCACCTTATACCTGGGGAGGTAAAGATTAATGAGATTCCGGTGAGCAAACACTCCTTTTCCACCCAGATGGTTCCAGAGCTGGTGCCTGATTGCCAACCAGTTGTTTGTGTTTCCACTGCAGTGCTGCTGGATCTTGTCCCTGAAAACTGGTTCAACTTCAGAACCACCAATCTGCTAGAGTTAGACCATCAGGAAGCGGCATATGTCAGAGGCTGAGGCGGAGCTACAGCAGATCTTTGAGAGTAGAAACGTTTTTGAAGAAGTAGTATCGCCCGGATCGCAAAATGTCTAGAACATGACCACACACATATATATCTAAACATTGCGCAACATTAACAAGACATACATGTTATTTTTCACCAGACTTTTAATTAAAACATCCTTTGCTATAATTTTGTACTTACTCATTCAAAGGATTTTTGGTGAATAATTAGTATGCCATATGTCTGCCCAAGTACAATTTGGATTTTCTGCCCTAAATCCTGTTATTGTTTATTTAGATCTGGTTGATTGGCTAGGCTAAAATCATCTGCCATATGTAGGTAAATTCACATTATACAATCCTTATTTACGGCATTATATTGCCAAACACTATCAATGGTGGAGCTAGAGCGCTGTACGACTCCTGCGGTTGTCAAGTGCCGCTGAACTGTACTGAATACTAACGTCACCCTGGAGAGTATAAAGCTCAAAAAGCCAAGCTTTTAATAAAATATGGCTTCGTAAGTTTAAAGCAACATGAGCACAGCTCCAATGTAGCCATTGTTGTTATTGTGAGGAATATTCACACTGGCTTTGCAGCATTGTAAACTGTGACATCATGACGTGGCTCATCTGGGGCTCTAGTCTGTGGAAAGCAAACTGGTTCTTTAATGGTTTGTAAGTAAGTTTAACCAACAAAGAACCAAACTAGCCCCAGCACTGGAACTAGAAAGGAACTCACAAAGAGGAATCACTTCTGGTCTGAGCTATGTTGTGTAGCTGCTGTGGCCTCAGGTCTATCATTCCCTCAGCGAGACTGGTTCCTCACCTGGCCCAGGACATGGCCCTCTCCTCGGCCTGGCTCTCGGGGAGATGGTCCCCTGTGTAACTGAACACCTGCAGCCTGTAGGAGCGCTGGTGGCCCCAGCGGTTGGTCTTGTTGCTGGAGATGTGGAGGTAGCGCGGAGTCTTGGTGTCCTGACGCAGAGCTGCCTCCTGTGGGAAACCAAATATATAAAACATGTAAGATACTTTGGCTGGAAGTGACCATTTAGACTTTACCCTTCTTCTTCTTCCTCTTGAGAGTGCAGACAAACATGTACCTGTGACACCTGGTGTTTTCAATCATTATTTTATAAATCTGAGATTGTGGTCATAAATGGAGATAAGGATCATAAATATTCTGAGCTTGTGAGATGATGTTCACAAAAAGCTCACATAATGTCATTGTGTGTGCATGTGGACACCAAAGTCACTGAGAAAACAGACCAACAATGGTCTTTCAATTGTTTTGAAACGTCATATGTTATATCATCATTAAGCAAGAACATCAACAGCTAACATATTAATCTGGGCAGAATCTGTTACTCTAGGGCAGGAGTCGGCACCGTAACCAGTGGCACAATAGGAATAAGTGGAATAAGTGTGCAAAATATTAAAATTTTATTTTCGGATCCTGAACGAGACCACCACCAGAGTGCGTCTCCCTGTTACCTGCAGAAGGAAGGAACGCAGCCCCGCTCTCTTTAACTCCAGGCGACATTCTGCCACTTTCCTCCGTGGTGCACTGCTGATCGTTTCACCACAGAGGAAACTACACATACATTGCAGTACCCATAAGGAGCTGTACAAATGCCGCAGTTTTTGCGTGGCTGTGTCTTTAGTTGAAAGCCCAGTGGCGATCTGCTCATCTCTCATCGAAATAATATGCTACATAGGGCGGACTGGCCATGTGTGTTCTAGAGAATCACAGAACGGACCATCGTCCTTATTATTATGCTGTTTAAACCAATTATTTAAATGTGTTTGTTAAATTCGGCATCATGTAAGTTTGGGACGCTCAAATCGATCGGCCGATACTCACTCTCTGCCGATCGATCGGTGCTCTCTAAAAATGCCGATCAGGAGTAGTGGAGTGGAGCCTCGCAGATGGGGGTGCTGGAGCCCCCTCAGCACCCACTCCTTCCCGCAGGAGCTCCAATAAGCCGTGTAGGACAGAGAGTGAATACACATACTATACAGAGATGCTGTATGAGAAACCAATGTGAGTTTGGAAAATTGCACAATATAAATCTATTCTAGTAGACCTCAACAATGGAATTATGATCAGTAGAAATGGCCATGACATGGAACCTTTAAGAATTCTCTAAATATAACATGTTTCCACTTTGCTATACCTGCTAAGTGAGGGCAATTAAACACATGAATCTTACAGTAGCAGAAGGAACCTGTTTCAAGCAGAATGAATGTGGTTTAAATTATTCTGCTGGTTAACCGTATTGGCTTTCTGTCAATGTAACAATGTTAACCTCCCTGTGTCCTTGGGTCAAATTTGACCCCTTCCCAAATATTTTGTGTCGGGATAAAATGTTTATTTTATGTTAGTTCCAGAAAAATAACAGATTTGCTTGTACACCACGTTTTTCCAAGAGAAAATAATTATGATCACTTTCATTAGGTTTTGGGGTTTTATTCAAATGTATAGCATCTGTGCTCTTCTGGGGTCAATTTTGCAGAATAATTCAAAAATGTTTCCTTTTTAAACTCAGAAATTAGGTTTGATTGTGTGTAAATGAGTTCTAATGACCATAAAATCCCAAAACAAGAGTACAACTTTGTGTAATAAGGAATAAAGATGCCTTAAAGGGTGTAACATAGATTTTGCTGATTAGACTATATGCTTTATAAATAATCCAACCGGGAGGACAAAAGTTGATAGGAAGACAACCCAGGGTTAAATACCTGCTCTGTTTGAAGCTGCTTCTCCACCACCTTAGGGATCATGGTATAGCGTTCAGGCATCCAGGGCATTGAGACATTCACAAACTCCATGTCCTTGGTCTGGAATACATTCTCCACTCCTGGAGAATAGACACATTCCATTGACTACACCTTATTTTCATTTGACTTTCTCCAATTATGCTTGTTTATAGTTTTTTTAATTGCATTCTGACATGCTCAAGTTCCTAAACAAAATTCCTATTACACTCACCTAAAACATCAACGTCCACTTTGAAGTTGATAAAATGGGTGTGGATATTTCCTGTGACATTTTCGGCCACTTGGTGACCAAACGGAAAGTTGTCCTTCAACGCGAATGAAGAGGCGATGTAGCCGGTGGCGTGGACCTTGGCCTCCACTGACCCGCTCTGGTAGAAGATGAAGTCCCACATGTAGTCATAGTTTCCGATAGCTGTGATGGTCCTGAACACTAACGCACTGTTTGCCAGCCCTCCGTAACTGTTGAAGACAATCTCAGAGAAGTGCCTCCGCAGAGGACGGCCCATGTCATGCTCAAAGACGCAGATTGAATTTCTGAGTCTTCGTGGTACACCAGTGTCCAACAAGTGGAATGTGTCTATGAAGGTGGCTGAATAAGGGCAGTCGACCCCCCTGACCAACTCATAGGCACACCGACCAATGCCCAAGCTGCCGTCGAGGTACTTGGTGAGCATGAGATTTGGGGTGACAGACCCATAAACTGACATGGCCTCCTGAACGCTTAGCTCATAGATGATCCTCTCTCCTCTAAAACGAACATCAAAAACTCTCATGCCTCGTAGAGGGCTCAGACCAAAGGCAAAGCTCCAGTCAAGGTATACGATGTGGTTATTCTTAATACTGAATCGCTCTCCTTGGGCGTAAAACTGCTGGGGCCCAACGCCCGTGGGCTTGTTCCTGGGTTTGAGCGAGGCGTAATTCGGCACAGCTTTGTAGATGATTTTCGGAACAGTTCCTGCCTCGTATTGCTGCTTCAGATCCAATATGCTGTCGAAGTACTGACCATTATAAAGCACCTTAATCACAAGCCAGGACATGTTATCAGTGCTTTTGTGGTTGCACAATATCTCAAAACCTACAGGGTGGATGAAGAAGCCCTCTTCATTTCGACAAAGGGAAAACCAGGTCTGTCTGTCACCGGACTTGACTCCACTGGGCATGTTTTGGTAGTAAGGAGGGTATGCAGATGCGTCTATACCAAAACTGTCTAACAGTAGAGTACTGATTGGTTTAAGTACATGTTGCAGAAACTTTATTATCAGAATGTGTTCCCCAGCATTTACCGGGCGTGCAGTCAAAGGGATCTCCCTTCCATATCTTTCCAAGGTGATATCGTAGTGGTAGGTTGGGTTGGGGAGCGGGCCCACCACATATTCACTTATGTTGTTGTTCATGCCATGAAAAACCACAGCGGTTGCCTCTCTTGCCGGTTTTGGGCCGTTAGTATCCAGATGGTTTAAAACATCCAGCTTTTTAGGCAGGGAGAGGTCGATCATGTAGAGGTAGTCAACTGAAGGAGGCGACAATGGGTCAGTTGAGATGCTCATCCCTGGGATCTTTGTCATGTAGTCACTCACCTGATGAAACTCTTCCACTGAGAGGTCAGCGAAGACAGCGCTACGCTCATCGTGCACCACAGGTTGTCCTAGGTTTACCTGTCGAGCAGGGCACTTCGGAGTCCGTCGGGTGTTGAGCCATATCAAGACACAGTTACCTATCAATGAGGCAACAACTACAAGAACCAGAATGCCTTTTAGAACATTGGAAATAGTTTTAGAGACCATTTCTCTGCAGCTGTAGAACAGTTTGAGTCAAGGAGAGGAAATGGTTGCTTTTAAGCTGCCCATGTAAAGGGGTGGCCAGTGGATTTATGGTTTTATGGTTTTATGGTTTTATGGTTTTATGATTTTATTTTTCACACAATCACCACATTCATGACCCTCCTCAAAACCCACCTGTTCAGATCAGCCTACTCACTGTAGTGCTCCCTATCATCTGTTTCCCCTGAATAACCTGTCCCTATCATTTGTGTCCACTTTAATTGTCTTCTCCATGATGGTATGTTTGTGTTTTTATCATGTTATGAATATTTAACAAATGGTATGGTGTCCTTGGGTGTCATGAAAGGCGCAACCTGAGAAGTGTTTCTTTTGATAAGAGCAATGGAACCTTTGATAAGATAACGCATTAACCATGTACAGTGGCACATTTAAGGTTGTGTCAAGGGCAGGAGCGGACAAAGAAAGGGGACCAGCTGCATGGGCGTAGCATTTTCTATCTAAATATTCTTTGGGCCATTTTGCCTTTGTTAAAGATAGGACAGATTTACTTTAAGTTTTAACAGGTCTAAATCCTAACAACTTGTATTGACCCGCTGACTATTCATCTTGAGCCATTATCAGCTCAAAACATTTTTTGTTATCCAAACTAATAACCCCACATCTAATTTATGGGCTGGCACAACATTTGGTTCCTTTGCATCGCCACTGTGAGTTAAACATTTCAATATGTGCAATTATTTTGTTTATGACCAAATACGCCAACTAAGGATGTTTCCACCAACCTCAGCTATTTGTTGTGTTTAATGATGGCCCAAATAGGATGAATAAATAAAGTGACCAACATTTACTGATACAGTACATTCACATGACTATCAGAAACAATAGGTTAAAAAGATACACTGACCTGAGCTGGCTCTTCCCTTTTCATGCAGAGGAAACAGTTGATCTCAGTTGTAAAGCTAATTTAATTTAATGAATTTACAACCAAGGTCAGATCAACACTGAAAGGCTTTCACTGTGACTGCTGTGACACCATGATGTGAGCAAATATTATTTAATGTAGATTAGATAAGCCAATCATAAAGTTTTACAATATCATTGCTGTTGAAGAAACCTGTACACCATACCAAACTTCAAAAGATGAATAGACTAATTGACCTTTGTGCTAATATCCATTATGAAAGGACATAGACATTAGACTCCCAGAATCTTTATTATTATGAAAAAGAATGATTCTACAGTGCTGTATTAGTATATGTAAATATATGCTGTGAACACATCTGTTACAGTTGAGCAGCGCAGGGAGGACCCAAGTGCAGACAGACGATTGTTTAACAGCAAAAAAAACTTTATTCAAGGCAACAGGATCAACAAAAAACCAGACAGGAACTAGGGGCCTTTCTCATTTCAGCTAATCCCCCTCCTCGACTCCCCTCCTCGACTCCTATCCTCGATACTTAGTCCCGCCCACAGGAGATGCGAGCGGAGGAGCCGAGGAGGGGAACCGAGGAGAGAGGAGGGGAAGCAGCAGGCGGTTAGAGAAATGAGAACTCCTCTCCTCTGAGCGGTCATTTTAAAGAGACGTCCATTAATGATGACAGGAGGCACAGCAGCCCTCTGTCTGATGGACAGATGTGTTCATGACCACTTATATATTTACTTTGAATTCATTCACAGTGCGGTATAATGATTTTTTCCACTGCTCTCAGCTCCTCCGTTTCCACTTCCTCATTCTTCTTCATCTCAAACATTCCTGACATTCCAGAATGCACGCTTTTATATATATATATATATATATATATATATATATATAACTGGCTACAGTTATATATATATAATGATGCGGACACACACACACACTTACACACACACATATATATATATATATATATATTGTATATATTTATATAAAGATATACAATTTCAGAATCTAACAGAGCACTCTCATAATAACGTAACACTATCAGAGACATATGTGAGGGAATAATTCTGTCTTCACTCCAGGAATTTGACCCTTTCCTGCATCTGTGCATTTACGATCAGCCCTGATCGTTATCTCCCGTAAGGAACGTGATAAGGCAGCTATATGTTGATACAATACGTTTTATGACTTGATCTGGTGGAAGTAGGGAGTTATAAAACTCTGAGAACGTTGGCTTCAAAGCACAGCAGGGGGGTCAGAGACAGTCTCCAGGTATCAAGGCCCATCCCCAATATGTTGATTATGACTCTCTGTAAACTAGTTAAATGGTCTACCAGATGAGAGGCTGATCAGAATTGACATGGCAACCCACCCGTGCAGTCAGAAACTCTGGCTGCTGTGACTTGTGATGTGAATTTCTCCGGCCGAGACATGTATTAAACACCAGTGTTTGACATCAGAACTCCTGCTCCTCCTGTGTCTCCTTCATGAGTCGGTGACTCCCACTGCATTGCTACACAGAAGTTTCCCTTACAAATTGGCGTTGTCGAGCAGGGTACCAACAAATCTTCAGAACTGGTAAGTGTAATTTCAAATCCACATTTGGACATTGCCTTACCAGAATCTGTGATTGACGGTATCATAAAATTATCTGTGAAGCTGAGCGGCTGTATTTCGTTTTTGGTTAATGAACATTTGGGGATAAAAAAACCCAGGTGATCAGTGTCTGGGGACTTTGTCCTTGCTGATTTCCTCTGTGTATGCTGCTCGGGACGAATGTGCCATACAAGCATGCACAGCTTATGTTTAGAGAAACCTTAAAGAAAGGCATCAGTAAAGTGGAACTTCTGTATGAAAGCAGTGTAAAGATTTGTATTGAACGAATCGCCGAATTCTAGGGGTTTCAGCGGCCAACACGGCAGTTAAAAATAAGCAGCCCGAGATATTTCCCCCCATCGCCTCTGTGAACACGGATCCAGCAGCAGAGGCGGGTGTGTGTGTAAATACCCCCCCGTATCTGGGTGGCTGGAATTGTGTAGCTGAGAGGGAGAAAGTCACAGTTGTTGTCTATATCTTTAACTCACACCACCGCCGTCTCTATTAAAAGCGAGATGGTCTAAAAGCACTCGTTGTTTGTGACCGTCTTCTACATTGCTGGCAAGGCCGGGGCAGCGCGAGGTGCGTGCATCACTCGATGCGACACAGTTCCCTACCTTGCGGGAGGAGCGTTCCCTACATTGCTGGAGGAGCGTTCCCTACATTGCTGGAGGAACTGGTGCCGATCCGGGGTGCATACATAAAATTATAGGCTAATTGATCACAGGTGGGCAGTGGCAAGCAAGTGTAGAACAAGGCTGTGTTTCATCGTTGTGATGAACTCGATGGCGGGTGTATAGGCTGGTCGTGTAGGACTACAGTTAACGGTGCTGTTGTTGGAGAGAAAGGGTAGAGGAAGAAAGTCTATGTTCTCCATGGTCGGGGGTTCATAGCGCCACTAATGGAGTAGTGGTGTTGCAAAAGGATAAGCTAGTTATCGCTTTTGGACGGTCTTCAGGCACGATCTTAGCACTTGTATACAAGGGTGGACGCGCGAGTCAAGGCGCCCCATTTTTATAATTCCCTACCCCCTCTGAAACCTCTTAATTCGGACTAAATTGAGCTGGATGAACTTTGCTGTCGCACTGGTGTTTATTGCGAGTTCATGTTTGTTTGTCTAATTGTTTGTATGGGGGGTCTATATTGGTTTGTCTACCCGCCGTCTTGTGTATGTTTTGTAACAACTAATAATGAATCAGTCCATAGCCAGGGTAAAATGAACTAAACTTTAGTTAACTCACCAAAAGTAAATGACTTGAAAAAATAAAATAATGTAAAAATGTAAAGCAAAATTATATATTATAGTATAAATGTGCTGCAAATGTGCTGCAAAATGAAAATAAATAGCAAAAGAGTGTTTTTTATGTCCTGCCTCTGAGTGTGCAGGGGGAAATGTAAACAAGAAGCACACTGTTCATGGTGTGCGCTGTAGGTGTAAGAAGAAAATTAGATGATATTGCTTTAAGAATACAAAAATCTGTCTGCTCAATTAGGTCAATGTTGTACTATTTGTTTAATTTATTCTTAAATCTATGTATTGTAATAATGGATAAAAACGCAATGTATTGAACACATTCCGAAACAAAGCAGATAAGACAGAACTAGACTCAGACATAATACTAATTGTTGTTGAAACCTTTTGCACTGTTGCTGCAAAATGGAAACTTTGTTGATTATCTATTCCAACTGGCCACTGGAATCAGATAATTGATATAAGTTGAAGTTCAATTACAGTTTTTTTAAATTTAACATTCTTTATTAAACTGTTTCAAATTATTTCTAGTACAATTGGTCTATAGACATTACTAACATTCTAATAGTTGTTAAACTACTGACAGGTTTTCTGAAACCGAGCTTATGAACAATAGAGTAAAGGTCGCTGGTTAAGCCAGGATCAATATATTTGTTGAGTTTTTATTGTATGCATAATACAGGGATACAAACTCATCAGGTATGGAAAAGGTGACAAGGATCCAAAATTAAGAATAACAGAGGATTTTAGCAGTCAGAACAACTAAAGCAGTATTAATAATAACAGAAACGCCAAAGACTCACATCTAATAGAAATATATAAAAGCATTTATTTTAATTATGTCAGTTTATAATTTTGGCAGCACTGTAGGAGAGTTTTAAAATGTATTTTCATGCCTCTGTGCAAGGCTTAGTCTTTCTATCTTTATAGCCAGTGTGTAAAGTAACTAAGTTCATAGACTGAAGTACTATACCTGGGTACAATTTTCAGATACTTGTACTTTATTTTATTTTTTATTTCAATGTTTTGCTACGTTGTTCTTCTTCTCCTCTACAGTTCAGAGGTAAATGGTGTACTTGTACTCCACTACATGTATTGAATCCCTTTAGTTACTTCACAGATGTGGATGAATGATGTGAAATCTAATCAAGTGTTAAATCAGACTTTAGTTCCACCTGGAGTAAATCCACAAGCTACCCTGCAGTATACAAAGTCATTCAAACTAGCTGCACCTTTACCAGCTTTGAGAACACTTTCATGATCAATCATTATAAAACACATCATATATATTATTCTGAAATGGACCAATCTGCACAATGACTACTTTTACTGTCGCTACTTTCACTATATTTTGATGATAATACTATTCTAATTTTACTTGAGGAACATTTTAAATGCAGGATTGCTCCTACACTCTGGTACTTCTATTTTTTTCAAACCTGAGTATTTCTACTTGTAATCAAGTACAAGATCTGTGTGCTTCTACTTTTACTCAAGTACAGATCTACATGAATCACACACAACCTATTTTGGATTCAAAACGGCAAATTTCGCCGAAAGGTGACAAGTTTGCATCCCTGATAATAAATGTGTTAAATGAATTGAGCAATTTTTTAAGAAGTATAATGTTGAAATCTCTTTAAGATCAGTAATTGCAGTTCGAAGACAAATGTTGTTTTCCAAGGGCCTCTCTCTCACAGGCCCACACCATACATCATGAGACTTCTAAATCCTAACAGACAGAGATCAGTATCATGTTGTGTTTGCAAGTCAAATCCATGAGGGGGTTCTACTTGGCCCAATTTAAATACCATAAAGAGAGTATTAACCCAGCTCGAGCTAAATGTCAAATATCTTTAATTAATGTACGAGTGTTTTGATTTCTTAAAAAAATTCCAGTCTAGTTTCCTTCGAGTTCAGTCTAAGCTACGAATTGTTTCTCATAAACATTCTCACTGCTGTCCCAGATGTTGTAAACCTTGGGCAGACACACACACACACACACACACACACTTGGATGAATATTCACCTCATCCACATTGTAAATTGTTGCCTTCTTTAGAGTTATTAGTAATTCAAGTTTAATCATTAAATTAAATGTGGTACATTGGATAAAAGAACTAAAACTTTGACTGGATAATTTTGTTCACTACGTTAGACCTGTCCCCTAATCTCTACTAAGATAAGATAAGTATGCATGTTTGGGTTTTTTCACACTCCTGTAATGTACCTAATCTTGTTATCCTTTTCGTTACAGAGCTTGGGGAATGGTGTATTGATTAGATTCTGATCCGTGCAAGGCCAATTTTGACTGACTTTAGTTATATTGTTAATGTTAATTTGACTTCAACCCATAGGTCATTATTTAAATGAACTCACCATTTCACATGATGATGGATTAGTGTTCCACATGTTTCCCACTAATTTGTTTTACAATTAGGCCAATGGTAAAGAGAGACATTGATGACCTTGTGTCCCTTTGTTAGTACATGGTTCCATTTTGTCTATGGCCTTGGACGGCTTCACTGAAAGTCACCCAGTTCTACCCTGCTAAAGTCTGGCTGAGTGCAGTCACAGAGATGCTATGGCTGCTCTACATGACATTAATGGTCTGGTCCGAGAATGGACACCATTTCCTGCTCCCAGAGAGAACGGCACTCCTCAAACTGAACATTACAGCCGTTGATACTATCTCATGTGGGTCTGCTCCCCCCCACCGAGCCATGAACTGAAAGCTTGACATCTGCTTTGAACACTTGGAAGCCTCCCCGTCACACCGGCACCAACCCTTGGGTCAGTCAGATGAGACTAACGGCTTCACTTAGGGCATTTGGGTCAGATACATGACTCTCGTTACCACGGAGTGGGTTGTTTGTTTTTTTAAGGCTATTCATACTGCTATGCAGAGGATGCCTGTAAGTTGGCGAGCTGTTAAAAGCCCCTACTATTTTTAGTATTGGCCTAATGTCAGGGGCCTCTTACTGTCTAATTCTGCATGTATTCACATTATATGGACGATGTTTCCACCTGTTAAAACTAGAGGCTGCACGGTGCTCGGGCTACAATACAACCATTCTGTTCTGCTCTGACGATTCAATTTATAGATTCTACATCAAAACAATTAGCTTGTATTGCTTCCGATGATAACGTCACCTTAAGTGGAGGAATGCAAACCTGTTTTCAAATCTAAGGTTTTTAATTTGTTTGAGTCTCAGTGATGACACCCTCAGACACCCACTATCATTCATGATATGCCTTCAGTAGTTACTCAGATGTTAAGGGGATGAAGCTTTTCCTCCCATATCTGATATGCTTTGTTTTTCGACAAAGGTATACATTTCCTGCATAATATATGTTTCTCACAATTTTTGTAAGCTGCACACCGGTGATACTGAGTCTTCTCGATTGATAGATTGTAAACTAAACCATGCTTAAATAGACTCCTACGTTATTGTTACATATGTGACATATGTGGGATGTGGAAGAGAGGAAAGAGAAGAAAGAGATGGGGAAGTGAGAAAAGAGATAGATGAGGAATAGACTCCTGAGTTATTATTTCATATGTGACATATGTAAGAAAAGGGAGGGGAGAGTCAATAATATTGAGTAATTGATTTCATATTGGAACATTTATTTCTCAAACCTATGTTTTATGGAAGAATAAAAGTATTTCTGATAAACTAATCTTTTATCAAACGGTAAATGGTGAATAAATATAACATTTAGAATCATTGAGAAGGAGTTATATCCACAGGGACTAGCTCACCTTTAACTTAAAATAACATTTCTCTGCTTTGGACTGATGAGTATATGATTCTTGCATGTTAAATGACTAACACAAACCTTACATTTATGCATGTGCATGTGTCAGGAAGGCTCCCAAATAATTCTGAGGGGCCTATCCTATTTTTGTAATTAAATGATAATGTGCTAATCCATTACCTTGAGTTGTCTTCACTCAGGAAAACATCCCTATCAAGTGTTAACCCAATAACTAGGACAGCTCTCAAGGCCAAGGGTCAGAGAGAGAGGGTCAAACTCTCCGGCTGCAGAGGGCACCCCCAGCCACGGGCAAGGAGGCACGAGGTTGTTCGAGATGAGAGGATTCTAATCTTCAACTTTCTGAGGAGATGGGATGCTTCACTTCACCATTCTGTTGAGAGGGGGTTCTTCCCTTCATCTTTCTGCTCGGTGGGCTCAAGCAAACAACCCTGCAGGACGAGCGAGGGCTTCAGAGGCTTCTATAATACAAGGTTCCTTGTTTCTTGGAGGAGCAGATGTCTTCCTAACCTCTCCCATCAGGGGGGGGACACACCTGGATGCGCCACTTGGAATATGCGGTTCCACTGCTCTCAAGCAGATAGCAGAAGGAACGCAGGCAGATAAGCTTCCATTTCACTGGGGGATCAACTACAGTGCTCACTGAATGAGCCACAAAAGCAGAGCAATTGGGGGGTTGAAATATGGCGCTCTGATGAAGAAGAGTTTTGAGCCAATCGGCACCTCAGTGCTAATCTACAGTATCAGGATGCCTTTACACACCAGACACTCTGTGTCATAAAGAGAGGAGGAGAACGTGTCAGGAGAACATGTTCTTCCAGCTCTCGTACAAAGATAACGTTTGCATTGAATGACCAGATGTTTACAGATGTACACTTAATGATTGTTTTTTATATTTCCGATGACCAGTGTTAAATAATGGTGATAAATATATTTTGTCAGATCAGATTACACTTTCACACTAAACAAAATAAATTAATTGATATTTTCAGATTATAAGGTATTGGATACTAAGATATTTCTAATATTATAACAGATAATGTTAATATCCTTAATTGTCCAGCAATCAGGCTTAACAACACTACTCTTTAATGTATTACCCATGCACAGACAGACCTAAAATTATGTTTCAAGTTTTAAGAATGTGTAATCCTTCCTTTCCAGGTTTATACAAAAGTCTTTGAATATTTGCCTAACTTTTCCTTTTCAGATTGTTAAAACATTTTGAGAATTGTTTGACTTTTCCTTTTCAGATTTTGAACAATGTACTTGATTAAAATGAATGTATTGATTTCATTAAGACTGAGTGCCTTACTCTTGACTAAAGCGTAATGAAGTAAACGTAAAGTAATCCTAAAATTGAGGACACTGTAACTTTGCAGATTACAAATTGATCGAATCACCACTGTGAATTTGTATACCTTAACTACCTCACCTGGATCTCTTATGATCCTGAGTTTTAAATGCTTTACATGCTTTTAAAATCTTTAAACTGCAAGCTGGTTTTGATTTTATAGTTTTAAAGTGAGATTAACTAATGAGTACATGTTAAAACATATTGTTTTAAAGTAGATGTTTTTGCTATTATGCATCTGTGTTTTATGTGTGTTCATTATTATGCTTTTGACAAAAGATGATCAAACACTGATGAGAGATGATTTTTCTATTGTGATTGTCTGTATCAATCACTGTGGTTGAATGTTTCAACCTTATTCTATTTTGTGATGTAATTGATGTACGGTGGGACCACACTCAAATCTGAATACGCCTATTGATTTAAGTATTGACCAAATTATTATTAGACTAATGTTTTAAACTTATCAATAAATGATAAAAAGGGAGGAACTGTGAGGGAATAATTCTGTCTTCACTCCAAGAATTTGACCCTTTCCTGCATCTGTCCATTTACGATCAGCCCTGATCGTTATCTCCCGTAAGGAACGTGATAAGGCAGCTATATGTTGATACAATACGTTTTACGACTTGATCTGGTGGAAGTAGGGAGTTATAAAACTCTGAGAACGTTGGCTTCAAAGCACAGCAGGGGGGTCAGAGACAGTCTCCAGGTATCAAGGCCCATCCCCAATATGTTGATTATGACTCTCTGTAAACTAGTTAAATGGTCTACCAGATGAGAGGCTGATCAGAATTGACATGGCAACCCACCCGTGCAGTCAGAAACTCTGGCTGCTGTGACTTGTGATGTGAATTTCTCCAGCCGAGACTTGTATTAAACACCAGTGTTTGACATCAGAACTCCTGCTCCTCCTGTGTCTCCTTCATGAGTCGGTGACTCCCACTGCATTGCTCGCTTTTTTATTTGCAAAAAAAACCACAAAGCTAACGCTGAGCCTCTGAATTAGCCACGAGCGAAAAAATCTTAAGGCCGTTAGCACAGAACTCTAGCTATACCGATCAATATACTTATTGGATCTGCACAAACAAGCTTAGATAACATCCTGAGAGTCCACAGATTATAGAAATATAAGGATCATCACTGAGCGATCAGAACTCGTCACAGGGGAAGCAAATACAGACAACACACAACGTAGCTTTAGGTAGTAGTGAAGGGAATTATGGCTCTTTGAAGGGAGCCGGATCTTATGGCTCCGTTCCTTTAAAAGAGCCATTCAAAAGAGTCAGGGTCCCGTCTACGCCTGACCCGCCAGGGGTTCCACCAGCTCCTGCCTGTCCTTGTGCCCGGCCCCCTGAGTTCCCCAGCCGTGGCCTTCGCCCTCGAGCCCGACCCCCTGAGCGCCGCGGTCTTCGCCCTCGAGCCCGGCCCCCTGACTTTCCCGGCCGTGGCCCTCGCCCTCAGGCCCAGCCCCCTAACTCTTCCAGCAGCTGCCTTCGCCCTCATGCCCCTGAGTTCACCCGCTGTGGCCTTCGCCCCTTTATGAACTCTGCCTTGCCCCTTGCCCCTTGGCCGTCCGCCTGAGACCTCCTCCTTGAACTCTGCCTTGCCCCCGGGTCATCCGCCCGAGACTACCTTCCGGGTCCTCCACTGTGCCCCTGGGCTGTCGGCCCGAGCCCGTCCTCCGGACCCCCTCCACCCACCCTTTTGGCCCTGGTTTTGTGACGTGGATCATAAATATATCAGCAATTAAACAAAATCTTCAATTTCTCTTCACAATATAAGTCTCCTTGCAGTATCAATACTAATTTGGCTGACTTTTATATTTGATCCAATCGGTATATTGGTATATTTACACCATAACGGTGCACAGCTGATAGAAAGGGACACCTGGTGGTTAAAGCACGTTATTGAAATGTATTATTTGTATTATTAGATATTAATAGGAGACACAGACAGACAAACTAATAAGGCTTTATTTAAACATTAAAGAATATTTTAGGTTAAGGTCTTATTTTGAATAAGAAAAAAGCTTTGGGGGTATACATATTAAGCCTGACAAAGTACTAATATGTTGCTTTCCTGCAATGTTAACTACTGTATGTTTAAGCACTTATTTTAACTGATATTATACATATGTATTATACTCTTATAAGATGTATGTAGATAGTATAAGAAATGTGCAGAATACGACAGTTTAATGGTGGAGGTATACACAAATATTGATAGATGTCTTGCAATGCACTGTTGAGGAACCTGCGACCCAAGTTTTTCATCCCCGACCTTGTCAGGTATTGAACAATCAATAAATAAAGAACACAGAATTATTAAATATAAAACACAGAATTTGTGTGATTATACTAAATGATTTACAAATAAACACCACTGCATATTTACAACTGTTACACATGCTGATGTAACGCAAATGTTTCCAACTTGGGATCAATAAAGTATATCTTATCTTAAGATGATCGATGGCTACTGCCATATTTGCAAAATTTGCCTCAGAACCTTCACAAGTGCATGTTTCAGGCTTATCAATTAACAACAGGAGGGGTCACAGACATAAGACCAGCTATAAATAAAGCTCCTCTGACCTTAGCTGTCATGTGGGTATATATTAATGCTGCCCATTATGGGCACAAGCAATTTTCACCCATTTATTAATTATATGTTTTAAATTTGAGTGTTCCTATCCCCTCAACCTCCAGGGATGTACCCAGTTTAATACTGGCAACTTCTTATTATGGGAAATACGAAAACTTCTTTTAAAACTACAATTCCCAGTAGAGACGTGCCATAGAACATGTTGCGAAAGTCGAAACACACAATAGCCAGCATGTGTAGTTCTGGGGACGGGGTGGGGGAGGGGGGGACGGGGTGGACCCGTTCAAATCCAGTTTGGACAGTCTGCCGTGGTTCCATCCCATTTCAAAGTGCTGTTCGACGCTCGGCGTAACCCTCGTAGCACACTCAAACATCCAATCACAGAGCTTGAGGACTATCACGGGGTTGTCAAGCGAAGTGGAGAGAATACTTACTTCCGGGTGCAAAATTCTCTAAAGCACCTACTATGAGCTGCTCCGACCCTCGGTCCTAACGGATTCCAACGGTCCTGACGGTTTATTAATCAAACAAATAAATAAACACAAGGATAATTGTGTGTTATTGTTGAGTAAATAAGAGTGTGTGGTTTAGAAAAGAATAAAAAATGTGAAGGAAAAAACGATGAAACAATACAGATTTCAGTTTTCTGAGCCCCTACTCTCCCCATAACTGACGGCAACAAAAGTCCTACATTATTCAATTGAAATAAAGAAGTAAAAACAATAGGTGTGGCTTGATATTGAATAAGAAAAAGGTTGATAAACGCTGTGAGAATGGATCTGCGGAGAGCATTTCGCCGCGATCCCAACTCGTATATTACCAACGTTCAGGGAGCTCTATGCAAGTCAATGGGACGTCCTGCCCGTTGAAAACTGACTCTCAAGGGGTACCCTGTGCGTAATAGTGTGACGGGGAGGGGCCCTGACCGACCGTCAACATGTGACGGGTTGGGAGTGAGAACGTGTTGCTCTCTCGCGTATTCCCTTAAGACCCACCCCATCTCACTCCTCGTGCTGAAACCTACCAATCAGAGTAGGGGCGGGTCTTCACAGAAGACGTTTGGGGAACAAAATCAAGCTTTTTAAAAGGCGAGTGGATTTTGGCAGGCAGTGAGTGCGGACCAACGATTGAATGATAACAAGAACAGCTCTCACCAAGTACGACTCGGTTCCCCTCGTTCGTACCAAAGAGCCATTCAAAAGAATCGGCTTGTTTGCGACCGACACATCACTATTAGGTAGCAAAACACGGAGATATGCTCACCTTAGCTGTTATTCTGATCAAAAGTCGTGTTCAATGGCATTAAAACGAGAAAAAACGCAGCTGAAGTTTAATCCATAGGTTAATCCAATGTGTCTGTCACTTTGAAAAAAGTATTGATAATCCATAATTCAATTTGTATCCAAAAATCGGAGAATAAAAATGAGCTGCTAATGGTAGCCACCAGAGTGTGTCACAACTCCGGTTTTGGCTACGTGTCACTCCCACACCTTATTTGGTAACCTGTGTGTATATGTGGAACTTTCCCTCGATTCCATTGGCTCTAGCGGTTAAAAAGAGATGTCAATCAGCAAAATCGACCAAGGGGGGCCAGAGATATGGAAAATCCACCCAAATGACCCCAGAAGTGTTTTTTTTGTTGCTAAACCTCTCTAAAAAGGTCAACGTCACTTGTTTTGCATCAATCTTTATACAGGGTACTTATTATATGTTGTACTTTGGATTCCTAAAGCTTTTAGTCTACCATCCCATCATTTAAGGGTAGTTTTCACTATAAGTAAAAAATAATTTTTGGACGGACACTATAATTTACAGCTTTTTACTATGTTCAATCTGAATGTTCTTTAAAATAAAAAACATCTATATTGATTCTGACTTTTCTACATCCAACTCAAAGGTTTATCATTACTTTGAGAACAAAGATTATTAATTTTCCCCTTTTAGAAGGGAAGATATGGTCATTTGTTCTGGAAGTGTCATTTTCGAAACCTGAGACCTGAGACCTGAAATAAGATCCCATGGACCGGAAGTAGATGGGCGTGACTTCGCCACTCTATAGAGAGGCGAAGTCCCTCCCCTTCCGGTGGGACTCATGGGACCTTATTTCGGAAAAAGTTTGTATTGAAGTCAATGGAGAGAGAAAGATTATCTTTCGATCCCATTTGAATTGTGCCACGAATTACACATATGATGTTTGTCAATCTTAAATAATAATTTCCACGTCAAAAAAGTCACAGTTTGTCGTAAGACTGCTGAAATATAAGACTATGAAAAATACGCAACTAGAAAGATTACAAATCCCAGAATCCCGGTCCCGCATGCTGGCTCTTACGGAACCGACTAACTCCCCTTTTGTGTATGTGCAGCTCTCAACATGCCCAGACTTGTAGTGATTTTAACCTCTTTTAATACTTTTCGCCTCATTCTGAAAGAAAGAAGTGAAATGTGCCAACGTGACGGCCGTCTTGGTGTGTGGTGCGAGACTGGAGATGTAGGTCATTGAGCGGTCCACACAAAAAAAAGTGTTACTTCGCAGTTTTACGACACATTTTTATTTTTTTGACTTGTAAAATTATCTTTTAAATTGACAAACATCATATGTGTAATTTGTGGCACAATTCAAACGGGATCGAAAGATAATCCTTCTCTCTCCATTGACTTCAATGCATAACTTTTGCGAAATAAGGTCCCATGGAGCTCAACCGGAAGGGGAGGGACTTCGCCTCTCTATACAGTCTATGGCCATTTCTCAATCTCGAGGATTCTGGCTTCCAAGCCAATATTTCAAGGATGCTACGTCATCGAGTGCCACCGAAGGACTGTTCCAATCTCCAGCATACTTGGAATTCCACCGAGGCCGCGTCCTTGGTTTGGGGGAAATTTCGAGGCTGCACATGGGTAGACTTCGCGTCCTTAAAATCCCCACAATGCTTTGCGCACAGACCAATTTAAAAAACCCTTCCGGAGAATGGCTGAACCGACGCAGCACACATTTAAATGTAAGTATGTAGTGGCGTAGAACATGTGTTGGTAAATATGTTACTTTGTTACATTTGTTTGTTATCACCAAAAATGTGTTCCGTGAAAGTAAAGCAAGTTCATAATTAGATAGACATCGTGAGGTATTTATTTTCGGTACAGTTTATGTTGAAACCATTAGAGAGAGTGGCACACTTGTTAGCCTGTTCCATTCTTCTTTGTTTTCCGAAGCCGTGGCTTGGAAGTATACTTGCTTCGTTTCTGAAGGAAGTGACTTGGAAGTACGCGACTACCAAGCCAGCATCCTCGAGAAACACCCTATGATTGTAACCGAGCTGCTGCTAACCACGCCCCTTTGGATCTACTGCTGGCCACGCCCCTTTGAAGCGTCTGCCTGCTCCAGTATCATCAGAAACTCAGTTAAACGCTGCCCTGATTAAACGCCATATTATGTTCCAAACCACATCAAGCAATATTTCTGAAACAGTATGGAGCTCAAACGCTTTCTCTCTCGTGGGTTTACCACAAGGACATTACCTTTTTATATCCGGCTTCTTTACACATACTCTCTCCAGTACAGCGTTAGCTCTGAGTGTTAGTGATGCTTGCTAATGTAAACAAAGACCATATTACTTCCAAAACACGTAGCGCATTGTTTCTGATACAGCACATAGCTGGACATGTTCTTTATTCAGTGTTTACCACTAGAACAGTGCCATTATATGTATTTTATATATAACAACTTTACTCTAAGCCCCTCCCGTAGACATCCTGCTGAATACACAGACACACAGCTGGGGGAGGGGATTCAGCTAGCGACTGTATAGAGAACCGCAGTGACGCATCCTAAAACCCGGAAGTAAGTTAGCATTTTTACCACTTCCGGTTCCTTCGATAAAAAGCAATGCAATTTCTCCATAGGATTTTGGAAAATAGCTCCAAATAAGGTCTGTGTTTGACACAAATTGAAGAGACAGATCACGTTTTGTTCTACGACATTAAATACATCAGCAGTGACCCCGCTGGTGATTTCTGAAGAGTTTACGTGTCTGAAAAAGATGGTTGTTAACAAGTGGCTGAATAGGACTACAGAAGTTGTCCAGGCCGTTTTACGTCATTACACCGAACACGTAAAACACTCCTCTAAGTTTGTTTGCCCTGTTCTGCTTGAAAGCAAGTACCTGCCTCCTGCAAACTGTTCAAACAAACGCTTCAACTTGTACCATTTACAATCTGTATGTTTGAATATGGATCTTAAATTGGTGTGACCAACAGCGACCCTGCAGTAGTTCGTTTATAGCATAACGTTAGCATTTAGCTTCTGGCGACTACATTTATGATTAGAAAATTATAAAAGTAGGGTAGACATGTGGATATTATCCGGCTGAACAAAACGTGATTCGTCTCTTAAATGTGTTTCAACCACAGACCTTATTTCGAGCTATTTTCCAAAATCCTATGGAGAAATTGCATTGCGTTTTTGACGAAGGAACCGGAAGGAGTTTACATCCGGGTTTTAGGACGCGTCACTGCGGTTCTCTATATGGAGACGATTAGGTTGGGATGTATGTGGAACGTTGCCAGGAGTTCAACGTAAAGCCAGCCCACATTTTAGTAATGTTGTCATGACTGCAGAAAATCTGGATCAGCTCCGTTAAACCCCCGTTTTTAGAGATGTGGGTAAGGTAGAAACGAGAGAGGGTTGTTTTTCCTGACACTTTGTGAGTCTCCTAACACACATATTTATGTATAAAAGACATCAAAAAGTACCACCTCTGCACCAAAGTAATACTGTCAGCAGAAGTTTAGTCAAAGTCACACATGGATGTGTTTTATCAGGGGGCATGAAGGTTGAGAAGTGTGCAGTGTTGGTTAACTAATGCCTGCTTCAAGCTGCACTTAATATTTAAAGTGGATTCACTCATTAATTAAGCTCATAAGGTGCATGGCTGAGCTCTTTACTAACTGCTTCTTCTGTCTCTCTTTTCCAACAAACCGGTTCCAGAGCCGGTTGCGGCCTAGAGCCTGATTTAGTTATATCTCTCACAGGCTCCGCCCTCTAATGGACTCTATGGGTACTACCTTATCCTGCAAGCATTCTCCCACTGAAAACTCTTATAGACGTGGCCGGCCAAGGGCGGGGCTACCTGAATGCGTGCGCATCACACCCTATAAAAGGAGGCCTCGCCTCCTGACTGTCATCCCTTTCTCTTCAGCCAGCGGAAGTGATCCCACGAGAGACCGGAAGACGTTTTGAAGAAGATAGAGTAAACTTACCTCCGGGGAGTCGCCACTGCTAGAGATCCGGGCCTGTCCTTCGTGCCCTAGCTGAAATAGCGGGCGCCGATCCCCACCACCTTGCTTCGAGTGTTGGAGGACCAGGATATGGCCCGGCGGTGCCGCAGGGCTGGTTTCTCTCTGGATGATGATCATGGCGGCGGGTGTGTGGGCTACTCACTCATTGCTAGAGATGCCCCCGCCTCACCAGGTCAGAGCGATTATTGGGCCGCAAGGCCGAATAAGTAGCTTGGTCCACGGGCCTTGCCCCAGGCCCGGTTCCCCCGGGGACCGGTGCTCGGTGGTTTCACATGATATAGGGTTGACCCTACTTCATGACAGGCCGCCGCCGCTGCCCGCCGTGTGATGTCCCTGGATATCACGCCGCGTGGCGCTTTTCAAAGAGGACCGTGTTGGTCTCCTGGGAGCCCCCGTGTTGTCGGAAGGGCTCTTTGGAGCGATTTCCTTGCTCGCAGGATAAGGAGCAATCGCAGCGAATGGCTGCTTTTTGCCCATCCCCAGAGGAGGAAACACTGTCCTACACTCCCCGCCCCTGCTGTAAATTCCAGTAAAAGGAGCCAGCAGGAGGGCGTGTGAGTGGAATAAATCGAGTGCTGTTAAGCACTGTGCGGGTTCAAGAGACGCTATTGCCGGCGTACTGTTGTTGCATTTCGCCGTTGAATGGGAAATGCAGCATTAATACGTGGGTGCGCGGCCCTCGTGAGAGTGGCCGCGGGGCGTTCAGGGACCTCCGCAGGAGAACGGTGGTTTACGGCTGTAAACTCTAGTTCTAGAGTGGTGTGTGTGTGTGGGAAAAATGCATTCGGTAAAAACGATTGTTTTTTTCCAGAGTAAAGAGTTATATCTTTCCACAATTCCACTTTTCCCCATAATGTTCGTTTCAAAGAGACGGCATTGTGACGGCGCGCGCGGCCCTTCCCCCGAGGACGAGCCGCGCGGTGCGTTCAGGGTCCTCAATAAATAATCGGCCCTTCCTGTGTCGACCCTCCAGGGGCAAAATCTTCCCTTCGCGGAGAGTTTTGCGGCGGAACGGGTCACCAGAGAGTATAATGCAGCAGATCACTACGTTTTCTAATAAAAATGAGGTGATCTGTATCCAAATATACACGCTTCAGTCGCCTGGAGGAGGAGAGGATGCAGCTTAGCCGGATGCTAATGCTGGCTCCTCCTCAGGTTTCATCACGCGCTCCTCACGCTTCTATGCAGGTGAGGGAGCGTAGTGCAAGGTGAAGCGGAGGGAGAGGCGCCGGCAGGGGAGTTCCATGGCTGCGGCGCCTTCCACCTCTACGACCCGTCCCGAGGTACCGGAATACCGGTAGCCGCGGGGACGGGCTGCCCGACCTCGGCATGCTCCGCAACAGCAAAGAGCAGCCGTGTGGGGTGCGCCGTCGGCCCGAAGCTGACAGGCGGAGGGAGGTAGCGCCCCGGCGGGGAGAGATGATCTCTTCACCGGGGACGCTAGGGCGAATCCCTCCTCCTCCCTGTTTAATGCACAGATTCCTTTGTCCTCTTATAAAAATAAAGAAAAGGTTAATCTGTAGCCAAGTCTAAGTGTCCTTTGTTTCCGCAATGATACACTTACACACGATGTCTGTACTGATTACCCACTCGCCGCCCCAGCTATTGCTCCTGTAAAGGAGGAGGCTAGTGGGAGTGCGCAGATGAGAGTGATGAAATATAGGCAATGTTTTCATAGTGCTACACATATACAGAGGCATTATGGCCGGCGTATTGCTGTTAGGGAACACATTAAGCCTGGAGCTAAGACTCCGATTAATGCAGGTTACCATGGGGGTAAAAGTGGCATTATGGCAGCGCCCGCTTTCTCAGAAGAGAGCGTGGCGGTGCGTTCAGGGACCTCAGTAAAACACACTACTCCTGTAAAGACTCCGATTAATGCTGTTCACCGTAAGGAGAGCAGCATTATGAAGGAGCGCGCGCTCAGTCATGAGCGGGCGGAGGTGCGTTCAGGGTCCTCAGTAAACAGTCGGCCCTTTCTGTGTCGACCCTCCATGGGCAAACCTTCCCTTCACGGGGAGTTTTGCGGCGGGACGGGTCGCCAGGGAGTATCGCAGTTTTATCGCTGTGGCCCCACAGCTGAGGGCATGCCCGTTAACACAGTGTTATGGGGAATGGAAACTCAGTTGTGTACTATCAAAGTGGATGGACAGGACGCTGAGACGGGGTTATTCACTCCAGTTTTGCAGCGTCCCACCTCCTTTTATGGGCATACGGGAGGGGAACCTATCCTCGCAAGTGAGGACGGGTTTCCTCTCAGCAGAGATTCAGGCCCCCAGCGCAGGGAAGAGGGTCATTATTCCATGTATTTCCTGGTTCCCAAGAAAACAGGGGAATTCAGACCCATTCTAGATCTCCGCGGCCTGAATCTCTATATTTCCCGCAGGAAATTTCGCATGTTAACTATAAAACAGTTACTGGGGCTTGTGCAACCGGGCGATTGGTTCACCACCATCGACCTGAAAGACGCATATTTTCATGTGGAGATTGTTCAGGAACACAGAAAATATCTGCGCTTTGCCTTCCAGGGGATAGCCTACGAATACAACAGGCTGCCGTTCGGCTATTCCCTATCCCCACGCACATTCAGCAGTTGTGTGGCCACAGCGCTTCAACCGCTGCGCGCACAAGGCATGAGAGTTTTCTTTTACATAGACGACCTCATAGTCATGGCTGGGTCACGGGAACAGGCAATGTTTTGCACAGCACAATTGATCACACACCTGACCAAATTGGGCTTCGCGATCAATTGGAAAAAGAGCGCCCCCATACCTCACCAACGGGCGTTGTATTTGGGTGTGGTGCTCGATGCAGGCGCGCTACGTGCCACCCTGTCAGAGAGCAGAAGTGCGTCCCTTCTCCGGGCGGTCCACAGGCTGCGACAGGGGGCGTCAGTGACAGCTTTAACTGTCAGGCAGACTTTGAGTCTCATGGCGGCTGCTCACAATGTGGCCACATTTTGGTTGCTGCATATGCGTCGCCTGCAGAGGTGGTTCTCCAGCCGGCGTTTGGATCCCAAGAGCACAAACAGCGGCTGGTGATCATCCCCCCCTCAGTGGAGGGCAACCTCCGGTTTTTGGGGGTCCCCGGATCACCTCCGGAGGGGGTCTCCACTGGGACGGATGACCTCCTACATCACAATGTTCATGGACGCATCCAGAACAGGATGGGGAGGGACCTGCCTGAAGAGGGCTATAGGTGGGCGCTGGGCTCTAACAGAGTCTCGACACAGCAACCTCCTAGAGCTACGGGCGGTAGTGTTAGTCCTCCAGCATTTCATGCCCCTAATTCAAGGGAGACATGTAATGGTCAGGAGCGACAACAGCACCACAGTGGCTTATATCAACAGGCAGGGCGGAGTCTGCTCCGCCGGCTTGTTGGCCACAGCGGAGAGGCTGTGGTTATGGGCTTCAGAGGTGGTTTTATCTCCGAGAGCCCTCCATATCCCGGGACTGGAGAACAGGGGGGCCGACCTCATTCGAGGGGCGGCCCCCTGCCAGGCGAATGGATGCTTCACCCGGAGGTGGTGAAGCAGATCTGGGCCCAGTTCGGGAGAGCGGAAGTGGATCTGTTCGCCAGCCGGCGCAACAATCACTGTGCCCTGTGGTTCTCCATGGCCCTGAGCGACGACCCGCCCTTGGGGGTGGACGCGTTTGCACACGAGCCATGGCCAAAGAAGCTGCTCTACGCCTTTCCACCGCTGCGTCTCATTCTCCCTCTCCTGGGGAGAGTGAGGCGAGAACGTCTGTCAGTCATTCTAGTGGCTCCGGACCGCGTCGGGGCGACGTGGTACTCAGAGATGACACAGATGAAGGTGGGCCAGCCCTGGGCGGTCCCCCAGTTCTGGGGGGCGATGTCCCAAGAGGCAGGTGCAATCGGGGCGTTACCCTCACTCGGCCAGCCTCTCCAGGTTTGGCTCCTGAGAGGGACAGGCTGAGACGGGGTGGATTGTCTGACAGTGTTATTCAGTCTATCCAGGCAGCTAGAGCTGGATCCACCACAGCCTGTTACAGGCCAAAGTGGCAGGGATTCCAGCGATGGTGTGAGGAGCAGAGAATAGAGCCCCTGTCATGTGAGTTAGGCTCTATTTTGTCCTTCTTACAGTTACTGGTGGACAGAGGGCTGGCGCATTCAACAGTGAAGGTGTATGCGGCAGCCATCTCGTCCTGTCATGAGGGATTTGGCGGCAGGTCAGCCTTTAGTCAACCACTGATGTCGCGGTTTTTGCAGGGGGTCAGGAGGCTGCGCCCAGTAGTGCACGCCTCCGCCCCGCAGTGGGACCTGCCCCTAGTGCTCGAGGCTCTGGCCTCGGGGCCGTTTGAGCCTCTGGAGCTCTCCTCTCTGAAAGCATTGTCGTGGAAAACAGCTTTGCTTCTTGCCTTAACGTTAGCCAAAAGGGTGTCCGAGTTAACTGCTCTGTCGGTGCACCCGAGCTGTTTACTGATTCGGGGTGACCGGAGCGGCGCGACACTCAGACCGAACCCCTCCTTTGTGCCCAAGAGCCTAAGGAGTGCGTTCAGGTCAAGGGCTATTCAGCTAGGGGTTTTTAGCCTCCCTCCCCATGGGGGGGACAGGGAAGCTAAATTGCACCTCCTTTGCCCGGTGCGTGCGCTAGCTTGTTATGTGGAGCGCACGGCTGCCCTTAGACGCACCGAACAGCTGTTCGTGTGTTTCGGGGGCGGGGTGATCGGGAAAGCTTTGTCCAAGAAACGCCTGGCAGGCTGGCTCTGCGAGTGCATTGCACAGGCCTATGGGCAGGCAGGGAGAGCCTGCCCCACAGGGGTTCGTGCGCACTCCACACGGGCTGTGGCTACATCAACAGCCTTATTCAGCGGTGTGAGTGTGGAGGATATATGCACAGCGGCGTCTTGGTCGACGCCAGGCCCCTTCATAAGGTTTTATCTCTTGGACATGTCGGGCTCTTTCTCCTCGTCTGTGCTTGCGGGGGCAACACAGGACTGGTAGGGGGGGGGGCTGTGGGTCAGTTGGCATCTGTAGGCAAGCGCGGCAGGGTGTGCTCTGTCAGCCGCAGCCCAGACTTCTCCACGGTCACGACCGGGTTAAAGGAGAATGTGGGGCAGCAGCTGCTGACCAGAAAGGCCGGTCAGGGACAGGAGGGTGGAATGTTGGGTTTGGACGACAGTGCGTACATTTATCGTGGCCTGTGAGAGATATAACGTTGGGTTACGTATTGTAACCCTTGTTATATTAACACAGGCGGAGCCCTCTACTCAGGGCACTGTCTGTCCTATTCCGCTCGCTGAAGAGAGGGTAGGATGACAGTCAGGAGGCGAGGCCTCCTTTTATAGGGTGTGATGCGCGCGCATTCAGGTAGGCCCGCCCTTGGCCGGCCACGTCTATAAGAGTTTTCAGTGGGAGAATGCTCGCAGGATAAGGTAGTACCCATAGAGTCCAGTAGAGGGCTCCGCCTGTGTTAATATAACAAGGGTTACAATACGTAACCCAACGTTACACCCAGGCCACTACCAGTTTTTTTTTGTGCCATTTTGCTGGATTTATTTGTGAATATTTACAGCGTTGCTGCCCATAGTGATAGCCCTATAGTTTAAATCTACTGCCCAATAATAAACATATGGACATGGGTTACTATTTAAAAAAAATTGTAAATGTATTTGGGAACCATCCATGTGAACATATTTTAAGTGGGGGTGTACCTCAAATTGTCTTTTTTATTTTGGAGTTAAATGCATCAATCTGGTGCACTTTGAGGGGGAAATAAAGAGACTAGATCTATGGAAACACCCATATGAAACAGAACTGTATGTATTTAAATAATCATAAAATCATAAGAACATGGCCATAACCAATAACATACCATATCCAATATAAAAAAACATTGAAAGTTGCTTATTTATTTATTTTTGGTTCATTTATAGTTGTGAGTGTGTCTGGGCTCCTGAACCAGCCTCACCTGTCTCCCTCCTCTCCTCTCTTCTCCCTCTTCTCCCTCCTCTCCCTCCTCTCCCTCCTCTCCCCCCTGCTCCTCTTTGAGGCAGCAGCAAAGACTAGTTTTAGCTCTCGACACGTTTTTAAAGTTTATCTTTATCTGTTTTTTATTATTATTCATGCATCATTTTTACTAATCACTCCCCCCTCAAATGTAAATATGTGTTTACATAAATGGTGACCAAACCGTTTGAGACCCACTGAGATAACTTAGACTAAGTTAACTATCTAAACACTCAGAGAGTTCTTAACCTCACCTGAGCTGTAGTTATCTCTCTCAGTCTGACAGCAGAGGACTCTCCCTCCACCTTGTTGTTGAAACATCTCCTTATCTGTTAGAGCAGCTAGCTAACCAGATGCTAACAACAAAATACAAGTAACCGGTGCACGCACTCTCTCTCTCTGTCGCTCCCTCGCTCGTGCCACACATACACACACCCTCCCTAGCTTGAATGACACACAGCCACAGAGACCAATCGAGGGCTTTGATTTATGATCGGTATGGAAGTTGCCATATCGGCAGGCCACATCATGTAGACAGACAGTCACCCTGTGTGAGGCAGACCCACATTTGCGCAGGCCATCGGGAGGACTGTGAGGTTTCCCGATGGCCTTTTTTTTAATGAGCCGTCTGTAAATGCCGCTGAACCAAATTAATAAACAATGAACCACAGCACTATATAGTATAAGGTTGGAAAAGTAGTTATTTAATGTAGTCTGGCTTTGTATGATTACACGGTCCTCAAACACACACTCAAAGGAAACTGTCCCTGAATGACTTTTAAACACATAGGAATGTATATTTGTTTGCATTTATTGGCATTACATTTAAAGCAAGAGACTTTTCAACTGAAGCTGGTCCTTAACCATTTATTCACTTGTGCAAGTGCAGCACACCAGTCTCTTCCAAAAAGCAGGCTGCCTGGCATTGACTTTCTCATTCTATGGGGAGTACAATAAAAAAAGAGAATCAGTAGAGAAAAACATGTCATTTTCTAACATTCAACAAAATGCTGACAATCAGGAGATATCTTTGACCTGTTAAACCCGGGCAAGGGCTGCAGGCTTTTTTTTCACAAAACGGTGTCTCAGGGCTTCTTAACATTTAACAACCTATTAATGTGTCATACCCACTTAATGGGAAGAAACACAGCTAACTGACGATATGAACAATGTGCTAAATGCTAACACACTTAGCACTTAGCAGAACTCACGGTATAAATACTTTATTACTTATTGGATCTGCACAAACAAGATATCAGATTAAAGCTGAGATTCCACAGATTCTCGAGGTATAAGTATCATCACTGTGCAACCAAAACTCAGGCCAGCGAAGGCAAACCCAGATAACACACCACGTAGCTTTACGGAGCCAAAACGGAAAATATGTCATTTTCAAAACTCATGAAGGCTCTGGACAAAGAAGCCAGATTTATGACTTCAAGATTTGTGATGCTTTTATATCAGACAGAGAATCAATGAACGGAAACGAAGTAAGCAGAAGAGAAGTTCAAACTTGATAACACCTCTCTGCTGGTCTGTTCCACTTGACTTAACATTTTAAATCCTATCTTGTCTGGTCAGGTCCACTCTACTGTTGTGTACTGTTTAACTTGTCTGACTCATCAGAATGTAAGTGATTACATACCTTTGAGAAGATACTGCGGAAGAAGCGGGAGAAGCAATTGCTGCTCCTCTTTGCCTTGTTCTCCTCAACATTGTCTTTATTTTTGCTGAGACGCTCAGAGTCAGGCTGACACTGGACAACAGAGATCTGGCTGAGGGTTTCGTCATCCTCATCATCAGAGTCGGTAAACTGATGAACCAATGTTATAGAGCTGGCAGAAGACAGAGATGAGTCATTTCTGATAGCTCCCGGTGTCAGGTCCTTGTCCTCTATGTCCACTAACTGTAGCGGAATGGACCTAGCAGCGTTGCAGGATGTGGTGGAGGGTGTTTCTTGAGAACAAAGAGAGCCCTGTTTGTACTCTCCACTGCTCCTAGATGTCAAGTCAGCACTAGCATAACTGACGGAGTCATCTAAATGTTCCAATGGCTGAGTCTTTCTCTTGCGCCATCTACTGAAACTTCTCCTCCACTGAGACCTTATTTTCTTTCCTTTACCACTAGGCAGTCTCATGACCATTGTCTGGGTAGGCTCAGGGACCTCCAACGACGTTGGAGACTCAGGGACCACCAGTGTCTTAGTAGGCTCAAGGACCTCCAGTGTGTTTGGAGACTCAGGGACCTCTAGGTTCTTGGTAGGCTCAGGGACCTCCAGTGTCCTAGTAGACTCAGGGACCTCCAGTGTCTGGTGAGGCTCAGGGACCTCCAGTGTGTTTGGAGACTCAGGGACCTCCAGTGTCTTAGTAGACTCAGGGACCTCCAGTGTCCTAGTAGACTCAGGGACCTCCAGTCCCTTTGG
>CALSBZ010046807.1:108664-131968 GCA_943591055.1 Gobionotothen gibberifrons
CACACACACACACACACACACACACACACACACACGTTTTTATATTTGCATTGTTTTTGAAACCACAGCCCGTTTCGACTGATGGAAGTGTTTTGGGTCTTTGTAGAGCGTTTGCACCTCTCGATCACTGTACTTAAAGACGTTCAAAGCTCTCTTCAGTTCCATTTATTTGTTTTTATCCTCATCTCTCAACATCCTCTCACCATATTTTATATGTACAGTAACCATGACTACGACTGTTGTTCTAATTTGTTTATTTGTTTACATCAGACCGTAATGGTGTAAAAGTGTTATCATTCATCATTAATTTTCATTTTAACCAAGTACATTCTTTAACTGAGCTTTATCACCCGTTACTACATGACTGGTACTTTATCTCATAGCAACTGAACCATCTCCATGACAACTGAGAAACTCCCTCTTCTGCAGAAGGCCAAAGCATGTGGCAGGAAGTTGCTACTTATGATTACTTTCCATTTTGTTTTAATTGTGAAAAAGTGGATGTTGACTTGGATCTCCATGTATGTTCTGCATGTGTTCCCATGGTTCCAGAGTGTTTGATAGAAACACATGAATTACACAGAGGAAGGCTTTAATCCCTCCAACCAACTTCTATTGTTTCTTTCTTGTTTCTGCTGTACTCTTTTGCTGTCTTATGCTGCGTTCACACCGGACGCGATGCGAATATTCGCTTCACTCGAGTTTCACCACGGCTGTCAGCTGTGTTTAATCGCATCATTCAAACAAGACGCGCTGGCTAGGGGGCTACAACTACAACAAAATGAACATATTTGACCGTGATTAAATTGTAATACACGTTTCAAAATGATACCGAAGTAACAACATACTGATACCGGTTAGTAAAAACCATGAATTAATGCTTTGACAAGTCTGCAGACAGACGGCAGGCGGAAAACCTTTTAAAATGCATGTTGTCTAAATGGAGATCGGTTAAGCTAACGCAGTATATACTCCGACCGTCCACACTCACAACAACGGCCTACAGACATAAATAAAGCAGCGACTGTATTCGCCATGACACAGACAGTCTGTGGTTTGTACTTGTTTAACTTTTGTCTCGTTTCTGAACAGATATGAGGAGCTGTGAGCTCTGAGGGCTAACAGCTAATGTTTTGGTTTTGTGGTTCAACGTCAGTGACGGCAGTCTGAGATCCTCACTGCCGATTGGCTACCGCGAGATCTCCTCATTCGAATTTGACGCTCGAGTTGATCAAATTGAACTGGAGCGTTTGTCGCGGCCCCCTTCAATCGCACCGCGGCATTCACATCAACCGCGCCATTGGAGCTAATTCGCGCCTGTCCACGTAATTGCGCTGCCCCCAAAGATCACATCCTTTCTGTCGTGGAAAGTGTATAATAAAATCAAAAAAAATGTCAGTAACAAAATACATTTTTTCAAGAGCGTCCCTACATGGTGACTATGCTAACAGTTGAAACTATGAGATTCTGTAGTCACTAGGGGTGTAACGGTATCCGTACCCGTCCCGTACCGTCACGGTTCGGCACATGCAGTCACACGGCGAATACGCCTTTTTTTACGAGTGGGAAAAAAGTCACTCAGGGCAGTATTACACTATATATAATCCCGGGGGTGGTATTGCGCCTAAAAGCCAGCCGCCCGTAAATAACAAATGCAGAACAAGAACAACAAACACTACAAAACGAACAAAATACATGAAGAAGAAACGTTAGTAGTTATGGCGAGTTCACGCAACACACAGGAGCAAGAAGACCCACCTGCTTCGTTTAAATCCGGTGTGTGGGAACATTTCGGGTTCCCTGTGGACTATAACAATGATGGGGTGCGAGTTGTGGATCGGACGAAGACGGTGTGTCGGCGGTGTTTCACAGCGGCGAGGTATGCTAGTGGTAACACATCCAACATGCTAAATCACATCCGAAGGCATCACCCAGATTTGTCAATCACCGGAGCCCGGCAAAAGACGACAACTGTGCAACAGCTAATCCCCGCTGTTTTTAAGAAGCCACTAGAAATGACAGCCGAGAGACCAAAACAAATAACCGAAGCAATTGTAATAATGAGTCTGTTTATCCTAATGTAGCCATGTTGGCACATTGTTACCTGGCTGTACCTGCCACCTCAGTCCCCAGCGAGAGGGTTTTCTCGACGGCAGGTGACATAGTTACCGCCAACAGATCTGCCCTCACTACTGACAACGTAGACAAACTGATCTTTTTGGAAAAAAAACTTTAAAATAGAGTGAAGCTTTTATTTAGGCATAATGGCCTCACACACACACTCACAAGTTAATGAATACAGATGTTAGACGCTGCTCCTAAAGGTACAGATTTTATTTTTGTTTTATATTTATCATTGTATTTATTTTATATTTTGACATCAGGAGATGTTATACAGTTCTGTATTGCCTTTTATTGTGATTGAAACACTTTCTTATTATTTATTTTAATATTTTCAAGACATTCTTTTTAGTTGTACAGCTTATTGAACCTTTTTGTTTGTAATATGGGCCATCTGAGTGTGTGTGTGTGTTACTGTTTGTGGTTTGTTTTTAACTGTAATCCAAATGTTAGAGTTCCTTTACTTATTTTCATACCGAAACATGCACTACTGTTCAAAATAAATAACAGGAAAAAAAAATTATGCATTTGGGACTTTTTTTTGCTTTTCCTTGTTGTTTCCCGAAACCGTACCGAACCGTGACCCCCGAACCGAGGTACGAACCGAACCATGACTTCTGTGAACCGTTACACCCCTAGTAGTCACTGTACGATAAAGTGCTGACTCACCGTGTCCATGCCGTCATGGCTGTTGGTGAAGAGGATGGGCTCTGGGACTCTGAACTTGATCTCTGAGTGGATTTCTTTCAGGTCAGTCACGTTGAGAATCGGCTCCTGGAAAAGGTCGAAAATCAACTCTTATTCATGGAATACAAAAATATAACATATACACATACTATTCACTTTTCAAGAAATGAATTGGCATTGTGGCTCTACAGGAGAGAAGACAGGCAATGAAGGAGACAGAGATGCTTCAAACTAAGGACGTTTGAATATAAAATAAAACCTTTTAATAATTATGATTAACGTTCTATGGCTTGTTATTTACTAAAACAGACCTTGATTTTATATCATTTATGGTTCCTAAAAAGGGGAAATTAATTCCACTCTGCATTTTCTAGTCGAGATCTAGTGTGTTATCCGAGGTGAAAATCTGATTCAGATTCAGCCTCAATTCATATTCATTATAGATAATTAATCAGTAAAATGTATGCATTTTAGATTTGGCCAAAATAAAGTCATTACGAATAATTTTTGATTCACCTGGGAATCAACATTAGTAAATTAGTCATTTTTTACCGGCAATATTCTGTTGTCATGTTCACATTAACAGTTGCTTTTTTGATTTGATCTCTTTTCATTTTCTTCATATGCAGCACATGATATATGCATTTAGTGAGGTAGTGTTAGGTGCCGCACAAGACGTGACCTCTGACGGGAACATGCACTGAGTCTGAAGAAATACCACTAGGGGGAACTACTGCCGTGGTACCAGTGTTCTTTGAATCAGGCTCTATGCATTGTCCTGCCAGCTAAGGCAAGGTAAACTGGCTCTGACCAATAGAGCGATGCAAGAACTCATTCTAAAACCTGGTAACCAGCCAGCATTTAAGCTCTTCAAAGTTTTGTTGGGTCAAAGTCAAAGGTTTTGGAACATGTTTTTGGTAAATTACCTCAAATAGGTATGTGGTTAACACAAGCTGAAGATTTGTTTTTGTTCTACAACACAAAATACGTCAGTAAACACCCCACTGGGGAATGTTTTGGAAGCTTTTAAATGTCTTAAAAACAGCGGATGCTATCAAGTGTCCAAATGAGACTACTAATGTCATCAAATCGGACATTAGCCACCTTTAGCTTAGCAGTGGTGATGTGGAGCTGTGGGATAGTCATGTCGTTGGTTTGTTGCCTCGCGTTAGCTTTTTAGTTCTGGCTTCAAAAATCATAAAAGTGCTATTCATTTGTGGAGACGATCCTGCTCAACAAATCGTGTAAGTATGATAAAGGTGTGTTTGCCACAGATCTTTTTTTGTCTCGATATCCGATGGAAAGATCCCATAGCTTTTTGCCAGGGAGCTCTTGATGCTAACTTCCGTGTCGGCCATCACTGCACCTCTTTATTTGCATCACGGCTCAGCTGCTCAACCATGTGTTGCTATTAAAGTGAACTTAACGTTACCATCAGTGACCACAGACACCGAGGACAGTAATAATGCGTGATTCTACACTTTATTCCATTTCAATTTCAATTTCAATTTGCGGTCAGGTCTCTCACCCTGAGAAACTGATCCAACTCCAGGAGCTTTTTAGGGAAGAAGCAGGCGACCAGGTGCTCAGCCTACAGAAACAAACAGGAATAAACGTTGATTCATTAGAATAACATACTTTCCCCAAAGATTGTTACAATGAAGCATAAAGTGAACCAGAAAGCAGACATACAATGAAAGACAGATAGAGTGACCAGAGGACCAAATCCTTGGCTCAGGTGTGTGATGTCAGACACTTACCTCACTGCTGATCTGAGTCCTGAACGTCTCCACCTGCCAACACATTGGAGGCCAATTAAAACAATCAATCAGAATCTAAATACTTGATTTATCCAAGGAAAAACTGGGCTATGTGACAGTTGCTCCACCTTCGTTCAATAAACCATAAATAATAAAAAGGTTTTAGTAACAATTTAATTGAAATAAACCTCAAAGGTTATACTAAAATAAAAAATATATAATATGAAGATAATATAACATAATATATACTACATATATTTCTATATAAACATAAGAAGTTAAAAAGGGAGAATGTGCAATAAAAATATGAAATAAAATAAAGATATTGATGTAAACATAAGAAGTTAGAATAACATTTCATATAAATAGATCAAATACAATATGTATATAAACAAAATAAGTTAAATTAAAAGTGTGCACATTGCACTACATTATTTAACATGTACATTAATACAATATGTACTGTGATGTATAAGTATTAATACAACACTAATGCTGAGTTGCACAGTTTAATAGGGTTTGGATGCATGAAGATAGTCCTCCGTGCATTTGATATGAAATAATGCAGTACGGTACTATCAATATAAATATTTTGTATTCGAAAAATGTCTTAATATTAACAAACTACAACCATGAAATGCTCCCAGTTAGATTGTTAAATATAAGCAATTAAAAGCAGGAATAATGTAATATTCTATCATAATATAATACTTTCAAAAGAGCCATGGTCCATAATGGGTGCTTTTGATACTTTAAGTACATTTAGCTGACAATACTTCCATATTTCTATTCAATTCAGGCCTATCAGTTGTCATGAAGTGTTTTCAGACCAAAGTATTCTACTTTTACTTAAATAAAGGATCCAAGTACTTCTTCCACCACTGCCGTTAGTGTTCTACCATCGTTGTTGTTGGGACACATGGCCATTATGCAATATGTTACACACTAAAAGGTAAACATTGTAATTTAATAAAAAGCTATCTAATATAATATTAGTAATGTTTACTTCCGCCGAGAAGCAAACGAAGTAAAGAAAAACGTGTTAATGCTTCAGTGAGCAGAGCCAAGGACTACTGTTGTACAACTTGATGATATTACAGGGAGCCGCTAAGAAGCACATTATTGACCGGCTTAGAGCCTCTACGGTGATACAAACACATGTGGAATGTTCTCGGTGGATCCACACACTCACTTTGCTCTTCAGCTCGCGGTCGACTTTCAGTAAAGATGACATGTTGTTGAATAAAGGTGAAGAAGTGTCCAGGAAAATAACCGTTTACTGCTGCTCCAGATACACCGCATGCACAGCGTCAGGACAATGACGCACTCAGAAAGCGACACGTGAATGTAATGTGCTTGTTTTTCTAAATCCTCAGAGACACTTTTCCGTCAGTGGGATGTAGAGCCGCCCCTCCCAGACGCAGCAGTGAATGAAATCAAGCGAACCTCTTCTTCTTCTTCTTCTTCTTCTTCTTCTTCTTCTTCTTCTTCTTCTTCTTCTTCTTCGAAGAACAACAAGAACGACGACATCTAAACATAAATACACATGTTGAACAAAAGCAAGAATAACATGTTTTCTTTACGAGGGAAATAATATACTTATTGAACATGAACTAGAAATTGTTTTTGTTTTTTAATCACAGAACAATAGAAAAAGTGAAGGGGAGTTATTTATAATCCGTGTATAATCCGTGTATCTACCGTCCAATTGTTTTTCTTTATTAAACACGTAAACGGAAGAGCGTCTGAGAGGCCTTTTTGCTTTTTGCTTTTTACCTTACTAAATGGTCAAATGGTCATTGGATCGAGGCGAAACTCACGGAAGTGATTTCAAAACAAAAGCACTCGTTTGCTAAAATCACACTTTGAATCACTACAGTATCCCGCTGAAGGAACGGTGATTATTATAAACAAGGGGAATTTAGCGATCACAACGAAAGCGGCCAAGACACATTTTGCACCCAGAAAATTGATGTTATTAAGGGCTGTAAATATAATAAGCCTCTGTCTAAAATGGACAACATTGTTAGGAGATTTAAACTATACAGCTATTCTGCACTGCGGTCACTCAGCCGCCTCTCGAGTTTGCTTTTTCAAATCAGCTGCCCTTCATTATTCCTGCTATATTTGACAGTGATACACATATTTGTTACCACAAGTTCTTAAGGAAACTCACACTGTTGGACTCGGTTCTAGTTTGACTTCTACCAGAAATAAAATGAAGTACTTTTACTGTGTACTTTGTGAGTAATCCTCTGTCAAAGTTCCCTCCATAATGCATGTTTTTCTGCTATCTTTGATGAATGAAAAATAAATAATTGTACCATTACTTATTAATGAAATTAATACTGTTTGACTTTGTATTAGCCTACTACCAACAATACATTGAAGTACTTTTACTGTGTATTTTTTGAGAAATCCTCTGTCAAAGTCCCCTGCTGAGAACAACATCAAGCCACTTCTGCTAAGTTCGATGAGGGAATTATTTTTTGTTGCCATTAGTTCTTCGTGAGATTGATCCTGTTGGACTCAGTACTAGTGAAACTACCCCCACAAGTACTATGAAGTATTTACTGTGTACTTTTCCAATAATCCTCTGTCAATGTCCCCTCCTGAGAACAAGAATGCATGTTTCTCTGCTATTTTGAATAAGCGTTAAAAAAACTTTCTTCATGAGACTTATATTGTTGGACAGAGTATTTTAAGAGGATGGTAGACTTGATATCAGCAATACTTCCAGTCAGTACTCCAGCAGCAGCATTTTTACACCTTGGAAAGTCTTTAGAGACTGGCCTGGATAGCTGGTCTATCCTTCAGCACACTGACACACTCTGTCACTCTTGTTGGCCTCTTATGATGCTGCTGTCTTTTAATATATGATTATTTCTCAGCCGCTAGTTCATTCCTGGCAGATTCTTCAGTCTCATCAGCCTCATCCTTCCATCAGTCCCAGTCAAAGCATCAGCCTCCATATGATATTGTCCTGATGCTGTAAGGGTGATACCCCATGTGACACGATGGGCTCATAGGAACTCAGATGCACGATTCCATTGACTTTGTAATGTTCTTTATTATAAATGACTACAAAGTCTTCAATAATAATCACTAGGATCTACTGGGATTCTCACACGAATCTCCAGGTTCGACTAGGTTTGCATACAGGTCTCTGGTTTACAGGCATGGACACGATGAAGAGACAAGACGAACCAGCACAAGACAAAGGCAGAGAAGGGCTATATATACACACACACACACATTAGGTTATAGGGCACAGGTGGACACAATCAGGGGCGGGGACAACAATCAGTCTGACAGATGACACACAAGGACAGGAAGTGCAGACACCTGAAACGAAAGGGTAGAGTCAATACCAAAATAAGACAGAATTAGACAAACACTAGAAACACAACACAACAACTAACAGGACACTAACGCTGAAACCTTACACCATGATCACAAAATGACCCCTCTAGAGTCTGAGTGCCAAGGACCTCATATAATGTATGTCATTAATGTTACATCACCCATTATAACAATTTGATTTCCTTTTTTCTCTTCTCTTAACTAAATAGTCCTTTCTTTAAGTATAATACAATGTAAAGTCCTTTTCCTAGTTATTTAAACAAATCACTATCTGAGGATAATACAAACCATAAAACGCCCTTTACTAGAGAGCCATTGAAGCCCATGAAGAATTTATCCTTTCACAAATCTTTTCAACTGCTGTAAGTTAGGGCTCTATCTCTGCAGAAAATTAAAAATATTCTTCATTTGCAGTATTTTTTTAAAAAAGTGTTCAGAAAGACTGCATCAATTATATGCTATATGTATATATAATATCAATATTTGTATTAACTAACCAAAGTCAATTTAAATAGCGGGCACAAATGGGTTAATTACCATGCATGTGGTGTTTGATATAGTTTACGTTCAATTTCAACTATTTTAGGCAGTAAAACATAGACTAAACCTTTTTTAATAATTTACTATAATTTAGAAAGGTTTTAGTGAGAAATCATTTAAAAAGTAAACTTTTTTTTCATTTTATATTTAAATTTGAAATGTTTGTACACAACATTATTAATTTATACATTTCTAGCAATTTTTTTAATCCATTTATTTGTAATGTATTTCCTTGAGCCTGGGGAAGATATATCAGCATGTAGTTCAACATGCAAATTTTCTAATACAAGTAAGTATAAGTATAACATGGCAAAGGAAATAAAATAGGTTTCATAGGAGGATGTGGATTTATTTTCTCTCACCTTGTAATTACACAATCAAACAATGTAATGTAGCTCTGGCCTTCACTCACAAAAAAACATTTTGTTGAATTGGACACATTTTTCGATCTCTATTGACTGACATGCAATGACTGGGATTGATGGAAGAATCTGAGAGGAATGAACTAGGAGCAGAGAAATAATCATATTTTAAAAGACAGCAGCTTCATAAGAGGCCAACAGAGTGTGTCAGTGTGCTGAAGGATAGACCAGCTCTCCAGGCCAGTCTCTAAAGACTTTCCAAGGGGTAAAATGCTGCTGCTGGAGTACTGACTGGAAGTATTGCTGATATCATGTCCACCATCCTCTTAAAATACTCTGTCCAACAATATCAGTCTCATGAAGAAAGGTTTTTTTAACGCTTATTCAAAATAGCAGAGAAACATGCATTCTTGTTCTCAGCAGGGGACTTTGACAGAGTATTTCTCAAAAAATACACAGTAAAAGTACTTCAATGTATTGTTAGTAGTAGGCTAATACAAAGTCAAACGGTATCAATTTCATTAAGAACTAATGGTACAATTATATTTTTATCATTCATCAAAGATAGCAGAAAAACATGCATTATGGAGGGGACTTTGACAGAGGATTACTCACAAAGTACACAGTAAGTACATTTTATTTCTGGTAGAAGTCAAACTAGAACCGAGTCCAACAGTGTCAGTTTCCTTAAGAACTTGTGGTAACAAATATTTGTATCACTCGTCAAATATAGCAGGAAAAATGAAGAGCAGCTGATTTGAAAAAACAAACTCGAGAGGCGGCTGCAGTGCAGAATCGCTGTAGTTTAAATCTCCTAACAATGTTGTCCATTTTAGACAGAGGCTTATTATATTTACAGCCTTTAATAACATCAATTTTCTGGGCTCAATATGTGTCTTGGCCGTTTTAGTTGTGATCGCTAAATTCCCACCGTTCCTTCAGCAGGATTCTGTATTGATTCAAAGTGTGATTTTAGCAAACGAGTGCTTTTCTTTTGAAATCACTTCCGTGAGTTTCGCCCCGCCCCTCGCTCCAAGGACCATAGAGAGGCGAAGTCCCTCCCCTTCCGAGGGAGCTCATGGGCCCCCGGAAGCGGAAAATTATACATTGAAGTCAATGGAGAGAGAAAACGTATCTTTTGATCCCGTTTGAATTGTGCCACGAATGACACATATGATGTTTGTCAATCTTAAACAATCATTTCCATGTAAAAAAAGTCACAGTTTGTCGTAAAACTGTTGAAAATGAAATGGTTGGATCTATGAAACCTGATGTACTTATATGATTCTGTTTTCTTCAAGGTTGTATCTTCCTGGTCGAATGTACTTACTGTAAGTCGCTTTGGATAAAAGCGTCAGCTAAATGCAATGTAATGTATTGTAAAATATAAGACTATGAAAAATACGCAATGAGAAAGACTACAAATCCCAGAGTCGCGTAAGTGATGTCACCATTGTTTTCCTCCACTAAGAGATAGCTAAGATCAGCGCCATATAGATATAATCTATCTATATGGCGCTGGCCAAGATAAGATAACTTTAACAAGATGCCTGTGTGCTTAGTACCAGGTTGTTATCATACCAGCAATGGGTCTTGCTCGTTCTTTCGCTTCCCGTCTGATGAAAGGACCAGGAGTGGCTGGATCAAGTTAGCTACCTAGCTAGTAGCTAGCACGTTAGTTAGCATTACAGCCTTGTCATTTTTATTAGCCTTAACATTAAGTAACCCAACATGTTAAACAGTAAGAGTAGTAGTCATATTTCGTGAACCCTTTGAAGAGTACTGTCACACCGGTGTGATCATTCTATAATACACAACTTAAGCCCGGGTGAGAAATGCTAACGCTAGCATCGCCGATCGCCGATCTTTTCTTCATGCTATCTGCACAAATGGTTGACATTAAACATTAAAAAGACCAGGCAGTTCATAGAGAATCAAAGGCAGGCAGGCAGCTTTGCATGACATTCTTCTGGACGTGTTTCATTGTGGTGATAGTGAGGGTAGTCAATCCTTTTGTTGACAAGACAGTAGTGACGGCCATCTTGGTGACGTGTGTTGTTCTGCGAGACCAGAGATGTAGTTCATTGAGCGTTTCACACAAACAAATGTGTTACTTCACAGTTTTACGACACTTTTTTAATTTTTTTGACTTGCAAAATTATCTTTTAAATTGACAAACATCATATGTGTAATTCGTGGCACAATTCAAACAGGATCGAAAGATGACTTCTCTCTCTCCATTGACTTCAATGTATAATTTTCCGCTTCCGGGGTCCCATGAGCTCCCTCGGAAGGGGAGGGACTTCGCCTCTCTATTTGACCATTTAGTAAGGTAAAAAGCAAAAAGCAAAAACGCCTCTCAGACGCTCTTCCGTTTACAGAAAAACAATTGGACGGTAGATACACGGATTCTTGCAATACCATGCTGGGCATATACTGTTATTGTCAGTTAATTTGTTTATGCATCATATGATAGCAGGGTATACATGGTTGTCCTAATGTAGTTATCTGAGATAATCACAAATGTTTCATATAACAGTCAGTGAAATTCAGAGAACATCCCAAGACTATGATGGACATGTGGACCTCAATACATTCTGGGATGCTGTGGCTGTGGAAATGATCAGCCTGGGTTTCATTCCATGTAGGTCATGCAGAATGAAAAGCCAGCTATTGAGACCTAAACGTTTGTCTGAATTATATGAATTTATGAAAATTAGAATGGTTTCTGAAACAATGCATTTTACAATTGTCCCTAAAGATGGTAAGAAGAACCCCTTTGTCGTGCCTCTGAGTTACAACAACTGAGCGCCATGGATCAGGCCACAAACCAGGCAGTCTGACCTCATCCTGAACACTGAATTAAAAAAAATCCCTACAACTACAATGTCAGATGACAGTAGCCGCGTTCACACCAAGTACTATGCTGTACTTAGTTCCCGGCACTTAGTGCCGCGGCACTTAATACCCCAGGGCACTAAGTACAGATCGCGTTCACACCGGAATAAGTTCCCTGAGGGAAGATTAGGCAAATGAGCCGCTGACGTCACTTCGTCTTCTTCTGCTTTGGGTTTACTGGCAGGCCGCAAACCACTTCACGGTGTATACTGCCATCCGAAGTCCCCGGCCGGAAGTCCCCGGAGTTGGGGACTGGCTTCAGTAGAAGCTGCTGGGACTCCGAGTAAATCGCCAGAACGCCAACACCTCCTCATCTCCACCGCTCCCATGTTTTATTTTGTGTTGCCATAAGTTAGTCTCTCTAAGTTTGTGCGCTGGGCGAATGCTAATGCTAATAATGATAATGCAAGGATAATAAAATGGCGGCTCTACAAAACATTTCAGAGTTTTACGGGGCGTGGTTTCCAATCGCCCAGCCAATCAGAACTGGGGTACTTTTTCCCCAGGAAAGTACCTGCTCTCAGCAGGTGCTAAAAATGGGGTGAAAAGTTCCCGGCACTTAGTTATTTTTTTGGTGTGAACAGGGGTAAAAAATGTGGTCTGGACACCAAAGGCTCCAAGACAGATCTTGTCCTCAGACTTAGAGATAGGTTAGTGAAATAACATTATAATTATATTCTAAGATGATTACACCTGTTCATATTTCTTGATTTGCATCGTTTTTCACACAGATCATGGAGTTATGTATTTGAACACATTTCATCCCCAAAGATCACTACCATAATGTTACTAACTTAGACCTCTGCTTTCAGGTGGCTGGGCTGTGATTACTTGCCCATGTGGGGTTGTCTATTCAGTTACATTTAACCTCAGAGCAGAGAGCCCACGGGATTATGTGGATCTTTTGCTGTCGTGGAAACACTTTCCCAATGTCACTGTATATGACTATTCAAGGGGAGTGGTGGTGCATGGTAACCGTCGACAGCCAGAGACATTTCATCCTTTTCAAGGACGGTTAATGGAGCCTACTCCGGAGAACATGAAGCAGGCTTCAGAGGGCAAACTTCATGTGAATATGCCATGGTTGAAACACCCCAAAGTTCCAACAGATGAAAATGGCCACCCTCTAACTGGTTCTTCTGAGCATTATGCACTAATGCCCCTTTCACACCAACGCGTTTTCAGCTCCGGCTCGGAGCTAGAGCCTGAAAAGTCCCGGTTTTCCCTGTTCACACCGCACTCTCAGCTCCAGAATCCGGTTCACTTCCAGCTCCCAAAAATTGTCGGTCTAGAGGTGAGAGCTTCGGAGCTAAGAGGCGGCGTCGCTTACATTTCTCTTACGTTGAGGCAGGGGCGGGGACATGATCTGTGGACATAACATTGAGAATCCGTTTTAATGTTATACCATAGTAATTTATGCTGCAAAGCTGGGTATTTTGAGCGTGGCGCATGCAGAGGCTAACAACAGCTAGCTCTAACGCCATCGAATAGGACGTATATTTACCTTATTTTTCCTACGGATTCGTCGTTGAAGTAGATGCAGAAGACCACAAATAAGTCTTGTATTTCGTATGTGATGTTTGTAAAGTTCCAAGTGAAGTCGTCGCTTGTAAAGTCGTCCGATGCCTTCCATTTCGTTTTGTAAGAGGATAACCAAAGCGAACAGCGCTTCAATACTATCGGCCATTGTTGTTGTTGTCGATGTGAGGGATTTCCGCGCGGTTTGGATTTTTATCAGGCCCGTAAACGGTGACATCATGACGCAGCAGCGGCAGTTTTGGCGATGTGAACAGAGCGGGAGCTGAAAAGGGAAACCGGAGCTGAACCAGAAAAGCTCCCGGCCGGAGCTAGAAAGGGAAAAGCGCTGGTGTGAAAGCCGCATCTGTGATGTATTCCACCAGGGGAACAGCAAAGATGAAAGGGATGTTCTCAGAAGGATAGAGCTTGTGCCAGAGCTGGCGGGCGCATAAACAGTCAATGTGGGGAACAACTGTTCTCAGGAATGAGGAAAAACAATTACTTTCTGAACATGACAACACCCTCAACACACATATTTCTGCAAAGAAATATACTGCACCACTACAATGTGACAAAAAACAGCAAAGCTAAAGAACAATACAGAGAAATCATCCCAGCAGATATGGAAATACAGCTTGATGTCAATGGGAGGATATCATTAGGTGAAGCATTTCTTAGAATCATTATGTTCTTCTCAGAACACCACAGAGATGGTCAGGAGCAACAGGAGTGTACGTTATCTGCTTGTATTCATACAAGTCATACTGTATAAAGACATACATTTTGTGTTGTTGATTTGTTATCAAGTGAATGATGCCATGGACCAGGGAGACTTTTCTAGTATCAACACAATTATGGCAAGCAAAGGTAGCTGGGGACAGGAGCTTCAGGAGGTTCAAAAGAAACCAGTAAAGTGAACTAGTCAGCAGTTCAAAATATTGTATGTATGCTAAATATTACCTAAAATGCCGGTTTTCATTTTCTTTTTTCTTCCATTAGCTGGCACAGGTTCTGGACAAGACCCAAAGTCCAAACACACATCTAGCCTTTGTGAGCAAGATGGTTCTCACGTTCTCATTTTTGGAGTTTGGGTTTGGCTAATGACATGGATGGGATTGTAATCAGAGTGATCACGCTCTTTGTTTCTTGTACTTTTTCTAACTGATTTTGTTTTTGGCATGTTTCATCTACTCTGTATTTTACTGACTGTGTGTTTGTATTCTGCCAGATCATGAACAGCTGTCTTACAGTTATTGAGAAGGTATTGAAGCTGTTCTAAAATATGTAAATATATGTATAAAACATACTATATTATACCAAACAATTATAAGATAGATAGACATACTTTATTGTCATTTCAACAAGACACAGAGTGTACTATTAAAACGAAATGTCATTGTACTGGCTTACAGGAACAGGATAATATAAAAACTTGCTAAAATTGTACATATAAATAAATAATAGTGACGTGGTGCTGATAAAATTAAAGATAAAGTGTGCGTTTAAAATATAAAGAGTTACTATACATATAAATAAAATAGACATACTATATAAAAAATATGTGCTCTTTACACAGCGTAATGTAATCTCTATGTTACTGGTCTACTTGCTGTTCAGCAGTCTGATGGCATGGGGGAAAAAGCTATTGCAGAATCTGGCTGTTTTGCTCTTAATGCTGCGGAACCTCTCTGCCGTTTTGTCTCCTACCAGCCTATTGCCTTTAATAAAGCTGGTTACCGACTATCCCTGGTTTCCCGTGTGTTGCACTTTGGTTCTCAGCTCGTTTGTGACAGAACGATCTGGCCAGAAATGGACCAAGCACTCACCGGGTCTCCTGGAGACCGCTTTGAGAGGGTTGAGGAGGCCATCCAAAGACAGGAGGTCACGATAGCTACCTTAGCCACCGAGACCCACCAGGCAATCTCAACCCAGGGACAAACGCTGGCTATTCTTACCTCCCAGATGCAGCAGATGGCCGCCACCGTACAACAGCTAGCCGCTACCATGGCTGCTACCGTCCCTCCGCCCGCAGCTCCGATGTTCGCTCCAGCCCCTGGTCCGATTGGATACGCTCCGGAGCCTCGTGTGGGAACGCCGGAACGCTACGCTGGTGAGCCTGAGGGATGCAGTCCTTTTCTCACAAACTGTTCCATATTGTTTTCCCTGCAGCCACACACCTTCGCCTCCGAGGCGGCTCGTGTAGCTTTCACCGTTAATCACCTGACGGGGAGAGCACGTTTATGGGGAACTGCAGAGTGGGAGCAGCAGACTCCAGCCTGCGCCTCTTTTGCTGCATTTTCCGCGGAGATGCGGAAGGTGTTCGGTTCCGTTCGCCTGGGTCCCGACGCTGCCGGAGGTCTGCTGAGCCTGAGCCAGGGTTCCGGCACGGTGGTGGATTACGCTATTGACTTTCGCAGCCGCCGCAGCAGCTGGAACGAGCCGGCGCAGTGTGATGCCTTTCTGAGAGGATTAGCGGATTATATGAGAGATGAGCTGGTTTTCCTATGTTCCCTGCTTCCTTGGATGGGTTGATTGAGCTCACCTCTCGGATTGACAGACGAATCCAGACACGGAGAGGAGAGCAACAGACGCGAGCGGCGGGCCGCTGCTCGCGACAACAACTTCCGGTTTCCGGGACATCTCGACTTCCGGTTTCGGCAGAGAATTCCCATTCCCACTCTGACTCACGGTACGGGGAGGTCGAGCCCATGCAAGTGGGTCGTACCAGTCTTACTTCTGAGGAGAGGGAATTACGTCTAAGAGGTCATCTTTGCCTTTACTGTGGGCAGGCTGGACATAGGGTTTCCCGTTGTCCGGTAAAAGGCATAGCTCATCAGTAATGGGGAGTATACTGGTGGGCCAAACCTCTGAGCTGATCCCCAATCTAAGACCCTTGTGCCATGCTCAACTCCTCCTGACTGGCAATTCTCAGGCTCTGGCTGTTTTCATCGACTCCGGATCAGATGTCAGCATCATCGACGAGGAGCTCGCATTACAGCTGGGCATCCAACGGGTTCGGCTGCCCCAGCCGGTACCGGCTAATGCTTTGGATGGTCACCTGCTGGGAACGGTGACACACCAGACGACACCGGTCCATATGCTCATGGTGGTTCCCCGAACATTGACTGGGCAACTGGGTCCATCCTAGGTTGGAGTTTCTCCTGTCATCAGGTTTGCCTCAAGCAGGCCGCCGCACCTCAACTTTCTGTGGATATGAACCTGGTTCCGGATGTCACAGGGGTTCCGGCAGAATATTTGGACTTTAAGGAGGTTTTCAGCAAGGCTAAGGCGACATCTCTCCCACCTCATCGGCCATATGACTGCGCCATTGAGCTACATCCAGGCGCAGTCCCACCCAAGGCCCGGTTGTACTCGCTTTCGGCACCGGAGAGGAAGTCCATGGAGACTTACGTCAACGACTCACTGGCTGCGGGAATTATTCGTCCTTCCACATCACCCGCAGGAGCAGGTTTTTTTTTTGTGGCAAAGAAGGACAAGACTCTGAGACCCTGCATTGACTATCGGGGGCTGAACGACGTCACGGTGAATAATCGGTATCCCCTGACACTCATCTCGTCAGCGTTCGAGCTACTACAAGGGGCTACAATCTTCACTAAGCTGGATCTACGAAACGCTTATCACCTGGTACGAATCCGTGAGGGGGACGAATGGAAGATCGCCTTCAACACCTCTTCGGGACATTATGAGTACCTGGTGATGCCATTTGGACTTACCAACGCCCCTGCAGTTTTCCAAGCGTTGGTGAACGACGTACTCCGGGACATGTTGGATCATTATGTTTTTGTTTATCTGGACGACATTTTGATTTTTTCAAAGAACCTCAAGGAACACATCCACCACGTCCAGACAGTCCTCCAGAGACTTCTGGAGAACTCGCTTTTTGTCAAGACGGAGAAGTGCGAGTTTCACACTTCTTCGGTCGCCTTTCTTGGCTACATCGTGGGTCAAGGAAGTGTGGAGATGGATCCCTCTAAGGTTTCAGCAGTTACTTCGTGGCGGGTTCCTGAGTCCCGGAAGGAGCTGCAGCGTTTCCTGGGATTCGCCAACTTCTACAGACGGTTCATCCATGGCTACAGCACCGTGGCCGCCCCGCTCACCGCCCTGACTTCATCCAAGGTGACGTTCCGATGGTCCTCTGCAGCCGAGGAGGCTTTTCAGGACCTCAAGGGCCGGTTTACGTCGGCACCTATCCTGCAAGTACCAGATCCCGCTGGTCAGTTGGTGGTGGAGGTGGATGCTTCTGACGTAGGGGTGGGGGCCATCCTGTCGCAACGTTCTGGTGAGAACCAGAAGCTCCACCCCTGTGCTTTCTTTTCGAGGAGATTGAGCCCGGCGGAGAGGAACTATGACGTGGGGAACCGGGAGCTTCTAGCAGTCAAGTTGGCGTTGGAGGAGTGGCGACACTGGCTTGAGGGGACAGAACAACCATTTCAGGTTTGGACTGACCATAAGAACCTGGAATACATCAGGTCGGCACAAAGACTGAATTCCCGGCAAGCCAGGTGGTCGTTATTTTTCTTTCTCTCCTACCGCCCGGGCTCCCGCAACGTGAAGGCCGACACTTTGTCCCGGCAGTTCGGGAGGGAGGGAGACACCTGTATCCCGGACACTATTCTTCCTGCTCCTCGAGTGATTGGTGTCCTCGCTTGGGAGATTGAGGAGAGGGTTAAGACCGCTTTGGTGGACCAACCCGGTCCTAGTTCTTGTCCTCTCAACCGTTTGTTTGTGCCTCAGGTTTTGAGGGCTGAGGTGCTTCAGTGGGCTCACAGCTCCAGACTTTCCTACCACCCTGGGATTCAACGTACCAGAGGGATGGTCCTGCAACGGTTCTGGTGGGCCACGCTGGAGGCTGACACTCGGGAGTTTGTGAACGCCTGTCCTGTGTGCAATTGGCACAAACCATCTCACCAAGCGCCAGCTGGTCTCCTTCATCCTTTACCGGTCCCACGTCGCCCTTGGTCACATATTTCTTTGGACTTTGTGACTGGTCTACCACCGTCCCACGGACATACTGCCATCTTGACGGTGGTAGATCGGTTTAGTAAGATGGCTCATTTCGTACCCCTGCCTAAGATCCCGTCAGCTAAGGAGACGGCAGAACTTGTTCTTCTCCACGTTTTTCGAATTCACGGACTGGCGACTGATGTGGTTTCCGACCGGGGGCCCCAGTTCACCTCTGTGTTTTGGAGGGAGTTTTGTGAACTGATCGGGGCGACGGTCAGTCTCACCTCCGGTTTCCACCCACAGGCCAATGGCCAGACCGAACGGAAGAATCAGGAGATGGAGACCACTCTCCGCTGCATGGCTTCCGATCATCCTACGAACTGGTCAAAACAACTCCTGTGGGTGGAGTATGCCCACAACACCCTCATCAGTTCCGCTACTGGTCTTTCCCCTTTTCAATGTGCATACGGGTTTCAACCCCCATTGTTCTCTGCATTGGAGAAGGAGGTTACCTGTCCGTCTGTCCAGGCTTTCATCAGACGTTGTCAAAGGACTTGGAGACATGCTCGAACAACTCTGCTTCAGTCTGCTAAGCGGTATGCCACATCAGCAAACCGCCGACGCACCAAGGCACCTGTGTACCAGGTAGGCCAGAGAGTGTGGCTTTCCACTCAGAACATTCCCCTTCGGGTGGAGTCTGAGAAGTTAGCGCCCAGGTTTATTGGACCCTTCGAGATTGTCAAGGTCATTAACCCTGCAGCGGTTCGACTTAGTTTACCCCGGAACATGAAGATACATCCCACCTTCCACGTATCTAGGATTAAACCTGTCCGGGAGAGTCCTATGATTCCCGCCACCCCTCCACCACCACCCCCTAGGATGATCGATGGGGGCCCTACCTACACCCTTCGTCGTATACTCCGTTCCCGTCGCAGAGGAAGACGGATTCAGTATTTGGTGGACTGGGAGGGCTATGGTCCTGAGGAAAGGCAGTGGATTCCTGCTCGTCATATCCTCAACCCTCAACTCATCCGGGACTTCCACCGGCGTTACCCGGAGCAGCCTTCTAGGACCCACACTCTACCAGGCGTTAAGCCAGGGGGTACTCGTCCGCTACTGAACAGAGGCTTCGTCGAGGAGGGGGAAGCGTCATCAGTAGAGGAGGACGAGGAATTCCAGGAGGGAGAGGCCGAGAGAGCATTATCAGATGAGTACTAACCTTTCCCATACCCCCACCTTCCACCCTTTGTCTGTAGGATTTTTGTTGATTCTTCTTCTTTAAATTAGTTTTATTTAATTTTTTACCTCTCCTAGAATTGTATAGACGTCATGAGCCGTCCATTAAGGGGGGGGTTCTGTCACAGTTCTGCTTTCTTTCACACCTATTTTCTGCATTTACATTCCTGAGTCACCTGGTAGCCACACCTTGTCTCTCTCTCACTCTGTTACACCCATCAGCTCCATTTAGTATTTAGGCCCACTTCACTTTCACCTCAGTGCCAGATCGTACTTTGCACTATGCCAGTCTTTCCCGCATTTACCTCCAGATTGCTCTCCCGGTTTCGACCCTGCCTGTCCCTGACCATCCTGCCTCGTCTGTTTCCTGACCCTGCCTGTACTCGGATTATTCTGCCTCGCCTGCTCCCTGACCTGTTCTGTACCTGCGACTCCCGTCTTGCCATCTCCTGGACCCCTCGCCTGTCCCCGACCAGCCCTTTGCCTACTATCTGCCGTTTTGTCTCCTACCAGCCTATTGCCTTTAATAAAGCTGGTTACCGACTATCCCTGGTTTCCCGTGTGTTGCACTTTGGTTCTCAGCTCGTTTGTGACAGCCGCTGGTCAGCACGCTCTCTATGGTTCCTCTGTAGAACATGGTGAGGATGGGAGGGGGGAGCTGTACTCTTCTCAACCTGCGCAGGAAGTGTAGGCGCTGCTGTGCCTTCTTAAATAGTGATGTAGTGTGAGTGGACCAGGTCAGACTGCTTGTGATATGCACCCCCAGGAACTTGGTGCTGTCTGTAGTCTTCACTGCTGTGCCGTTGATGTGGAGTGGTGGGTGACAGTGCTTTTTTTGCCTGAAGTCGACAATGATCTCTTTTGTTTTATCGACATTCTGGATCAGGTTGTTGTTGTTACACCAGTCTGTCAGATGTTTCACCTCCTCCCTGTAGGCCTGTTCGTTGTGGTCCCTGATGAGTCCCACCACTCTCGTATCGTCCGCGTACTTTATGATGTGGTTGGGTTAGATGTTGGGTTAGATGTAGGGTTAATGTTAGATATTACATTATGAAACTACATCTGTTACAGAGAGTAGATGGCGTGTTTGCTGCCAACAGCCATGTTATAGCTGCCTGGTTTCCACCATCTTCGCTGAATCCGATGCGACACCTGCCGGTATTTTTATCATGATTATCCATGTTGCTGCTCCATATTCTTGTACCAACTCATTACTGTAGTCACATCAACACAACTGTTTTTTGCTTTTCCAGGAAAATGCAGCAAATCTCCAATGGCTTCTCCTTCCAGTGTGGGAACCTGGACACTCTGTGTAAGTACATGTAGTTCAGTCTTTGCTATTGTTTGTTTACTGTACAATGAAGTTTGCCATGCCGAAAATAGTGTTTCTATCTTTCAATTCAACGCTTAATTTAGTTGTATAATACAGATCCTACAACTTTATAATATAACGTTTGTATGTCAAAGTATACCTGTTGATATTGGAACATGTGATATTAACAGATACTGAGGCCACAAGCTAGGGAGATTTTCTTTCTAGATCCCCTCCGTGGCACTGGCTGGAGAGATGATAGTCGCACCAAACCATTCAGGTTTCTTGGCGCACAGTTACATCACATCCGGACAGTGGTAGTTCTGTTTTAGACCACTTGTCTATCTTTTTTTAATCTGGCTCTGTTTCATTTGAACTAACATGGGATACATTGTATTAAATAAAAGGCATTGAACAGAACCATAGATGCCACTTGACAGCGGGGCTGTTCTGTTTTACCCCTTAATGACCTTTTTTTTTGGAAGTTCAAGTTTGTTCCTGTTCCAACAGTGTTCAAAGATTTTCTGCATGATTTTCGAGTACTTATAAAGTTGAATTAAATTGTACTTATTCTTAACTTTCACATGCATTGTGTTCACAGAAACCTTGCTCAGATCTTGTGCCCTGGGCCTTGGGCAAGTCTTGGTGTGGATGATGTCCAGGTGAGATATTTGTTACAATTATTCTACTGAAGAGTAATTGTCATTTTTGACACTTTTGACTTTTCACACTACAGGGCCTACCAAGACAATGGTTCTCGAACAACTGTGGGGTGTTTGTTTTGATGGTAAGATACTGGATATACAGTACATAGTAGTCCTATTTTTCTGTTTATAATAATGTATACAAATGTATAATGCTTTCAGCATGCTATGAACTCCATTATTGCTCATAGTTTGAGACATGCTGTGATTTATTTTTATCCAAAACAACATAATTTCTTTATTTACAGTACGCATTTTAGATTGTGGCAAGAGCCCAATTTGATTTCAATGAGGTATGTATAAATAAGGGTTTCATATTTCAGTTTTTCATTGATATCACTTGTGGATACAATACTTTTCAGGACATGTGTTGTTGACCCATCTGGTTGTGTGCTTTTTATATTCCAAGACAAACACGCAGCAAATTAGGCACTGGTGGGGCCTAGTTCTCCTCAAAAACGTTGCCGTATGTTTCTTTAATTTTACAATTTACATTTGCATTCTTGAAACTATTTGTTACACTGACCAGACTACATCATTTTGAATGAATGTTTTTAATGTGTGTCTTTCATTCACCAAGGTCTGAAGAAGAGAGGTCGCAAGACTGCAAGAGGCGACGGGAGGAAAAGGCAATGCAGGTAGAAGTTGTTGAATCACAAATGATAAAGTCTTGAACCAGGGTGAGTGTTAAACATTTAACCTCTCTTTGTCAAATATATTTCAGGAAGAAGAGGTTGTGAGGTTCCACAAAAGAAGCAGGCCATCATTTGAAGGCCGCTGGGAATTGAGATGGGGTCATGAGTGACCTCTGCTGGGGGGGAACTGTTACAATCAGCTGTATTAGGTTCACTAATGCCTCAAAATGTATTAGTTGTCACAATCTGTCTGTGTTTTATTTTGTCCTGTCTAGATCTGTCTTTGGTTTCCTGTTTTAGTTTTGAAAAGTGTTCACCCCCCTCCCCCATCTTGTCTGTTGCTTCCTGTCACTGTGTTCAATACAATTGAAAGTCCTGAATTCAAAGTGTTTCTTAACCTGTTAAGCACTGAGCCTGTTTTTCAGGTCTCAGGCTCGAACAAGTACAAGAAAAAACTTCCGGAGAAAACCCACAGTTTAAGGGGGAAAAAATGGGAGAAACCTCAGGGAGAGCAACAGAGGAGGGATCCCTCTCCCAGGACGGACAGACGCGCAAGAAAAGCGGTGTGTAAATCGAAGAGATAATACATTTTACAGCCTATAGACCGAAATGTTAGGAAATGCGTGTGTCTGTAATAAGAAGACGAATCCACGAAGATGTCAGCTACAATCCTGTGGAAGCCATCAGTGAAGCAGCATGACAAGACCCAGGCAGGACCGCAGAGGCAGGTTCAGCCACAGTCCCAAGTCCACGACTTAATCCAGAGGTCAGGATAGAGGATCAACGACACAGGACTACAGCAAGACGATTAGCCTCGACTCCGGAACCCGGCGTAGATATAGATAAGAAAAACAAGAAAAAGAGATTTGGCTGGGTTAATCGGAACAAGAGAATACACAGACACAGATAGAGAGGGAAAAGGTCATTGGATAAAAGTTATTCTTGATAACCCTCAAGAAAGATCTCCTGAAACCTCCCCACACAATCTATCAAGACCCGAGCAGTTCTATTTAGAAGTCCATGGCGAAGGCAGAATTTATGTAGTAATTTAACTAATGACTATGGTTAGAAATAGGGTGAGGATAGAAACAGAGAGAGGGAGAGAAAGAGAAAGAAATAGACACAATGTACACACACACACATACACCCCCTACACCTCCACACACACACACACACACACACACACACACACACACACACACA
>CALSBZ010046807.1:135886-151374 GCA_943591055.1 Gobionotothen gibberifrons
ACACGACTTTATGTATTTGTTTATGGTTTATTTGATATGGAGGGATGCAGTATACATAGAAGTTCAGAGAAGAAGCAACCCCAATATATTGTTTATTTTATTTCATTTCATTTTGGCACCATGGCAGAGGCAAATATAGAGTTAATGTGCGGAGATTATAATGTCCCGTTTACTAAAATATGTATTGTTTGATGTTTAGTTGACAAAATAGTCACAGTCCTACATTTTGCTGCACTCAAGCAAACATCTGAAGACAAGAGTTGTGTCCCCCTTTGACCACAAGGGGGAGTATATATATATTGTATATAGGCCTATATTTTGTATAGATGTTGCAACTATACAAAGCTTTGGCAATACTATATGTAACTGAGGTTATGCTAATAAAGCTATTGAATTGAATTGAGTATACCTTTAAGTGAGCTGTCAGGAGGAAACCAAGGTTCGCCAACACTACTCTACTGCTGAGAAAGGCTGTACAAAGACGTGAAACGATGTGCTGCAATGTCTGTGTATTTTTGAAGAATGCCAAGTAAAGGAAGAAAGTAATAACTCGCACTGAGTCTTAAAACATTACTTTATTTCCTTATTTTCCCCCTTCATTTGAGAAACACTATCCAATGATTTATTATGTTTGTGTTACACACACACCATTGCCGTCAGTTTCAGTCGGTCCAGTCCACACTAATGTAAACAGCAGCGCGCTGGTCTCGTGAGAAACGGAGAGTGGAACAACCAATCACATCTTCATTATTCTCCTGAAATTCAAATATGCCCGTTCGCTAGTCTGACAGGTGCGTGGTTCTCACTGCGCCTCATACCGGTGCAACTTTGAACAACTTGCCACATTAATGGATTTGGCCTGCAGTCACCGCATCTGGGCTGAATTAAACACGTATTATTTTAGTCCTGTGTGTTTATTAGAGGCCATGTCAGCCGGCCACATCATATTATGCCAGCGTTGCGTTCACAAGACATACAAGTCACAAACTGGCAATCGAAACATGTCACAACCTGAGGGACAGTGAATGAGACACACAGACACAGACACACCCACACACACACACCTTGAGGGAGGGACAGCTGATCGCCGTGCAGCAATCAGCTGTTCCCGAGCGATACTATACAATACTAACGGAGGCGAGACGTACGTTATTCACACGCTTATCCACACGTACGTTATTCACACGCTTATCCACACGTACGTTATCAACACGTTATCAACACGCATATCTAAAGATAGCACTTTCAAAGCTACGCCACCGCATACTTTGAGCGCGTACTTTGAGCGCGTACTTTGAGCGCACCTATGATACGTCGCCGTGACGTCTGACAACGTCGTGACGTCGCCTGTATTGTACGTCAACCCATTCAAAATTGATGGAGGCGTTGGCGCACGTTGACACGTTAGTTCTCCGCTCAGTTAGCTTAGTTATCTGTTCTTTGGCACAAGTCACACCTCATAGTTATCTGTTCTTTGGCACAAGTCACACCTCATACACTATCGCGTGAAGGGTCTGCTTTATGCACTCCGCACAGTAACCCTGCTGCGTGCTCACTAGCGCACCCCCCCCCCTTTGAAGGCTGTTAATGTGTTTAATTTGAGTTTAAACTGTTATGTTGATATGATAAAAACATTTAAACTCAAATGTAACACAAACCACAAGGTATTATTATAGGCCTATTACCGGTATCATTATATATATATTAATAATATATAATACAATATATAATATGTTACTTTTACCAGTCTATGGTAAATACATAACGCGGGAGTCGGGATGTCACGTGCCTCAAAGGTTGAGAAAGGTTGAGCCCCCGTCCCTGCCCCGTCCACGTTGAGCTGAGCTCCCGCCCACGTTGAGACGTTGAGGAATTCGTACTGCATTGAGGGGTAGGCTACTACGCATGTGTCAGGTCTATCCGGATGTATATATGTTCAGCGCAGCCCGCTCAGGGTTTACTTTAAGACGGGACTCCAAGAACTTCACTTTCGGCTTTTTCTATTATACGACCATTGTTGGTATTTCATGTGAACAGTGTTACATTTATTTCAAACACTGTCTCAGGTTTTTGAGGGTGGTTTTATCTGGCAGTGAAGGGAAGAGGCAGAGTTTCTTCAAGAGTTTCTCTCAACTTTAAATCCCGGTCTTTAAGCTATGGCGTGCGAAGTAAACGGTATGTCGGGTAAGTTTCTCATTTTTAACGTACAGCTCGAGTCCAAATGAAGTTGCAGAAGTTAAGAATTGTTATTATTTTCGCCTAATTTTTTTATATCGCCCGCATAAAACACAGTACGGTACTCGTGGTTTAGACAGGGTATGAGGTCATTTGAAAGTAACCAAGGCTGTTTTACTCTCCACAGATGCGAGGATAGGAGAAGCCCTGATCAAAGAGTAAGTTCCTTCACTCATAATAATCATTATAATAAGTTGTATTAGAAAAGGCCTTTAACATATATTCCAAGGCATTTTACATAATAAAACATGTATTAGCAAGAAACAGTAACATTAATAACCGCTCCAATAAATAGATTTCATTCAACCACAGTTAAAGACTTTTAATTATTCAGTTTACAATAATGTTCAACAAAAAACAACAACATTCAAATCAAAACATTTACCAATAAATAGGGCTGATTGGTTGATTAATCATTATGCTAGTTCTGATTTAATAGATTTAAAAAAAAAAATACAAATCAATCAATCAATCAATGTTTATTTATATAGCCCAATATCACAAATGTTACATTTGTCTCAGTGGTCTTCACAGTTTGTACAGAATATCAGTATGACAATATGACACCCTCTGTCCTTAGACCCTCACATCGTACAAGGAAAAACTTCCAGAGAAAACCCACAGTTTAAAGGGGAACATGGGAGAAACCTCAGGGAGAGCAACAGAGGAGGGATCCCTCTCCCAGGACGGACAGACGTGCAATAGATGCCGTGTGTAAATGTAAATGTAAAAGGGTCCATTTCCTGCCACCTGTAAAGACATTTTCTACGATCACGCCCGAATGATCAGCATGCTAAACAATAATGAGAACCGGTTTTAGCTCTTTTTGTCTACCAGACTGCCATTTTTATATATTTATTGTTGTGCTCATGTATATATATATATATATATTAAATCTTTGCGACAATGGGGAAACAGCATTTCAGTCTCTCTGTCTGTACAACACTCAGAGATATTGATAATTGAGTTAACTTTGACTAGTTGCCCTGACCTGTAACTAGTTACTTCCTCAGCCCAGTATCTAAAGCACAGCGGAAAACACTCTTGAAAACATCAAATGTATGTTCATTTTTTAACTTTCACTTCCCTTATTTTATTCAAGTCTGCATGTCACCTTTTTTAATGAACAACATAGCATTTTCTACCTCAAATCAGTCGTTTAATTCCTTATCCAAAGCCAGTTTCAGTTTCATTACACGTTAACAGATAACGCACTTACAGTAAATCACACTTCTTTGAACTTTGTGATCATGACAGGAGATACGAAATGGAATTGGTGTTACACCATAAACCTGGCAGGATGCACGTTATGAGCATCCTGGTTTATCTTGATCTATTCTTGCAGCTGAACACACAGTCAGCTGTTAAAAACACACCTCACACTCTGCATCACCATCATCCTTAAACTGTTTTTAAAATGTTTATTTCTACATTTACATGGACTCATGGTAGAGCGGACGACCTAGTACCTCGATGTTTACCCCCCATGCCATGACCTGGCACTATACTTACATCACCACCAGTGGCCAAACTCTCTTAAACTCATCAGCATTATATATTGTTCATATGAATACACCACTGTTATACATTGTAATAAACATATTATATATTGTAGTTCAATGTGCACATTTCTACTCTACCTTCTCATGTTAATATGCATATCTTTATTTTATTTGTACGTTATCTGTTCATTTCAGTTTCATACTTTAACTTCTTGTGTTTATATACATATGCATATTTTAATTCTCACTTCAGCTTTACTAATAAAGGCAGAAGTAGAAAACATTTTATTTTATATTTCTTTGTATTTTATATATTTATATGTCTATTAATGTGAAATGTTACATATATTATTAAGAAAAAAAAACACATACATGAATTCAACACAGGCCAGACTGCCTTTTTTCCAGATACTGAGTTAAAACGGGGAAACCAACTTACTTGGGGGTGGGGACTGAGTGGAAACGGGACGCCATCTCAAACCACAGAGTTATCCGGCGGCCCCCCAGTGAGATATTTAACGTCCTGTTCTCTTCCAGGGTCATAGAGGAGGAGCTGAAGGACATGCCCCCAGAGGAGGTCCCGCCCCTCACTCCGCTCGCTGCCAGAGTAGAGAGTGAGCAGGAGCAGAAGCTGGTGACTCAGCTGGCCAAAATGGTGTGCATCATCGGGGACCGGGTCGCAGGCGACCAGGAGCTCCGAGAGTGAGTCTCAGGGTAGAATACTGACAACGTCCATGGAACTGTGTTGTATATGAATTGGTGCAGGGATGATGTATCTCTTCACGCCGGTTCGGAAGTTAGAACTGTCAGGGCTCCCTCAACAAAAAGCAATGGGATTTCTGCTTTGGTTTTTGGAATATGGCAATACAATTTAATATGTGACACGCTTATGATGCTTAGATAGATAAATAGATAGATATATACTTTATTCATCCAAAGTTGGTATATTGCTTTGTCACAGCAGCTTTTTGACAGTCAATCTACAAAAATGTCCAAATAAAAATACATATCAAAATAAAAATATACATATTCTCAGTAAAAAAGGCATATATTCAGAGGAGTATTACACATTATAAAATATACAGAATACATTTAAATACTCTCTAATATACCAATCTACTAAACATATAAAACATATACAAATATTGTACAATATACATGAAAGAATTGTGCACAGCTTTGAATTGAAAGTGAAATATATCCTGTGAGGTAGTGAAAACATTATGTAAGTGCACATTGTTCATGATAATAGAAAGGGAGAACCTGAACAAACTATGGAGCAGTGAGTTCTCTGCTGTCAGAGGTGTTGTGTTATTGTCTGAGGCAAGAATGACTTCCTGTGTGTGTCTTTGTGACAACAGAGCTGGAGCAGACTGTTCACATGTCTTGTTCAGCAGGATCATCTCCACATATTAACACCACACTATGCAATCAGCAGAAGTCAAAAGCTAACAGTAGGCATTAAGACGGTCTTCAAGTCCCCATCACTAAGCTAGAGGTGGCTAATGTTGTTGATGACGTATACTAGTCTCATTTAGTCCCTTCTGTTCTAACAAAGAACACGTTAAAAAACAAACAGGAAGTGCTAAAATGCTAACTAATTTCCTGCACCTGTATAACCCCTCCTCTCTTGTGTCTGTTGCAGTGTGATAGATGGGATCGCTGTTTCCTCCGGCTCTAAGCGAGACAACTTTAAGATGGTGGCAGACAAAGTGTTTGAGCATGGGATCACCTGGGAGAGGATCGCTGTGCTCTTCTACGTCGCCGGCAAGCTGGCTGTGAAGGTGGGTTAGCCTGTTAGTGCCGCACATCAGAGTGTTAATAAATGGTCTTTAGAGCACATATGTATGCACCACGTATACTTGTATGTGTTCCTCGTATGTGTACACCTAACCGATTCTGTTCACCTGTTCAGTGATTCGTTATCAGAGGAGGCTTTCAGTACCAAAGCTTACTACCAGAGTATTTTAGGTTCTCACTTTCTATGCACTAAAGGATTTTTCTACTTGACACCCTGTGTTTAGAGGGCTTGAAGTGACTATCCACCAAAAAGCTAGCTCTGCTGTACTATTTAGCCTTTTAACTACCTTTCTCTAAAATAAGTGAAATTGTGTTGACTTTTTAAAATATATTATTTACATTTTTGTATATGTTTAATAGGATGAGGATAGTTATTCTTGATCAATAGAGTTCTCTAGGGCAGTGGTTCTCAACTGGTCAGGCCTCGGGACCCTGCACTTTTTCCTTCGCGACCCGATATTTTGAACCACTCAAATCTATTCAACAAAAAATGGTGCTGTAATATATATACGCTTTTCAGCATATATTATTAATGAAAGTGAAGTACAGTGCATATATCCCTTATATTCCTCCACAGAACTAAAGAATGCTTTAAAAAAAGGTTTAATGAGATGATGGAATCAAAGCTGAACTGTATAACACAAAAAGGCACACATGCTGAAAACCCAACCCCAGAAGGGGGGTCTGGGGGAATTCTCCCCCAGGAGATTTTTAGAAATACTAACATATAAACTACACATTCTGGTACACTCTGAGAAGAAAATAAATAAATCTATTACTACCTGACATATTAATAATATTTTATGCCATTGTTTGTTTGTCACTTTGTTCTGACAGCTGAACTTGCTGCTCCACACAGAGAGAAGAGCAAAGAGGAGAGAGTCTGTGTGAATAAATGTTTGGGTAAGGGTAGATAGCTCCCATTGTTCTGTGACCTGTCAATCATCAAACCGGGGGTCATATTTCATTATGTGTTCATTTTTATCTGAAGTTGTACCCATGGATGTATAAAGAATAGTTCTACCGCAAAGTTATTCTCCGTGGGGACTTCCGGCTACAATCTTGATTCTGATTGGCCAGAAGACTCGAAAAAACATCAGCAAAGATGTTTTTTTAAGAAGATGATCACTACGTGACAGACGTTTTCAAAACCGTTTATGGTTTCCGGTACTTTCAGTCCAACGCCTACTGCATGCACAGCCTTAGAAAATCGGGCCTTCAAAATAAAAGTTTGACTTTTTTCAAAAAGGTTTTTCTTCACTCACACAACCATGACCCACTCGAAACGGGTCCGCGACCCACCAGTTGAGAACCACTGCTGTAGGGATCACATCGTTTTATTAGAAGGTTCTCTGGTTCCCTCTGCAAAATAAATTGAGGTAAACAAGCATTTATGATCTTTACAATTCTTTTTCAGCAAAAGTATGTTAAAAAATAAAAACAAATGTTTTGAATGTTGCGTAAATGTAATCTTTAGCAATAAAAAGCTTATGCTAGACTATTAACAAACTACATCACACTCCCATGACTTGACATCAACATCACTAAGCTAAAGGTGGCTAATGTTAGGTTTGATGATGATAAAAACATCACACATTATTTTGTTCAGCAGTCTCAATTAGCTGCTTATTGTTAACCACCATTCTTAGAGACATAAAAGCTTCTCAATGTATGAGTGGGATATTTACTGACAAATTTACATCGTAGAACAACACATTTGACTTGCGATAACCACAGACCACAGACCCCTAACCGAAAACCCATCGGCTTCCACACGAGGGAACTGGAAGTGCAAACATCTAGAATTATTTCAAGGTTTCACTTAGAGACTTTGCAAGTTTGTTTGTGATGGTAGCATTAGGTTTAGATTAGCATGATATTAGCTAGCATGCTAAGGTAACCATCGATGGTTATCAATGATCCAGCAATGTCATTGAAATAAACCACGGTTTGGCAGCCGCTTCACCTTGTGTATGGACTTTATCTGTGTGTGTGCATCAGATGGTGGAGGCTCATCTCCCAGAGTCAGTGATGGAGATCCTGAGATGGACTGTGGATTTCTTCAAAAAGAATCTACTAGCCTGGATTCGGGATCAAGGAGGATGGGTATGTCGGAACTTCATTTCTTCCTTATTTCTTTTAACTTTTTGAGGGTTTTCCCTTTCCTGTAGTGTGTTATAGGTTTTTATAAATGGTCTGCAAAGACGACAATCCCTGTGTCAGAGTCCTGCATGGGTCTGATTTTCAAGACCCGCTCCCGCCCCGCAACGTGCAATACCGAACCCGCCCCGCTACCCGCACATATTGCCAATTAGTTCCGCAACCCGACCCGAACCCGCATATATGAGCAGTGAAAATGTGCAATTATTAACACACGCAGTTTCATATTTGTCTCAAAAAGCGTGGGATGTTGGTTATTTTCTCCATCGAGGATGTCACCAAAAGCCTCCCAGACGATGGATTTCGCTCTTGAGGAAGTGTTATTGAAAATGCTGTATTCTCCGCGAGAGAGCTTCACCTCAGCCATTTCGAATGTGGCGCGCTCAGCAGCAGATTGATGCGCTGCAGAGGTTATGATTATGCGCGGTCCCGCGGGGGAGAGGTCTGAGAATTTAAACATTAAACTAAATTATTATTATTTTAATATATTTATTATGCAACACCCGCGAGCCGACCCGCATCATCTTTGTTTTAGCAAGAACCGAACCCGGAAAAAAGCGTTTGAAAAAATACCACCCGCGAATCACTTTACCCGCGGGTACCCGACCCGATGCAGGACTCTGCCCTGTGTTCCCTCCAGAGGGAGTTTCTCTCCCACACACTCCCCCCCTGAAACGCCTCTATTGGACTCCCCTGTTTACTTACATCACTATGTAACACTCGCATTTCTATTGGCTATTGCTCCAACACATTATACGTGATAGGCTAAGGGGCGGGACATCACTAAGCGGTTGACGAATCACAACAGAGCCGGCCAGCTAACCAATCAGAGCAGACTGGGCTCTGGTTTCAGACAGAGGGTGGAAAGAGGAGCTGCAGCACAGGCAGTAAGAGAACAATAAAGAGCTTTCTGAATGGAGACATGTCCCAGTAGAGACACTAAAGACTAATATGAAGCTGAAAATGAGCAGAATAGGAACACTTTAATAAATAAGAAAAAAAAAACGTGTTCACTTGTATATAAAACAAATGTTTAACCCTGTTTATGTATATCATTATTTTTATAAACCAATTTTCCAATTTGGAATCAGATTTTGAAAGTCAGTTAGTTGATACATTTTACGAATCTGATCTTTTCTAAATATGTTCTCATTACGATGTGAGTCATTACGATGGACCACAGTATTGAACCTGTCTCTCACAGATCTACAGCTTCCCTGAGATGGCCCAGTTGTCCATGCAGAGCGTGTCCATGAGGAGCACTCACAGCTACGGCCTCGTCCTCATCTTCGTCGCCGGCCTGGCTATAGGAAGCATCATCACTTGGAGACTAAGCAGAAACTGAGGCACACACACACACACACACACACACACACACACATACACACACACACACACACACACACACTTTGCGACATCTTCACTGCAAGACCGTTTGAGTGTGTGTGAACGGGGTCGCAAGAGGTAGGTCACAATAGCGTGATGCAGTGATAAGTCCTAAACCCACAAATCCAATTCGAGCACTTTCGGGTTCCCTCGTCTGTTAGTCAACGTCTTTTTAATTCATGTTTGGTTAGATGCCTTAAATGGGGCGAAGCCTGCGAGCTAGTTCAGGCAGTCAACTCGAGCACTTATGCTGCATTCATACATAACGCCCCTTGCCACTTTACAACCAACCAAACAGTGTGTCCTTAATAAGCCGCTCTATTTAACCTGCCAGATCTCTCTCCATGCATTGCTTGCTGCTGCTATTGCTGGAGCTACTTCCACGTCCCTGCTGCTTGCCTGCCCCACCACCACCCCAGCTTCCACCTGTAGGCTCGGGGGGTTAGTTATCTAATCATCACTCATGGTGCTATGTACATCTGTGGAGTGATGAGGCCCGAGCCTAGACGCCAAACTCAACTATATGCTGCTTCTAATAAACATGTTAAAGAAACACGTGAGTTGTCTGACTGAAATGAGATCTGTGATTAACACAAGCTGAAGAGATTTTTTGTTCTACGACCTAAAATACACAAGTAACTATATGGTGAATGTCTGAAGCTGTTACATTTCTTGAAAATGGTAGTTGCTATCGAGTGGCTAAATGAGGCTACTAAAAGCTGAATATTAGCCGCCTTTTGCTTAGCGTTGGTGACGTGAAGTCCTGCGACAGTGTAGTTATTTTATAGCATTACATTAGCTTTTTTAATTATGTCGATTGGGTTTACACTTCAAGAATCATAAAATGGTTTTAATATGTGGAGATTATCCAGCTGATTAAAACCAAATGTTGTGTTTTCCAGTGTTCTTATTTTTTGCAATATTCCAAAATTGAGCCATTACGATGCTTACTTCAAGGTCGGCCTGCAAAAATACGTCATCACTGACGTACTTACTTCTGACACTGACACTTACTCGATATTGACACGAAAGTAATTCTGTGCTTTTGCCAAATAGATCAGAGTGGTTGTCATGTCATGTCCTGATCGCATGTTGCCATGAGATGCCATCCACACAGGCTCTAATGTTCATCTATGCAAACTTGAAAGAATCAGTATCAGAATGTCAACACCACCCTGAAGCTTTATACCAGACCAAATAACACATCCTACTCAGGTATCTCATGTTTAGATGTTTCTTTTTTTTCTAATATACAGAAGGCTTCCATCTTCGTGTAGAGATGTGGATCTTTAGTTCGGCTGAGTGACAGCAGTTTATTCAGTAATAAACATTTCATTATCTTAACTTCTTAAGGGAGCATTTCCATTCAGTCACGTATAAAACACTGTGCCTCAGGTAGAAACTGTATTCAATGTTAATGATAACCTGGATTATTAAATAATATAATAATGATTCACAAATAAAATATCAGTAAAAGATGCAAATAATTACTCAGTTCGCTAGAGATAGCAGTACAATCTATTTTTGACATATTGATTTAATGTTTAATGCAAATAATCTTAGTCCTTGAAAAATGGTGCCCTTCAATAAGTAAACCATGATGTAACAAAAAAATCCTATTTATACCTTCTGTATTCCACTGGTTTACTGTTATGGTGATTTTACAGTTTATTTGCACAATAAAAAACCTCAAGTTAAATGACTTTAACACGGGCAGATACAGGTTCCTTCTGTCATTGGAGAATCTTAAGAACAACTGTGTGCATGTGAACTTTTACATTTAACAAGTGTGAATTGCACTTGTTGCCTTTGTATGGGAGCTAAGTAACTAAGTACTGTAATGTTGTATTGCATAATGTGCACTTTTACTTTTGGTACGTTTGATTCTTATACTTTTGTACTTTTACTTGATTCCAAGACTTTGACTTGTAACAGAGTAGTCTTATTTTTCCACAAGTACTTCTCCCACCTCTGTATTGGAGATTACAAATAAAATCATGGACTTCAAAGATTCTAAATTCTTTGTGCAGCACACTTATTTGTATTGGTTCTGGTTTTATTTAATGCAATTATTATTATTATAATCAGGTGCAGGGTTTCCATCTCATGTTTGTCCACCAGAGAGCGCTGCCATGTTAACTTTACTGTAAGATGTCCTGTCACCGTCATAGACTTGAAATATACTGTAAAGGTCACAATCCATATAAAAACAAACTAAAAGGCATCTTTTTTGAAAAATGTGTGTCAATATTTGTTTTTTTACATTATTTGTTAACAACCAATTTGTAACCATAACTCTTTAGGGACTCACTGACAAGGAACAACTGTAAAAATATAAATATAAAGACAAAAACAAATAAAAGTAATAAAGTAATTGAAGGCAAATGAAATACATAAAAACAAATATGTAGCAAATGTATTTATGTAGTTATTTTAAGCTAGGTCATTCAGGGTTATTCACATAGCAACCCCTAACCCTTAAAGGGGACCTATCATGCAAAATGCACTTTTTGATGTCTGTTATACATAAAGATGTGTCCCCGGTGTGTCAGGGAACTCACGCAGCGTCAGCAAATAAAACCCTCTCTCTTTTCCTCCGTACCCAAATCTCTAAAAACGGGGGAACAACGGAGCTGATCTGCATCCGATATGACGTAATATCGGAAATGTAGGCTGGCCTTTGAGCTCCATACTGTTTCAGAAATAATCCATGATAATCCATGATATGGCGTTTCATCATGGCAGTATCTACCGGTAGAATCTCCCGCATGAGCTCAGCCCCCTCCTTTTTTTTTATCAAGCTTTATACCCCAAATTAGCACTTTTGAAACAGGAAGTGAAATGGAGGGATATGAGGCATGGCTAGAATGGGTGATCTGTTTGGTATTTTGAGCAAAACACTTGATAGACATGTTTTGTCAAGATGGCGGCGCGCTCAGACGCAGCGGCTCACGGCTCTCTCTTTTGGTTGTGCACTGTTTGTTCTTTGTGTGTGAACAGGCGAAATACATATACAGTCGCATGGACTTATTTGACATCGGGATGAGTTGTCGCTCTGACATCACAGCCGATTTCCACCGGACTAACAACATCCCGGAGGACATAGCGAGACCACTCGGGTCTCCCTGGATTGTTTTCGGGCCTGTGAAGCAACGCAGGCGCCGGAGGGAGAGGAAGAAGAAGCGAGGATGCCATGCAGGCCTGCTTGCTAGGCTCAGGAAGCGGCCGCACCGACCACCACTACCAAGCCTCTTCCTCGCAAATGCCAGGTCCATCGTCCACAAAATCGACGAACTGGAGGTACTATTAGCTGCTAATACAAACGTCCGCGACTGCTGTGTGATGATCATCACGGAATCCTGGCTACACCTGTGGATTCCGGACGCAGCAGTGCCGCTCTACCCACCGCCACGACAGGAACAGCGCCTCCGGTAAGAGCCGAGGGGGTGGTCTGTGTGTTTACATCCACAACGACTTGTGCATGGACAGCAGGGTCACACATACACATTGCTCTCCCGACCTGGAAGTAATGTCTATCATGTGCAGACCCTTTTATCTGCCTAGAGAGCTGACAGGGGTGATAATCAACACTGCTTATATCCCACCTGATGCTAACGTTAGCATTGCACTTGACCACCTCCAGAGCTTAATAAATAAACAACAGAGGTCCCATCCCGACGGAGCTATTGTAGCTGGAGACTTCAATAATGCATGTCTAAAACATGTGCTTCCCAAATTTGTACAATATGTACGATGTACCACCAGAGGAAAGAACACACTGGACCGGGTGTATTCTAACCTGAAGCATGCTTACAGAGCGGTCCCACTCCCCCATTTAGGTCTATCTGACCAGCTCTCACTGCTTCTCATCCCAGTTTACACCCCCCTCAGAAGTAACACCAAGCCGGTGGTTAAATATATCAGAACCTGGCCCGAGGGGGCACTCTCACAACTGCAAGACTGCTTCGAACACACAGCGTGGGACATATTGAACAGACAGACTTGGAGGAACACACAGAGGCTGTCTTATCCTACATCAAGTTCTGCACAGACACTGTAACTGTGAAAAAACGCATTCGGGTCTACCCAAACCAAAAACCATGGATGACAAGAGCGGTGCAGTCTCTCCTGAGTTCCCGTGACACAGCCTTCAGGTTGGGGGACGCAGCCCATTACAGCTTGACAAGGGCGAACCTGAGGAGAGGCATCAAGGCTGCAAAGGAGGACTACAAGGGAAAAGTGGAGGAGAATCTTGCACATAAAAACACACGGTGCGTTTGGCAGGGCCTTCAACAGCTAACCAACTATAAGGGCAAAACATCTGGCACTACTAGAGCTGATGCCCCCCTTGCAGAGGAACTAAACCACTTCTTTGCCCGCTTTGAGGCTAGCAGACCCCCCCACTTTTCTACTCTGCCCCTGTCCCTGCCAACTACCAGCTCCATACCACCACCTCCCACTCTCAAAGAACATCAGGTGACGCTGAGGTCTGTGAATCCTGGAAAAGCCGCAGGACCCGATGGAGTACTCGGCAAAGTACTCAAAGCTTGTGCTGACCAGCTTTCAGGGGCTCTGACCAGGATATTCAACCTGTCCCTGTCACAAGCTTGCATTCCATGCTGTCTGAAGACGGCTACCATCATTCCTGTCCCCAAAAAGACACCAGTCAGAGAGCTCAACGACTACAGGCCCATAGCCCTAACATCAGCGGTGATTAAATGTTTTGAAAGACTGATAGCCAACTAATAGCCAACTACATCAAAGCCAGCCCCCTCGACCCTCATCAGTTGGCCTACAGAGCTAACAGATCCACGGATGATGCCATCGCCACACAGCTGTGAGCCACCTAGAAGGCCCAGGCAACTATATCAGGATGCTGTTTGTTGATTTCAGCTCAGCTTTTAACACCATCATACCTGACATACTAGAGAAAAAACTGTCATTCCTAGATTTCCCCCCCATCTTATGCGCCTGGATAAACAATTTCCTTACAGACCGTCCTCAGACAGTGAAAATAGGCCCCTACTGCTCCTCCACCCGCACCCTCAGCACTGGCTCTCCGCAGAGCTGCATGCTGAGCCCTCTACTCTACACTCTCTACACACACAACTGCTCTCTTATTCACCCCTCCAACTCCGTTATAACATTTGCGGATGACACCACTGTGGTCGGTCAAATATATAAGTTCAATCAGGAGAGACGTGATGTATGAAATACATGTTTATTATCGGGGCACATGATATGCGGGAATAGTGATTGACGTATTACAACAAGAAACTGTAATGATGTTTGGCGATTAGGCCCCGGGTTTGCAGGATGATCATTCAGGAGGGAAAGAACCGCTCTGATGAACCCCCAAAAGAAGTGAAGTATGAAGGGGGTCATAACCTAACAGGGTTAACATGAACAGTTGACACGTATACATGCTGACATGTAAAACCACCACCAGTTATAGGCATAAATACCGTTTTTAGGGTTTGAGAGACCTTTGGATAGCCAGACGGCACTGATGTCCGGGCGAGTGTAGGATGTGAAGGCAGAGGAGGACCATCGTCCGGTTGTTGCAGGGATGAGGATGAGACGCCTTGATTAGCAGCAGAGTTAGCTGCGCCTATCCTGAACGAATGCCCCGAGAATATTTGGGGTGATAAGCCGGATTTAATGAGAACTTGCTTTAAATAAGATTGAACCGGCGTTGAGTTAAGGGAATATTCCCTGAAATAAAAATAGTGCTGAATGAGGAAGTTGGGTGAGGGAGGACCACGTGATGCTTCTCGAGAACGGCATGATGTCACTGCGCAGGGAGCAACCTTTATTAGTCCCGACCACTGATTGGTTGTCACAGAGCACCGGGATGCGTTCCCATAGCCAGAGGTGACCCCGCACGTGGCAGGCAACAGCGATCGGATAGATCTCGTGCGGGGCGGAGGATGAGGCATGATTGGGGAATGAGGGAGAAAAGACCCCCAAGCTACTTGTTTCCCGCCGGCAGCCATCACAAGCAGCTCGGTGTCCAGCACGGACCAGTCCAGGCGAATGTTGCAGTGGGCTAAGTGTTAGGTTTTGTGAGAAGTGACTGGAGAGAGAACCCGCTATGCAAGCACTACTACTGAGACGGTGGTGAAGTGTCAAAAAAGGATTTATTTAGTCCACGACACTGTATAGAAGCGGAAGGAACCAACGTACGAGGAAGACGTGGAGCTGGGCAGAACAGGAGGGCTGGCTGGACGTGGCAGGCTGAGCGGCTGGAGCGTGAGAATCTGGAACATGGAAAAACAAGCAGGATTAGAAAAAGCTCCTCTATCATACGGAGTATCCAAAAGGTAACTAGGAATGATACGAGTAGGCCTGGATGATAGTTTACCACTGAAGAATAAACGAAGAACTGGCGAAGTCTGAAGATGG
>CALSBZ010046807.1:151384-172955 GCA_943591055.1 Gobionotothen gibberifrons
AAAACAAACACAGACATGGGGAGGAGGAAGTACCGCAGATCCTCACACTAAGTGAAGTGCTGCTTTGCTAGAAAAGCTCTTGTGATAGGAGTAAAACGTGGATTTCCCATATTTGAGATAGAGATCGCCGATGATGCCCAGATAAGCGTCTAACTCAATTCTCCTTTCCGGGTAGACGGAACACAGGACATCGCGGAAGATGCCGAAAGCAACCAGGAATTGCCCTATGTTGAGATCTTTGAGGAGCCGGGGATCTGCGGACTTGAACACGGCGGTGATGCTTCCTCCCGTGGCGATGGTCTTGTCGCACTCCGGGGAAGGCAAAAATGAGGCTGACTAAATTAATGTCTCTCCCTTCGAGGATTTTCGCTCTCAGCCGAGAGGAAATGTAAGCGCTTTGGGGAATATGAGGTCTACCTGAGTGAGGCGCTGGGAGTGCGGAAGCCAGGGAGTGAGAGGCAGCTACCATTTGTGGATGAAAACCCCCATGACCCGGCATGAATCCTGGCGGCAGCGAAGCGGGGACCCCGGCCCAGTTCGCGGAAGAGGTTGAAGCTCCAGCGGGGCCTTTATCCATGGCCTGGAGGCGAGCGTCGATTTGCAGCATGGAGCTAGCCAGAGATTGCAAAGAGTTAGCTATGCTAACATCCGTGAAGGGCTGATTACCGGGGCTTCCGGGCTGGGCGGCGCTCGGATGAGCCTGGGGAAAGGTGAATCTCTTTGATGGACGGGCTCTAGAGGGACTTGACTTCTTTGTCCTTTTCCCCCCGCGGCTCCGCCCGCGTCCTCGCCCTGGTCTCTCGGGAGAGTTGGCTGGAGAGTTAGCTGGAGCTGCTGGAGCTGCTGGAGCTTCTGTCCCGGGCTGGGGGACCACGCCGGAGACTTGGTCCGAGAGCTCCCGGAGCTGGGAGATCTGGGGCTGTGGAAATGCCCTGCTGCCGTAGATGGGAGATGATAAAGTCGGCTTCTGCTGATTGTGAGCCGCCACGGAAAGCCAGGCGGGCGCTCGTGTGCCGGAAGCTTGGGGAGTTGGAAGCTGCATCTGGAGGTACGTCGGAGCCGGGATCGAGCTCCTTCGGAAAAGGTTCGTTGTCGGACATGTCTGTATTAGACATTTCTGAGGGTTTTAATCTTTCTGGGTGTTTTTTAGCAAGAGGAGTATTAGGTTACTACCATTGTGCGTTGACACCTGAAATGACAACTGACAGGGAGAGCAGATTTAAAGGGGTTAGCAGGTGCGATGATTGGCTAGCCGGGCTGTGACGCCCCTGATCACTTATTGAGATAACGTGTGGCACTCGATAATGTTGTCTTCCTGCTTGAACCTGCGCTGAGCTACATGGAGACGAGGAGTCGGCAAACAGAGACGAGATCCTGAGCTGTCTGCGTGGTGTTCAGCAAACAACCATCTGAACACAAGCAAAACAAAATAAATCATCATAGACTTCAGAAAGCACCGTCCAGAACACGCCCCCCTTCACCTCAATGGAGAGAGATTGGAGAGGGTCTCCACCTTTAAGTTCCTGGGGGTACAGATATCGGAGAGCCTCAGCTGGACAGCACACACCACTGCAGCAGTTAAGAAGGCCCAGCAGCGACTTCACTTCCTGAGGGTGCTTCGGAGAAACTGACTGAACAAGAAGCTGCTGGTGTCCTTCTACCGGGCGACCATCGAGAGCGTGCTGTCATACTCCGTCTCTGTGTGGTATGCTGGATGTTCAGCTGAGGACAAGAAAGCCCTGCAGAGAGTGATCAGGATGGCAGAGAAAACCGTGGGCTGCCCCCTGCCCTCTCTGGAACACATCTCCACCTCCCGCTGCCTCAGCAGAGCTAACAGAATAATAAAGGACAGCTCTCACCCAGGTCACAGACTGTTCTCTCTCCTGCCTTCTGGGAGGAGATACCGGAGCTTCAAGTCACAGACTAACAGACTCAAAAACAGTTTCTACCCCTGGGCCGTCAGGCTGCTTAACCACCACACATAATGCAATAACCGTAACCATCCTCACACATATACACACTTTGAATGCACTTTAAAAATTATAAACTATTTTTGTATCAATATTTTTAACTATGTATTCCCCCCGTATGATTGCTTATGTTGTCTGTCCTACTGCCGTGTTTTTTATGTTATGTATGTCTAGTTTTTGCACACTGGGACAGAGTTGCGCTCTCAATCTCGTTGTACTTTTTGTATAATGACAATAAAAGGCTTTAACTTTTTTATATATTTGTATACATCTGAGATCTATGCTATTGCCTAAAGATAGCATGATAGGTGACCTTTAATGCTCAATTTGGACCATTGGAGAAACATACAAATGTAGGTGTTTATTTACTAACTTCGTCTTTTTGTCAGTAGATTTCTTCTATATTCACCAAAGGTCAGATAGATAATGCATCTTTAGCATATTTAAGCATACTGTACACAAAAAAGTGTCATAAATTACAAAAAGGTATTGTCTTTGTGTTTTTATGTTAAGAATCAATGAGGACGTTTCATGGTGTTATTTATTAGTTGCATTTTTGACCGTTCATTTGTTACATTTTATACTACATATCTCCAAAGGCTGTTTTCTCTAAAAGACACTTTTCCTTGCTTAGAAGAAATATTTCACATTAATACTAACATTCTGAAGGCTTTTTTTGGAGGGTTTGTCCATATATCATTCATGTTCATAAAAATGTTAGAACTGTAACATGTGAACACAATGAAATGTGAATTATGAACCTGACTTTATCGAGTGTTCACATATCCATACCGGAGATCTTTGCAAATGAGCATTATTGCATAATTGCAATATTTGAAAGGGTAATTCCAAACTCTCCCAGTTCTCCCCAATATGGGGTAATGATAACTTTGCCCCCGGTAGAGCGGATGGGGGATTCAAACAATGGGCTGCCAAGGGTCTGAGTAAACTAAAGAAGAAGAAGAAGATAGACTTTATTAATCCCTTACAGGGAAATGTCTTTCCCCACTCTGTTGTTTACACACATTACACAGAGGGGAGGATATACATGCACAAACACAGAGGATATACATGCACACACACAACCACATGCAGATAGGAGAGGTGGCAGAGCAGAGAGGCTGCCAGGTACCCAGTGCCAAGGGAGCAGATCGAGGTTAGGTGCCTTGCTCAAGGACACCTCGGCAGTGGCCTTGGAGGTGAACTGGCACCTCTCCAGCTACAAGCTCACTCCATATGAATTATTTTGGTCCGATCAGGAGGTGAACCGGCGACCCTTCGGTTCCAAGACCAAGTCCCTACAGACTGAGCCACTGCCGCCTCTAAAAGACTTGTATATAGAGAACACTTGTCCTTTGATCAGTTGGTTCATAGATATGCCATCCCTAGAAGCCACTTCATATCAGCACAGACTAAATGCTTAGATGAGCCACCCTTGTCAGTTGTGGAGAGGGCCACTCTAAATTATATGGATATTCGAGGCCACCTATCAGTCATTTATGTTCTTCTGCGGTCCAAATCAAAGGACAACTCACACTCAAGACTCAATGCTTGGAGAGATGATTTGAAAGTAGACATGACAGAGACTGAGTGGGAAAATGCTTGTTTAAAGGCATAAACCCAGACTATAAACACTGCACTGAAACTGATACAATATAAATGGCTGTTCAGAACCTATGTGACACTTGTTAAATTTATTATAATCCTAACATTCCTGATAACTGTTCCAAATGTGATGATAATGTTGGTACTCTGGACCGACACAAGACCGAGACCAAATGCAGTCGATTCCGAGACAAGACCAAGACCGTTAAAAAGTGGTCTCGAGACCGGTCTTGAGCACTACAACACTAGCATGTGGTGCACTGTGAACACTTCCACAGTGCGTACATTTCAACCATGTACTGCTGTCTTTAATGGCACACTGCTCTGCCCTCACCAGTAGCAATTGCCGCTGTTAGCTATGCTAGCCAGCTAGCAAAATTACCATTCGTTGTAGCAAATCCTTACAGACAAATAGACCCGATAAAATAACTGACTTTTTTCTGCCACCAGTATTTTTGCTATCTTTATTAAATACTGAAAGAAACGCATGTATAACTTTTATTTGTACAATGTAGCAACCGCAATCGCAGCTGGACGCGCAACTTCTGTTACGTAGCCCAGACGGCAGTCGTTGGGTTCCACAGTCAACATGTGCAACTTGCCATACTTTTCATTAGCAAAGAGTATAGCCTAGTAGCAATATGAGGGCAGGCTGACTTTCCATGTTTCTGTGTCACAGAGACTACAGATGTATACAGCTAAATGCACTGAGTACCCAGATAGCTGGATGGCGGTTGTTCACAGTTTATACAGCCTATAGGTACACTAGAGAAAAGACAATAGATCCATGCAACAGTTTGAGCTCTTTCAGTCTGGATCAAACTGCCAACCATATAGCCATGCTGCTAGCCTGGCTAATAATCCCACATCGACAGACCAGAAGTGAGTGATATGATGAACCTGTAATGGGCTGTCATTGAGTCCCTTTGATCAGAGACTTATCAGAACCCTGTTTACACTCTTCTGTTGTGCTCTTAAAAAAACCTTTTCCTTACAAAGTGCATCATATCCAAGTTGTTAAATGCTCTTTGAACTGAAATAAACTAAAGTCCTCCTCCTTCATGTCATTTTCCTCCATTCCCTGAGCTAAGAATAAGCTCTATCAAGTTCATGTGTGATTTGGCTTAACATAATTATACCCTTACACCGCTACCTCTCTCTTTACCTCCCCCCCTCTCTCTAGCTCCCTGGTGTCTCCTATAAAGGGACAATTAGCAGGGACAGCTAGTTTAATAATGAGCCAGTAACAAGGGACGAACAAAAGAGGGATTGATTGATGGATGGAAGGATGATGGATGTGATATTAATATATGATTTTTGGGTGTCAGAGTTAACATTTCCACTGCTTTTAAGGGTATAGTCATTTAAATACAGAACACATCAGAATGGAGAGAAATGCTATCAAAATCTAAATCAGAATTCCTTGATTGTCCCGCAACGGGGAAAATAGAAGGTGTATAGTGCCGATAAAGTAAAAAGACAATAATCAAATGGATCAAATTATTCTCAAAATATCTTTACATACAAACACAAGTATGACATCAACACAGTATCTTAAACTAACACAACAGGGATCCCCTCTGAACCATACAGACATTAAGTAAGATCTACAGCAGCATATTGCATATAACAAAGCCCAGTTTCTCAGTATAAGATGGTATTCCTACACTACTGGGCCTTACCCCCCGGGCACTTTGTATGCTGAGATGAATACACCAAGTCTCTCGCCGTTCCTTTTATTTGTCTGAAGTTTTCAACGTAGGTCCTTATAGACAAGTCCCAGATTATCGCCATCTTTCTAGTCATTCGGTGGCGTCTTTGTCTAAATGACCATTCTTCTGCAACTTTAAATGTTTGTTTCTTCCGTTTCACACCAGTCACAATAGAAACATTCTACAACACTCACCTTGAAGAATGCCTTGAGAGTAAGTGTTCTATTCACATATGAGCCCGAATCGAACATTACAGAGACGTAGTACTGTAGGGAGCTGGTTGGGAAGTGTTATCCGATGGCAAGTTACATTTGATAAATATGATAGTTTAAGTTAATTAAACTATCATACCAGAGGCCTAGAATCTGGTGGCTGACAGGAGCACGTTACAATGGCCCAAAACACACTGCAGTTTGAAAAAGGATACAAATATAAAAACACAAATCACTGCGAGGTCTCTAACATCCGACAAAGCAAACATCTTTGTGTCCAGTCAAAAGGACGTTCAATGTCTTCAGGACAGCCTGTCCCTGTATAAAGGACCTTTGAATGGGTAAACTCTGAAAGAGTACTGCGTTGTAGCTTGGATGTGGAGGGACCCAGACTGCCTGCAGGACTTGAGTGGGGAAAAGAGGCCAAAAGAGGATAGAGATAGAGGACATCCAGAGAGACATCGTGGTTTATTTCTGGTCTAGTCAGTGCTGGGTCCTGTCTCTATCTGCCTGCAGATGAGGTGGGACAAGGACTCATTCTCAGCCAAAGAGATCCCAGGCAGTATGGTTATTTGAGGGATTCTTGATTCAAACAGTGTTACAAGAACTAGAACATTACAGTCCCAGCCTGTGAGCAAATCACAGAGAAGCTGGTTGTACCAAACTAGGACTAGACAACATCACCTCTCTCAGGATCATCCACTCAGAGGTAAAGGAAGTGTGTGCTGCAGCAGTCCCTGAGGCTGACAACACTTCCCTGCATGATCGGTGGATCAAGGAGTGATTACAGTTCCCCAATCACACCGACTGCAGGCATGAGGGATCAGGTCAGCTGCTGAGCGCTTTTTACCGCACGGCCACGCATGTGGCGCCCATGTTCACGTTTGCTCGATGCTAGGCGATCCCTCGCCATGGTACACGATGATGTCATAACTCCAACTGACTCAGAACGCTGCAAAACATCACATGATGGTTAACACTGCTGCCCTGAACAGCTCTACGTCAAATCTGAGGTTACATAATGTGGTGTTTCCATCGCAATGCATCCCTCGCTATAAAACACGATCTAGCTGTAACTCCAATGGACACGGTCCGATCGACACCAGACGTCAGACTATCATTAACACTGCAGCCCTGCACAGCTCTACGGCAATTGTCGTCATATGCCGTTTCCATGGAAACGGATCCCTCGCCATAAAAAGCGATGTTGTCAGAACTCCATGGAAAAGTGTCAAAACAGCACCAGACTTCAGATGATGGTTAATGTTTAGGCCCTCAACATGTCTTTGTGCCACTTGTGAGTTTTCCTGAAAAGCCTCTGCAATGGCAACGCATCCCTCGCCATAAAAAACGATATTGCTATAACTCCAGTGTAAATGGTCAAAAAGTGCTAGAAATTCACATGTGTGTGTTACAAGTCCGCTGTGCAGAGCTGGTAACCAGATAATAAGCCTGTTGAACAGAAGAAATGAATAAAGCAGAGGGAAAGTTGCTGCCGTTAGTCTGGGGAGGGGGGGGATTTTTTAAATGATGACGTTTAAAAAATGAAAAAAGTGGGCCGGGCCGGCCGTCAGCGAACCGAGCCCGCTGATGGCCGACATTATTGTGGTCACACATCCCAGGGGTGCCACATACCACACACTCCCCCACAAACAAAAGTGGCTCCTGACGCTTTTTAAACAGTTCAACTCCCTTGGTCATATAAACTCTCAACAATAAACAAAACATTTAACGGGTGTAGTGTTGTCCTTTTGTATGTGTATCTTGCTTTATTATAGACAACTCAGGAGACAGCGAGTATCGTTAACTGTGCTTTATTCCCGCTCTGTACTACATCATAACTCGTGTCCCACATATAACATTCCGGGTATCCACAACTCCGGACCAAATAGTATGTCACAACATTACATCCCTCCTTGACTTTTGATATTAACGAAATGTAAATAAGAATTTGTTTGTTTATTTATTTAAAAGGACAGTGCACATTAATCTACATTGCTGTAAATGAGCCAGTATTAGCCAGAAGGCTAATTTTCAACTGTTGTCCTTTGGCAAGATGTTAAATGACCACAACAAGACTAGAGAAATAAAAACTAAATAGAGCACAGCAGACAACAGCAGTACAACAATAAATAAATAGCAGTACAACAATAAATAGGAACAGCAGTACAACAATAGAGAGGAACAAACAAACATGCAAACAGTTGAAATATCATCCTACCTTGATACAGTTAAAAGTGTTCACATTTTTGATTGCTTAAAAGCCAGTTCTTATGATTGCGGTTAAATGTATGATAGGAGGTGTTATTTCTTATCTGTATTGGTATTGTGTTCCAAAGTGTTGATGCCCTCACAGAGAAACAGTGTTTACCAATGGAACTGGACCTAAGAGGGACTACACAGTCCCCTCTTAGGGCAGACCTTGTGGTTCTGCTGTTTGAATTTGAGTGGTGGGGGTGCCTTGCCGTTTAGAATTTTTAAAATGAGACATGCATCAGTGTGTTTTAAAAATATTTTCCCAGCTGAGCAGGTTATGTTTGTCCAGGATTTTGCAATGGTGGTATAGCTTAGGTTTTCTGTCTTTGAGAGCTTGTTTGTGAAGTGATAGGATAGGTCTTAATGTTGTGCTATTCGCCTGGGTCCAGCTGGTCATACAGTATGTTAGGTTTCAGTAAGAAAGGTCTCTTATTCTTAGTAATCAAATAAAGAAATGAATATCTCAATGTTTTAACTTAAATGACTGAGTCTTCTTTGTCACTAGCAAAAATGTCCTTTTTGTAATTGTTCAACTATCTGCAGTCTCTTGACTTCTTTAAGTCATATTTCAGCAATGAGACGTTGTGGTGGTCTCCTGTTTGTTCTGATTGAATATCTGGTTGGAACAGGGCCTTCGGGGTTGATATTCTCGTTTTGGAGCTGATGAGTTTCCTCATCTGGTGGGTCAGGAAGTTGTAGATCCAGATCATCCTCTTCGTCAGTCATTCCTGAGTCAGATCCAATAGGAACTGAAGGTGGGAGCAGTTTGAAGTGTGAGGAGTTTCGTGTTATCTCATGTCCTGGGCGAGCTGCTGTCACCATTGATCCTCTGATCTTCACGATGTAAGGTTTGCTTCCATAAGGAGTCATGAGCTTGCCTTTGATATTCTGACGGCATAGCACAATGTCACCTGGTTTGAGGATAGAAGGTCGAGCTCTGTTTTTGCGGTCGGCATGCTCTTTCATGCGCTGCTTGGCACGCTGATCAATGTCTTGGAGTTTGGTGTCAGGTGTGTGATGTTGAGTCACATGAAGAGCGGGGAGAGTGGTGTTGAGTTTTCTCCCAAACATTAACTCGGCTGGAGTCAGCTGTGTAGTACCGTGTGGGGATGCAAGGTAATTTCTAAGAAAACTGTAGAGGTTCTGTTTCCATGGTTTTCCTTCAGTGTGTGTGGCTGTTAATGTTTTCTTCAATGTTTTCATGAAGCGTTCAGCTTCTGCATTAGCTCTCGGGCAATACGGTGTTATTTTTCTGTGTTTGAATCTGAGATAGTGGCTGAAATCTTTGAACGGCTGTCCATTGAATGGAGGTCCATTATCTGTTTTCACCACATGTGGGATACCATAGGATGAGAAGATTCTGTCCAGTTTGGGAATCACTGTAGTGGCTGCTGTGGACTTTAGTATCTCAACTTCGGGGAACCTGGAATACTCATCAATAACCACAAGCAGGTAATCACCTGATGGGAAAGGTCCTGTAAAGTCAATAGAAACATTTTGCCATGGACCTTTGGGAAGTTCAGACATATTAAGTGGTTCCATGTGATTCTGGGAGGTTGCTGCTTGACATGGTATGCAGTGTTTTATCATCTTTTCCACCATTTAATCTATGCCTGGAAACCCTACCTTTTCTCTTACCAGTTGTTTGGTCTTAACAATGCCAAGATGACCGTCATGGTTATTGCCTTATGTTGGAGAGAGGTAGGTAGCACAAGTCGCGTTCCTCTGAGAATGACATTCTCTCCAGCGTTGACTGTCAGTTTGTTTCGTAGGCGGTAGAGTGCTTTCAGCATTGGATAATCAGTGTAGTCTGAGTCCTGTGGTGCATGTCTCCAGTGTCCTGCACACAAAAAATGCATCACTTTACATAATGTAGGATCATTCTTTGTTTCTGTTTGAACTTCTTCAAGTGTCATTGCCTTTGGAACAACATTGTCAATGACAAAGTTGACATATTCCTCAGCCATGCGAGACGATCTGCTTGGTATGTTTCCCTCAATAGGATGTCTGGACATGTAATCGGCAGGGTTATCTTTTCCAGCTTTGTACTTGATAATGTAGCTGTTTGGTTGTAGTCTTAGCCGCCAGCGTTCTAACCGAGCTGGGGGTGTGGCTTTTGGGTTGTTGAAGATCAGTTCAAGCGGTTTGTGATCTGTGATAACAGTGAAGTGTGACCCATAGAGATATAGGTGGAAGTGTTCACATGCCCAGAGGATTGCCAGGGCTTCTCTCTCTGTTTGAGAATAGCGCTGTTCCACTGGTGTGAGTGCTCGGCTGGCATATGCAACAATGTGGTCATTACCCTCTTTGTCAGGGCTGTGCTGGCTGAGTATGGCACCTAGACCAACAGGGCTGGCATCAACCAGTAGTTTGGATTTCTTCCTTGGGTCAAAGTAAGCCATTGTAGTGTTTTCCATCAGCTCTGATTTTAGCCTCTCCATTGCCAACTGTTGTTGTGGTCCCCATGACCAAGTAGTGTCTTTTTTTGTTAGTTGACGTAAAGGTTCAGAGATCGTGGCATAGTCATGAATGAAACGTGAGCAGTATGTTATCATCCCGAGCAGACTGCGAACTTCTGATGCGTTTCGGGGTGGAGGAAGGTTCTTGATGGCAGTGATCTTTTTAGGATCTGCAGATATGCCTTTTGCAGAAAACAAATAGCCAAAGAACTCAAGCTCTGGTTTACTGTATTCACATTTATCAGCATTGAGTGGGATATTTTTCTCCCTCAGTCTCTGAAAAACAGCTTTGAGGCTATTGTTGTGCTCTTCTTGTGTTTTCCCATACACAATGATGTCATCACTCATGTTCCTGACGTTGGGAATGCCATGTAGAACTCCTTGAATGACATTTTGGAACACTTCAGCTGCAGAGTTAATGCCAAAGTTCAGTCTGGTGTACCTCCAGAGGCCAGTGTGTGTAGTGAAGGTGGTGATATACCTTGAATCGGGATGTAGCTCAAGTTGATGGTATCCAGCATTCAGATCCAGCTTGGAGAATACTACAGCTCCATTCCGGTCGTGGATGAGGTCATCTACAGTTGGTGTGATGTGGCGCTCTCGCTGTATTGCTGTGTTCGGCAGGCGCATATCCACACAGATGCGAACTTTGTCAGGGTTCTTTGGTTTTGGTGCAGACACCCATGGTGTTGGGCCGCTGATTCTCTCGATGACTCCTTTTTCCTGTAGCTGGTTTAATTCTGATTCCACTCTTTTTCTCATGTGGAAAGGAATCCTCCTGTGTGGCTGTGTCACAGGTTGCACTGACTCATCAATGTGTAGCTTCACTTGAACATCTTTGAGTTTTCCTATGCTTTAAAATATGTCTTGGTACTCATGGAGAAGCTGGTTTGGGGATGAAATAGGCATTTCTGTGGACATAGAGTTTACAACTTTCAGAAGTCCTAGTTCTGTTGCTGTCTTTCGACTCAGCAATGAGCCATGGTCACCCTGTATCACATAGAATGTAGCTGCATTTACTGTTGAAGTAGTTGAATGGACTGCAGCTTTAAATGTTCCTCTCCAAGGAAGAGCAGTGGTTGAGCCATAAGGATAGATCTTGGCAGCAGATGATTGCAGTTCAGTATTACTGTGTCCACAATTTTTATTTGTGTACGTTTGTGTCCTGCTTTGTCTTGCAGTGTGCATACAACATACACATAGTCATCTTCTGCTGAGCTGTCTGGAGTGTCTGGTGTCTGTGTCTTTTGCTCAGTTTGTCTCTGCAGTCTGCACCTGATGCACTTTGTATTTTGGTCGGTAATGCTGTTGTTTTTCTGCAGCTTTAGGGGTAAAATCTTTGTTTTGTGATCTGCAGCATCTTTGGAAATGATTACATTTTCCAGATGCTTTACAATCTTTCCCCTTTGCTGGGCAGTTTGCTTGTCCTCCCTCATGAGGAAAATGCCCACCACAGTTGTTGCAGGTTTTGTATTCATGCTTCACATTATTATATTTATTGAATTGTTTATGACTTTGGAAGCTTTTCTTTTGTACAGCATGCACTGGGAATTCTTTTTGTGATCTTCCTGTCTCCATACCTGCAGCTTGTTTGTCGGACAGTTCTTGAGCTCTGCCTGCATCCAGTAGTTTTTGAAGTGTCATATCGCTGTCCTTTAGCGCCGCCCTGCAGTTTAGAATAATCTGTGACTTTATTTCCTTATCAGTGTCGGTAAAGTCACATGTTGACGCCAACTGTCTCAGTCGCGTGTGGAAAGCATCCAATGTCTCACTGTCATTTTGCCTGGCTTTTCTGAAAATATAGATCTCATATTCAGTATTTACTTTGGGGCAGAAATAGATTTGCAGGCTTGCTATGGCCGTATCATAATCATCAGCGTATCCCGTTCCTGGCAGCGTGTCAAATATGTCATACACGTCTGATCCAGCATAGTGCAGCAATAACGCACGTTTTTGTGTATCCTCCTTTATGTCTAATGCCACTCGGAAGTTGGTGAATCGTTTAATCCACATTTTCCACCTCGAGCCTACAGAGCTGGATTCAGTGTGCACATCAAACTGTGGGAAATGTGGGAGATTGGTCATGGTGCGTCCTGTGGATGGCTTGGCTAGCTTTTTAGCCTTATGTGTTAGCCAACGTAGTTCGCTTACCGCTTATCCAGAATTATGGATGTTTTATTTCTTTCCCATGGGCGCTCTGTCACGTAAAGCTGGCTTCTTCCGCTTTATAAAAATGACATTTCCTGTTTATGTACTCTTCAATATCCCTTTTCATAAAAGGCCAATAAAATCTTTCTTTTGCAAGACTCAAGACTCTCTCTATACCAACATGTCCCATATTGTCGTGCAGGTGAGTGAGGGCTGTCTGCCTATAGGTAGTTGGCAAGACTAGCTGTTTGCGACCAAGCATCTTCCTATACAGGAGGCCATTTTCCAAATAAAGCCTGCTCCACTCTTGAGATGTTTTGGTCGATTTGTCCAAAGTTCTGCGTATTTCTTCAGTCATTTCTGTGTTGTTCTCTTTTAACGGCAATATTTTCCCAATGGCAGGATCTTTCCGTTGCTCGCTTACCAGTTCATTGTGGTCGATTACTGGAAAAGGTTCCGTGTGTGTTTGTTGTTGAGATGAGATGTTAAGTGCTGCCACCCAAGCAACTTCTCCTAGTTGGGCTGTCCTGCTACCTTCCCAGGTGGCACAAACTGCTTCTTCTGACAGTTTATCTGTACACTTACTCATGTAGGTGTTAATGTCAAGGGGGCAACGAGAAAGAGTGTCTGCGTCGACGTTGAATCTGCCTGGCTTGTACCTTATTTCAAAGTGGAAGTCTGCAAGCTGCCCTACCCAGCGATGACCCACTGCATTGAGCTTAGCAGTGCTCATCATGTAAGTCAAGGGATTGTTGTCAGTATAGACAATGAAATGTGGGGCATAAAACAGGTAGTCTCTAAACTTATCACATACAGCCCATTTCAAGGTCAGGAACTCAAGCTTTCCACTGCGGAGATCGTAACTCTGTTCGGCTGGTGTTAGTGTACGGGACCCATAGCCAATCACTCTCATCTTTCCATTCTGGTTCTGGTAAAGAACAGCTCCAAGACCTAGTTGAGAGGCATCTGTGTGGAGTGTGAAAGGACTTTCGAAGTCTGGATACGCCAACACTGGTGGGTTGGTTAGGATGTGAATGAGACGTTCAAGGATCTGCTGGTGCTCTCTGTTCCACTCTACTGGGGTGCGTGAAGGCAGTTGAGGGCCCTTTGTTTTACCCTTGGTCGGGGTGAGTCAGACTTTATCTGGAGCAGCGTGTATAGTGGTCTTGCTATTCGTTGTAGCGACTCAGCCTGTCATACCAACACACACAATCCCTCCTGTTATACAAAACCTACCCGCCCACTCCTCCACAAGCCATTAAAATGTCTCGTCAGCTGTGACAAGGCGGGTCTATAAAAGAGGCGAGCAAACCAAAATGGAGGAGGTTGTTTTGAGGAAGCGGAGACGCTGATGGATGGCGCAATCGTCACAGGGGGAAAAACACTCTATTGGCTGCACGGAAGCTGGTGCTCTGCCCCATTGAATCGCTGTTTCTCTGCTGCTGAGAGCAGCGCAAGGGAATATAAATAGAACGTCGGCAGGCGCTGACACTTCCGGGTTGGGAGTATAGTCAGGGAAGACGGCATAAAGACCCGGCCTGGACTTTGTACTCAGACCTGACTACACAAAGCAGGGTAATCTGTATTTATTTAAAGTGTCGTGTGGGAGGATGGGCAAGTTACGAAGATGTGTTTTCTGTGGTTGGTGACTGAACTGAAACTAATACGATATGTGGATTATTGTTTTGGAATAACCGTGGACTGTACTAAGAAAACCTGGAACGGAGTTTTGTGGATTATATTATTTTTGTTGGACTATTTTTCATGAACTATATTGATTACACTTTTTTCACTCACATGGGTCTCACTGATCTTGAACTGTTGAATATATTATTTGACTGCATTTAAAGAGATGTGTTGTGTGTTTTTGTTCAAAGGTATTCATTTTTATTGAAAATACAGAAATATTTTACTGGTGGGCATGTGCTGTATGTTTTTCCCGTCTGTAACATGTACCCTTTGTAGGGTTTAACTTGATCTTAACTATAAAATTGTCAGGCCTGACTGGCACCCCAGCAACTATAGTCAAACCGCTACATAAAAATGACAGGAGAAATCCTGCACATATGTTCGGTAATAGCTGAGGAAACCCAGCAGCCTCCTGACATCACCCACAGTCTGTGGAGTATTCTCTTTCAGTGCTTGCACAGCCTCGACGTATTTCGGATCCACTCTTACCCCGTCTGCAGACACAAGCATATCTTACCTCCTTGCGAAATAACTTGCACTTTTCTGGTGTCAACTTTACCCCATGACGCTGCAGAGCTTTCAGTACACGTCGCAGCACCTCAACATGTTCTTCAAAGGACCTGGAGAAGCAGAGGACATCGTCTAGATAAGGGATGCAACACTCATTCCTCAGCTCCTCGAACATTTCCTCCATGCTTCTTTGAAAGGCTGCTGGTGCGTTTGACAAGCCAAAGGGCATTCTGACCCATTCATATAGACCCCACAGGGTTGTGAAGGTAGTCAGGTGCCTTGATCCCTTGGCAATAAAGCCCTGGTGATATGCCTTGCCCTGGTCTAGAATGGTAAACCAGTGGTTATTATTATTATTATTATTTATTTAAAGAAGGACCATGCATACAAAAACATTAATCTCAGCAAGAGAAGAGATGCAATATGCCAGATTATAGCTAATAGCTAATTTCCATCTGTGGTCCTCAGGCAGGTTCATAACAATCAATAAACAAATAATAGCATTGCATGATCTCTATCAGTCAAACAATTTTAAAACCTGATTTAAGTACAGCTCAATAAATAAATACGTAATCCACTTGAAATACACTTACGTGATCTCGGTCACTCAAAGAAATATAAAGCCTGATCTAAATACAGGTTACCAATGTAATACTTTGTACAATTCAAATACACTTAAATAAAATATCGAAGATATTGTATGACAATACAGATCAAATTAAAATAACTCAGATTACAGGTTAATTAATGTTGGCATGACTGGTTGCTTAATATCATTTTTTTTGCACCATAAGAAAACGTGTTAAAATCAGTACAGGAGGTACTGGTAGCCTCCAAGCGAGTCAATCAGGTCCTGAATGCGGGGAAGCGGATGTTTGTCTGGCACAGTCTTCTTGTTAAGCAGTCGGTAGTCAATACACAGGCGCAATGACCCATCTTTCTTTCTCACACACACAATAGGTGCAGCATATGGAGACTGAGACTTTACAATCCATCCTTTCACTATCAAATCTTGTACTCTTTTACTTCCTTGTACAGTGGCTTTGGAATTGAAGCATAAGCCTTCTGAACTGGAATGTCATCTTTGGTCCTCATTGACATCTGAAGAGAGGGAATACATCCAACGTCACTGCTGTCACGTGCGAAAGCTGCAGACTCCTCATACAGCATATCTTCAGCCATCCTTTGCTGTTCCTCAGTGAGGTGACTAAGGTCAACAGGTGGTCGCCATGGCGCAGTTGTGGTTGTTGTAGGAGTGGTGACATTGTTTACTTCAGCTCTCACTGTTGTCATCTGTCGTATTTCAACCTCTGGTGTCACTGTCTTTCCCAACTCAATGACTTTGGCTACGCGTTGAATGGAGCCCAATGTCATATTTGAATTCAAATCCTGAAGTGCTATTGTGGCCATGCTGTGGCTTGGTGTCTCTTGGACCTGAATGTAATTAACCATTGCCTGTTCTTCTTCCACGCCGAGTGCTCTGTGTAAGAGGCTGATAACCATGTCAAGTTCATTAGTAGAGGACACCTGTCCATTTATCATCTCCCTGAAAACATTTGAGCCTAGTAGGGGTTGAGAGAGGGGAAGTTGACTGATTAGGAAGGGGACCTGTATTGTGAGGTTTGGATGGTCATTTCCTGCGAGGTTGACTGTAATCCCCACCCAGCCATCATATGGGATTTCTTGTCCATTTGCAGCAAACAGATCAAGGGTTATATCTCTCACAGGCTCCGCCCTCTACTGGACTCTATGGGTACTACCTTCTCTTGCGAGCATTCTCTCACTGAAACTCTTATAGACGTGGCCGGCCAATGGCGGGCCTACCTGAATGCGCGCGCATCACACCCTATAAAAGGAGGCCTCGCCTCCTGACTGTCATCCCTTTCTCTTCAGCGGCGGAAGTGTTTGTTTTCACGGAGACGAAAAAGACGTTCTTGAGAGTATGGAGAGTTTTGAACACAGGGCTTGCCCAAAATGCCCGAACCTGATCGCGGGAGCAGATCCTCACCCCTTCTGCTTCCTTTGTATGGGACCTGACCATGCCGTGAGCGGTATGGGTCTGGCACCGGCGTGTGCAGCCTGCCAGGTACTTCCTCGGCTCATGCGGGAACGCCGCGGGCAGCACTTTATGGCGGCGGAGGCGCCACAGGAGGAGGTGGAGGGCTCGGATCTCGAGGTCGTCGAGATGGGCGAGTCAGGAGAGGAGGAAGCACCGTTCCGGTTCTCCCTTCCATGGGGCCAGTCGACACCGACTCCGGAGGAGGAGGACGAGAACGCCTCGGGGTCTGGAGGACCAACTCTCAGGTCTGCGCGGATGGATTTCCCAGCGGTGATGACCCTGGCGGCGGAGCGTGTAGGCCTACCGCTCCCCCCACCGCTGCCACCGAAGCCGATAAGCCGCCTGAGACAGGGGTATTACGGCCCGGCGCATCCAGCGCAACCGACCTTCGTTTCGCCCCAGCTGCCTGATATATGGCGGTGTGTGGAGGCGACATGGCAGCAGCCATTGAAAACGAAGGCCCCAGTAGCCGCTATGGCCGGCATCATCAAGGTGGAGGGCCGCGCGGACACTTCGGGTTCGGGTGTGCCCCCCCTTGATGAGGCCCTAGCGGCCCATCTGCTTCCGAGGGCGGCTGGTTGGGCGGAGGGTAAGCGACCCCTGCCCCCGCTGCCCCGGGACCGAGATGCTCTGGAATATTTAGATAAAATGTTCAAGCTCGGTACGCAGATGGCGGCTGCAGCAAATAATCTCGGCGTGTTGGGCGTTTCCCTGATTACCCCCCAGGCAGACGCCCCCGCCCTCCTGCCGGAAGACGGGAGTGATTATCAGGACCGCGCCATAGGTCAGATGAATAATCTGATCCATGGCATGGACGCTGCAGCGGGGCGAGTGATTTCCCTGGCCACGGTGGCGTCTCGACACATCTGGCTGGGACTCACCACCCTATCTAAGAAGGACCGAGATGATCTCCTGGGAGCCCCCGTGTCTACGGAGGGGCTTTTTGGGTCGATCTCTGCGGTCACTCAACGCTTCAGTCGCCTGGAGGAGGAGAGGATGCAGCTTAGCCGGATGCTAATGCTGGCTCCTCCTCAGGTTTCATCACGCGCTCCTCACGCTTCTAGCCAGGTGAGGGAGCGTAGTGCAACGGTGAAGCGGAGGGAGAGGCGCCGGCAGGGGAGTTCCATGGCTGCGGCGCCTTCCACCTCTACAACCCGTCCCGGGGTACCGGAATACCGGCAGCCGCGGGGATGGGCTGCCCGACCTCGGCATGCTCCGCAACAGCAGAGAGCAGCCGGGTGGGGTGCGCCGTCAGCCCGAAGCTGACGGGCGGAGGGAGGTTGCGCCTCGGCGGGGAGAGATGAGCTAGGGCGAATCCCGCCTCCTCCCTGTTTAATGCACAGATTCCTTTGTCCTCTTACAAAAATAAAGAAAAGGTTAATCTGTATCCAAGTCTAAGTGTCCTTTGTTTCCACAATGATACACTTACACAAGATGTCTGTACTGATTACCCACTCGCCGCCCCAGCTATTGCTCCTGTAAAGGAGGAGGCTAGTGGGAGTGCGCAGATGAGAGTGATGAAATGTAGGCAATGTTTTCATAGTGCTACACATGTACAGAGGCATTATGGCCGGCGTATTGCTGTTAGGGAACACACTAAGCCTGGAGCTAAGACTCCGATTAATGCAGGTTACCAGGGGGGTAAAAGTGGCATTATGGCAGCGCCCGCTTTCTCAGAAGAGAGCGTGGCGGTGCGTTCAGGGACCTCAGTGAAACACACTACTCCTGTAAAGACTCCGATTAATGCTGTTCACCGTAAGGAGAGCAGCATTATGAAGGAGCGCGCGCTCAGTCATGAGCGGGCGGAGGTGCGTTCAGGGTCCTCAGTAAACAGTCGGCCCTTTCTGTGTCGACCCTCCATGGGCAAACCTTCCCTTCACGGAGAGTTTTGCGGCGGGACGGGTCACCAGGGAGTATCGCAGTTTTATCGCTGCAGCCCCACAGCTGAGGGCATGCCTGTTAACACAGTGTTATGGGGAATGGAAACTCAGTTGTGTACTATCAAAGTGGATGGACAGGACGCTGAGACGGGGTTATTCACTCCAGTTTTGCAGCGTCCCACCTCCTTTTATGGGCATACGGGAGGGGAACCTATCCTCGCAAGTGAGGACGGGTTTCCTCTCAGCAGAGATTCAGGCGCTGGTGCAGAAACAGGCTGTGTCTGTTGTGCACCCCCAGCGCAGGGAAGAGGGTCATTATTCCATGTATTTCCTGGTTCCCAAGAAAACAGGGGAATTCAGACCCATTCTAGATCTCCGCGGCCTGAATCTCTATATTTTCATGTGGAGATTGTTCAGGAACACAGAAAATATCTGCGCTTGTCCTTCCAGGGGATAGCCTACGAATACAACAGGCTGCCGTTCGGCTATTCCCTATCCCCACGCACATTCAGCAATTGTGTGGCCACAGCGCTTCAACCGCTGCGCGCACAAGGCATGAGAGTTTTCTTTTACATAGACGACCTCATAGTCATGGCTGGGTCACGGGAACAGGCAATGTTTTGCACAGCACAATTGATCACACACCTGACCAAATTGGGCTTCGCGATCAATTGGAAAAAGAGCGCCCCCATACCTCACCAACGGGCGTTGTATTTGGGTGTGGTGCTCGATGCAGGCGCGCTACGTGCCACCCTGTCAGAGAGCAGACGTGCGTCCCTTCTTCAGGGGGTACGCAGGCTGCGACAGGGGGCGACAGTGACAGCTTTGACTGTCATGCAGACACTGGGTCTCATGGCGGCTGCTCACGTGGTGGTCCCGTTAGGGCTGCTACATATGCGCCGCCTGCAGAGGTGGTTTTCCAGCCTACGCTTGGATCCCAAGAGGCACAAGCAGCGGCTGGTAACCATCCCCCCCTCAGTGGAGGGCAACCTCCGGTTCTGGTGGTCTCCGGATCACCTTCGGAGGGGGTCTCCACTGGGACGGGTGACCTCCTACACCACAGTGTTCACGGATGCGTCCGGAACAGGGTGGGGAGGGACCTGCCTGAAGAGGGCTATAGGTGGGCGCTGGGCTCTAACAGAGTCTCGACACAGCAACCTCCTAGAGCTACGGGCAGTAGTGTTAGTCCTCCGGCATTTCAGGCCCCTGATTCAGGGGAAACATGTAATGATCAGGAGCGACAACAGCACCACAGTGGCTTATATCAACAATCAGGGCGGAGTTCGCTCTGCCGCCCTGTTGACCACAGCGGAGGGGCTGTGGTTATGGGCTTCGGAGGTGGTGTTATCTCTGGAAGCCCTCCATATCCCGGGACTGGAGAACGGAGGGGCCGACCTCATGTCGAGGGGCGGCCCCCGGCCAGGCGAGTGGGTGCTTCACCCGGAGGTGGTGAAGCAGATCTGGGCCCAGTTCGGGGAAGCAGAAGTGGACCTGTTCGCCAGTCGGCAAAACAGCCACTGTGCCCTGTGGTTTTCCATGGCCCGGAGCGACGACCCGCCTTTAGGGGTGGACGCGTTTGCACACGAGCCATGGCCAAAGAAGCTGCTCTACGCCTTTCCACCGTTGCGTTTCATTCTCCCCCTTCTGGGGAGGGTGAGGCAGGAACGTCTGTCAGTCATCCTAGTGGCTCCGGACCGCGTCGGGGCGACGTGGTACTCAGAGATGACACAGATGAAGGTGGGCCAGCCCTGGGCGGTCCCCCAGTTCTGGGGGGCGATGTCCCAAGAGGCAGGTGCAATCGGGGCGTTACCCTCATTCGGCCAGCCTCTCCAGGTTTGGCTCCTGAGAGGGACAGGCTGAGACAGGGTGGATTGTCTGACAGTGTTATTCAGTCTATCCAGGCAGCTAGAGCTGGATCCACCACAGCCTGTTACAGGCCAAAGTGGCAGGGATTCCAGCGATGGTGTGAGGAACAGAGAATAGAGCCCCTGTCATGTGAGTTAGGCTCTATTTTGTACTTCTTACAGTTACTGGTGGACAGAGGGCTGGCGCATTCAACAGTAAAGGTGTATGCGGCAGCCATCTCGTCCTGTCATGAGGGATTTGGCGGCAGGTCAGCCTTTAGTCAACCACTGATGTCGCGGTTTTTGCAGGGGGTCAGGAGGCTGCGCCCAGTAGTGCACGCCTCCGCCCCGCAGTGGGACCTGCCCCTAGTGCTCGAGGCTCTGGCCTCGGGACCGTTTGAGCCTCTGGAGCTCTCCTCTCTGAAAGCATTGTCGTGGAAAACAGCTTTGCTTCTTGCCTTAACGTCAGCCAAAAGGGTGTCCGAGTTAACTGCTCTGTCGGTGCACCCGAGCTGTTTACTGATTCGGGGTGACCGGAGCGGCGCGACACTCAGACCGAACCCCTCCTTTGTGCCCAAGAGCCTAAGGAGTGAGTTCAGGTCAGGGGCTATTCAGCTAGGGGGTTTTAGCCTCCCTCCCCATGAGGGGGACAGGGAAGCTAAGCTGCACCTCCTTTGTCCGGGCCTATGGGCAGGCAGGGAGAGCCTGCCCCACAGGGGTTCGTGCGCACTCCACACGGGCTGTGGCTACATCAACAGCCTTGTTCAGCGGTGTGAGTGTGGAGGATATATGCACAGCGGCGTCTTGGTCGACGCCAGGCCCCTTCATAAGGTTTTATCTCTTGGACATGTCGGGCTCTTTCTCCTCGTCTGTGCTTGCGGGGGCAACACAGGACTGGTAGGGGGGGGGGGGGTCTGTGGGTCAGTTGGCATCTGACCCCTTCCCCGGACGTAATGCGCCTTCGCTGTTCTCGGGCCCTTTGGGGGTCCCGGGATGGGCGAGGGGCGCACTGGGCCCTTGCAGGGCTGGAGGGCTGCTCTCCGCCGGCCGGGAGGCAGGAGGGGGGTAGCCCTCCACACTTTGGTCCACACACTCTGCACGGGGTCAGTGTCTGAGTGTGGGGCAGGGGCACTGGCACTCTCCCTACGATCCTTGGGGACTCGGGAGGACGGGTGCACAGTGAGCCCATACAGGGCGGGGGGGGGGGGGGGGGGGGGGGGGCCCCCC
>CALSBZ010046807.1:187955-202247 GCA_943591055.1 Gobionotothen gibberifrons
CAATGGAATTATGATCAGTGGAAATGGCCATGACACCTCACCTTTAATGTTTTGATAATGCTGGAAACCACTGTATTGTGTGTTTTAAGCTATCTTTGCCAATAAAATGTATTAAAATCTGAATTACATAACATTGTATTGGCTGTCAGTCATGATGGAAGAGTAGACAAGTTAAGTTACAGCATGTCCACCATCTGCATATGCATTAAGCCATTTGCATTAAGCCCTTACCACATTGTGCCTCATATACTGTAAATGTTAGACTCAGTGACAGGCTGGCATGAAATGTCTTGCATAATACTTAGTAAGGAGGCCATAATATTTTTATTTTTAAAGTTTCTCCAGCTCTCCCCATCTCAAAATGCATCAGATTGATGCTTTAAAATATGGAATATTCAAAATGTTCTGTGGCTAGCTGTTGTTTCCCATGCTTGCTCTTCAAACAGCCGGGGACAGATACGATGTGCCCGTGGATCGCTTCCACTTGGAGCATATATCGCCAGCTACTGTTGATTTATTTAATGTATAAACTGCCCGTATTGTTCATGTAGAACAGTGTGCACGTAAGCCTGTACATTGATTTTATTTTTGTAACATTACGTAGCCTACAGTCCACGGCACTGTGAGTGTATCACATCATAATGTATCATATATTTCCTTATCTGAGTCAGCTTATTTGGCCATGCAACGCAAACAGTGTCTGTGTCACATACTGTATGCAGAAGTATTATTTTAAGCAACACATTAAGTTGACGAAGCACTCGAGTCAAATGTAATTAAAGTCAGATCCACTCGTGTCTTGGACGGGGCAGTGATATCATAAACCTGTTAATGTACGCATTCAAACACTTTTTCTTTTACCAGCTGTATTCACCTTGCAGGTGCAGCTATGTGGCTTTTATCCTGGATAAAGTGTTTAAGTCATGGATGTTTAAAGTTTAACTTCTTCATATTTGACTAATATTATAGTTGACTTTTCATTCAGGTAGTATGACGCTGCGCTGCGGTTGAACTAGATTTGCAACTGCGCATGCGTGAGTGGCAATAACTCTCCTTACCAGCAGGCGGCGGTAGTGTGTATTCGTCATTCAAAACAGTTGTTTTCTATTTGTTTATATCTCTATGGTTTATATCTGTGTGTTAGCTTCACCTTAGCATGTGTTCTTTGCAGGTGTGTTGAGGTTTGATTATGACTGATTTTAGTAAGTAAGGAAGTAACGCGTGTCGGGGCAATGTTAGTAACTGTAGTGTGGTTACTGAATTATAAAAGTAGCGCGTTACACTACTCCGTTACCGACAAAAGTAATATTATTACAGTAACGCGTTACACCCAACTCTGGTCTTCTCATATTTTTAAGCCTCAATTTCTCCTCATGATTTAAGGTGTCATTTCTCAACAAATAAAATGTTTACTCACTATGTCAACAGCCCCACCAAAAATATTTTCCACCAGCCGCCACTGGGTGTAGTCTACGTGATACGCTGGTATACGCCGTATACCCACTAGAAAATGCCAGTGATTTCCGTATACCCTCTTAAAAATGAGCGATGATACCAGAGCCCTAGAGAGAAATATTATATCTATCTATTATATTATATCTCTATGACTCTGGATGATACGTAACAACATCATTTTGTGACTGCGCTTTCACGCTTTCGTTGTGTTTGGCTCTGACAAACCCCACGTCTAACGTTATCAGAATTTGATCCGTCCACCATTCAAGTTCGCGGAGCGCTAAACAGGAAGCAAACATGAAACGAAAACAGACGACAATATTTAAATGTTTTCCGAAGTTTTCCCCTACTACCACTACAGAAGAAGAGCCAGGTCAGGCGGCTGTCCTAAAGGTGACAGAGAACGAGCCTGGCGCTACCGCAAAGTTACCCGGTAAGTGAAATTAGCATGGTTATCATTAACGTAACTGTAGCTAACTAGCTAACTTACTAGCTAACTTGATCAACGTTAGTGTGGTGGATCAATGGAAGGGAAAGGGAGCGAGATACCAATCTGCACAATGACTACTTTTACTTTTGGTACTTTAACTATACTTTAATGATAATAGTTTTCTACTTTTACTTGAGTAACATTATGAATTCCTACACGAGAGCTACTTCTACTTCTTCCACCTCTGTCTGATTTCAAACTCTTCCATTAACACCCTGAGTACGTTTGCACCTGTGTGTTTGGTTTTGCTCCACCTTGTTGTAAATAAAACTGCAGCAGCTTGACCACAGCACGTGAACTTTGCGATCAGCAGATTTTGCGCAGTTCTCCAGTGTATGTGCGGGGCACAGAATGTGCACAGGGGAGTCTCCCTCCGCAGCCAGTTGACGTATGTTGTTCATCACACATACCGACTTTAACAACAACCTCGCCTGTGCCCACGGTGAACAACTCTGTAGTCCGGTGATCTAAGCCTCTGCCTCCTGTAAAGGCTTCACAGGTCCGTCGGTCATGGCCTGTGCGGCTCGGCTCAGTTCAATCAGTCCAATAAAGTCCGGAGATTTTTTGCAGGGAGCAAAAGGCCAAAGTGGCTGCCTAATGTATTTAGTTTTTTTGGACATGTCTAGTAGTTGAGACATGAATGAATGTAGAAAAAGTGTATACATAACAAGAAATACAAAGTATAGACAGAAATGTGAACAGGAATGTATTATACATTATTAGGAATTGACAAAAACATGAATAGAAAAAGATTTATGTTTTAAAATCTAATATCATGTTTTTTTAAATAGCCTCTTGGAGTATAACAAATTAGTTGGGTAGCGTCTCAAGACATGGGGGATGAAAAGTCATCAAAATTGTAATTTTTCACTGCACGCCATAGTCGTTATGTGGCGCCCATTTTCACGTTCGATCGATGCTAGGAGATCCCTCACCATGATGATGTCATAACTCCAACTGACATACTCCAAACGCCGCCAAACATCACATGATGGTTAACACTGCGGCCCTGAACAGCTCTAGGTCAAATCTGAGGTTTCATCATGTGGTGTTACCATGGAAACACATCCCTTGCCATAAAACACGATATTGTCGCAATTCAAAGGAAAATCGTCCAAACGGCACCAGACTTCAGATGATGGTTAATGGTCTGGACCTCAACATGTCTATCAAATCAAATCAAATCAATTTTTATTTATAGAGCACATTTACAAGCGATTTTTGGTCGAGCCCAAAGTGCTTTACATACAATAAAAATGCTTTACAATAAAAACACTATACAACAAAAAGCAACAGCAAAAATACAAAAATTACCCACAGCGAAATGTCAGGAGTCATGCTCCGCTCTGACTATAAGGCCAGAGAGAAGAAGTGAGTTTTAAGAGTTGATTTAAAAAACCCCTAGGGTCTGGGCCGACCTCACATGGAGGGGCAGAGTGTTCCAGAGTCTGGGGCCGGCTGCTGCGAAGGCTCGGTGACCTCTGGTTTTGAGCCTGGTCTTGGGCACTACCAGCAGCAGCTGGTCAGCAGACCTTAAGGCTCTGGTTGGGGTGTAGCGCTGGAGGAGTTCAGCTATATAGGCCGGAGCCAGCCCATTTAGCGCTTTAAAAACAAATAAAAGGAGTTTAAAATCAATTCTGAACCGAACTGGAAGCCAGTGCAGTGAGGCCAGAATTGGGGTGATGTGGTCACGCTTTTTGTGGCCCGTAAGAAGACGTGCAGCGGCGTTCTGCACTAGCTGCAGGCGTCTGATTGAGGCCTGGTCCATACCCACATACAGACCGTTGCAGTAATCCAACCTTGAGGTTACGAAGGCGTTGATAACCCTTTCCAAGTCCTTAAAAGATAAAAACGACTTGGTCTTAGCCAATAGTCGTATTTTAAAAAAGCAGGTTTGAACTACGCTGCTGACCTGTTTGTCAAATTTAAAAATGCTATCAAAGGTCACTCCAAGGTTCTTGACAGAGGGGAGGATGTTTTTTTTGAGGGAGCCCAGAGTATCAGCTGGGGAGGCTGGAGATTGAGGTCCAAAAAAGATGACCTCAGTTTTGCTCTCATTGAGGGTGAGGAAGTTTTGGCTCAGCCAGGATTTGACCTCTGTCAAGCAGTCCATCAGTAGCTGTAACAAGTTTTTATTGGAATTGAGAGGTAGATATATTTGGACATCATCTGCATAACAGTGGAAGGCGACATTGTGTTTTTTGAGGATTGAACCCAGGGGAAGCATGTAAAGTAAAAACAGGATGGGGCCCAGAATCGAGCCTTGGGGAACCCCACAGGTAAGAGGGGCTTTGGCAGAGGAGAAGGCACCTAACTGCACTGCAAAGCTACGGTCTGTCAGGTAGGACCTGAGCCATTCAAGGGCAGAGCCTGTGATGCCAGTGGACTGTTCAAGCCGTGACAACAGGATGCTATGGTCCACTGTGTCAAAGGCAGCTGTCAGGTCTAACAGCACCAAGACAGCTGGGCTACCTGAGTCGGCGGCTAGGAGCAGGTCATTAAAAACTCTTAAAAGGGCTGTTTCAGTGCTGTGCATGGGTTTAAAGCCCGACTGAAACTTTTCATGGATTCCATGCGTAGTTAAAAAAGACTGCACTGTCTATGTGCCTCAAAAGCCGTAGCCATGACAACACATCCCTGGCCGTTAAACACGATATTGCTATAATAATTCCTATGAAAATGGTCATAAACTTGTAAAACTTCACATGTGTGCTAACAGTCCAGCCCCAGCGTTTAATTTTTTAGATTTCGTCAAATATCATTGCCATAGCAACACAATGCTCGCCATGAAACATGGTTTTCTCATAACTGCAGTGAACATGCTCCAAACGGCCCAAAACTTTACATGTTTGATAACGATGCAGCCCTCAAGAGATCTAAGCCTATTATGGGGTATCATCAAATGCCGTTGCCATGGCGACAGATCACTCGCCATCAAACATGATGTTTATGTTACTGCTGTAACTCCTTTAGACATTGTCCGATCGGCCTGAAACTTCCCACGTTTGCTAACGGCCGAGTCCGGAAAACATCTGCGCAACGTCGACATGCGGACCACAGCGGACCTGCGTGGATCGTCGAATACCCGCTCATCGCTGCTTTAATTAAAATTAATATTAGGTTTTTTGTATTATTATTTTATTCAATTTTATATAATTCCCAGCTAGCGGGGAACGTTCTCACAACTTTGGCTAACGTTACCTACAGGTTCAAATAATATTTTAAATAAACATCTGATGTTCAAAGAACCTTTTTAGGATGTTTATTTTTTCAAATAATGTTCCTATAAAGCAGGGGTGCCCAACCTTTTTTGAACCGAGAGCTACTTTTAAAGTTGCCAGTCTGCCGAGATCTACCAGTCCAAATAGAGAGGGGTAGCCATTACTGACAGCCTACTACCAGGTAAATACACACTTCTACTTGTATAAAACTGACCTTTGTACGATGAATACTTCATAAAATACTGCAGATCCTTTATCTTACCTCTTTCTAATCTACACACATAAAAGTATTTAACTGAAGTTACACAACATTGTTGTTGATACAGAGTTGGAGTTTATTCACACGTCACATACTACAGTGGGTAATGTTTTCAAGAAACATTGAACAGTGCTGCCACATGTGACACAGGAAAAAAAGAAAAGACTCTGAACCCTTTCTTTGCCATTATATAAAAATAGTGTTGCAACAAAAGTATAAATTAGGCTTACTAATAAGACAACTCAGATCTGAAGCTACACAGGAATCTGCTGCCAAAGTGCAATAAAAAAGACAAAATTAATAGAATCAAACTCTTTTTTTGCTGCATTTTAGTAGAGTATAAAAAGAAATGCCTTTTAAAATAGGATGCAAGCAACACTAGTTTCTTAACCTGAATTGATAATAGACTATAATCAATTTAAGTTTGCATTCTTATATAATTGTGTACAATAATTATAATGAATAAGTTCAAACAAACTAAAACTTAGGCCTACAGCTGATTAATAACGGTATCTAACTTGAGTTTTTATTATATCAAAAACCTGTTGAAATGATACTGTTATTTTTATTGTCCCCCAAAAAGCGCGTCGGCAGCCTCCATGAATGCTTCTTTCACAACTTCGCCGTCTTTGAAAGACTTCATGTGTTTGGCAAGAACGTGACTGACACGATAAGATGCTATGGTAGCAGCCTTGCTCTTGTTGTTGGGCCTGGTGAAAATGGACTGCTGTGCATTTAGCTGTCCTTTCAGGCCCCTCCCCTTTTGGGAGCGTAGGGCAGAATTAGGAGGGAATTCTGTCTCGTAGCGTTTGTGCACTGTTTTGAAATGCCGCTCCTAAATTACCCTTCTTCGGTAAAGCCACGCTCGCATTGCAGATAAGACAGATGGACTTTGAATTGGATTAGATACAAAAATAATCATCCTCCCACTCGGAGTGAAAATTATATATTTTGGGCTTTTTTGCTTCTGCCATAATTGTGGTCTTGTGTGTGTGTGCGGACTGTCACTCCTGTTGACATGGACAACGTCAGTGAAATAGTGCCCACTGCCCAGAAGCCACGCCCCGACACATGGGGTCACGCCGGCCAATCACAAAGCTTTGATGCGTTCAAGTGCATTATTCTGGCACAGGAAGATTATGTTATAGGACATTAACGATAAAACTGAATATTGTTGTTCTATTTTTAGACGCATCTCGCGATCGACTGGGACACATCTCGCGATCGACTGGGAATCTCCCCTTCCTTCCTTTAATGTGATATGTTAACAAAGGTGGAACGTTTTGCCTGCAACATTCTAAGGATGTGTTTTGGACGTTGTTGGGGTAACACATTAAATATCTTCTTTATAAAACGTTCCCTCAATGTTACATGATAACAAAAGAAGAACATTTTCCAAGCAACATTCAGAAAATGTTTTCGGGATGTTATTGAGGCCTGAGATGGAGAACGTTTTTTTATAAAACGTTCCTTTAATGTGATATGCTCAGAACCTTTCATTACATTTGAACTACAGGTGACTAAAATTGGTGGGCAAAAGCCATTTTATTGTGTTTTAATTTATCGACCGCCTGGTCCAGCAGGTCAGTTTTTAATTGAGTTCACTGCCTTTCTTACTTCTATTATCAAGCTGGATGAAGTGTTATTAGTAGGTGATTTTAACCTGCACATTAATGATACCACAAATTCTGTAGCCACTGAATTTCTTAATATTACCGATTCTTTTAATTTCAAGCAACATGTTTCTGGCGCCACTCACGTGGGTGGTCATACCTTAGACCTTGTTTTTTCTCTGGGACTGGATGTTGATCACATCCGTTGTGAGGATCTACTGATTAGTGATCATAAATGTATTTTCTTTAATCTATCTGTAAAAACTGTCCCCATGTGCCTCAAAACATCATTACGTTGTTCTCGCATTATTACACAGAGTACAGCTGATCAGTTCGCAGCTCACTTTTGCTGTGATAATAACACTAACATGATCGATGTGGAGGTTTTAATACAGTCTTTTAATCAGCACTGCTCCACATTGCTGGACATAGTGGCACCACTAAAGGATAGGACTAGAGCTATCTGCAATACTTCTCCATGGATAACGGACGCTGTCTGCTGCCTGAGGCGGAAGTGTCGCAGGACAGAACGACTATGGAAAACCACTGGGCTGGAAGTGCATCGCCTTTATCTCAAAGATCTTAGATTGTCTTTTAATGCATTAGTAAAAGAAGCCCGGACTGCTTACTTTGCTAAATTAATAACTTCCTCAAAGAAAAATCCCAAGATCCTATTTTATACAATTAATAACATTGTTTCACCACCACTAACTACATTACCATGTCTTTCGAATAATGACTGTAACAAGTTCCTTATCTTCTTTGTAGATAAGGTAACATCTATTAGGTCCGGTATTAATCCTGGGATTTCACTGCCCAACTCTTGCCCCTCTCCATCCCTTTCTATGCTTGGCTCCTTTGAACCTATCAACTCACAAGACCTGATGGATTTAATTAGGAAAATGAAGCCATCTTCATGCCCCCTGGATGTGATACCGACCTCCCTATTTTTAAAAGTTCTACCAACCATCTGCAGTGCTGTATCAACTATTGTTAATACCTCCTTGTCTACAGGATGAGTCTCTTCCTATTTTAAGCATGCCACTATTCAGCCCATATTAAAGAAAACTAACTTAGATCCAGCCTTGCCCGTGAACTACAGGCCTATATCTAAATTACCCTTTCTCTCAAAAGTTCTTGAGAAAGTCGTGGCCAACCAACTCACTGCTGCACTGGAGAGGCACAATATTTATGATAAGTTCCAGTCAGGTTTTCGGAAAAAGCACTCCACCTAAACGGCTCTCCTGCGGGTTTCTAACGACATCCTGATGGCTTCTGATGTGGGTGATTGCTCTGTACTAGTACTTCTTGACCTAAGTTCGGCGTTTGACACTGTAGACCACCATATCCTGATAAAGAGGTTACGTGACTGGGTGGGCATATCTGGCATAGCATTAGACTGGTTTGCATCATATCTTGCTGATAGAAGCTTCACTGTTTCGGTTGGAGACTTTTTGTCAGACTCCTCTCCACTGTCCTGTGGTGTCCCGCAGGGCTCGGTCTTGGGGCCTCTGTTATTCTCCCTATATTTGCTACCCTTAGGACAGATCATAAATAGTTGTAACATTACATATCACTTATATGCGGACGATATCCAGCTCCACATTTCATTCAAACCTAGTGAGGCTTTTAGGATATCAAGACTCTTAGATTGCCTTAGCGCCATTAAGGACTGGACGGCAGATAACTTCCTACAACTAAATGCTGATAAGACGGAGGTTCTGGTTGTTGCACCAGAAATGATTACACCCTTGATTCTGAAAAGTCTTGGACCTTATTCCTCTGCTGCCAACTCCAAACTACGCAACTTAGGGGTAATATTTGACCAATCCGCTTCGTTTGATACCCATGTTAAGCAACTGACGAGGTCATGTTTTTTCCACCTACGAAATATTAGCAAACTGAGATCTGTAGTTTCAACACCCGACCTAGAAATGATTATTCATGCATTTATTTCATCTTGCATTGACTACTGCAACGTGTTATTCTCCTCTCTCAGCGTGTCTGCCCTTGGTCGTCTGCAGTCAGTCCAGAATGCAGCTGCAAGACTTCTCTCCCGGTCAAACAAATGGTCCCACATTACCCCGATACTCAGATCACTTCACTGGCTCCCTGTAGCGTATAGGATTAAGTTCAAAATCCTCACTCTCACCTACAGAGCTCTGCATGGTCAGAGTCCTACTTATGTGGCCGACTTAATCCGCCCGTATACATCAGCCCGCCCACTCAGGTATCACAGGCAAAATGTACTGTCTGTCCCACGTACCCACCTTAAGACCCGCGGTGACCGAGCGTTCGCAGCAGTGGCTCCTAAATTATGGAATGCTCTGCCTCCTCATCTACGGTCTGCGGAGTCTGTTGACTCTTTTAAAACTATTTTAAAGACATTCCTGTTTGGTCAGGCGTTTGGGTAACCAGTGTGCTTGATTTTATTTCTTTTAATACTATATTTTTATTTTTGTTTGTTTTATATTTCATATGTAAGTTTTGTTTTATTGTGTTTTTATTGTGTCTTAAATTCTGCTCTGGTGCTTTTACGACTTTTTAACATGTGTTAATGTGATGTTTTATTGTTTTGTCAAGCACTTTGTGACTCTGTCTGTGAAAAGCGCTTTATAAATAAACTTTACTTACTTACTTACTTACTTACAAAGGTGGAACGTTTTGCCTGCAACATTTTGAGGATGTTTTTTGGACGTTGTTGGGGTAACACATTACATATGTTATTTTATAAAACATTCCCTCAATGTTACATGATAATAAAAGAAGAACATTTTCAAAGCAACATTCGGATAATATTTTCAGGAGGTTATTCTTTTTTTATAAAACGTTCCTGTGATGGCAAATATTAATACGGTCATGGTCAACGTCAGATTTATTTCTAGAGCGCATTAAAAAACAAACTTGTTGCATTTGTTTGAAAAGGATGTTTTAAAAATGTCACCATATTTTCCTTTTGAAAAAAACAAACAAGCACGTAATTCATGATAAGCTGTAAGCAGATATTGCATGTTTGCGGTGGCATTTGTGAGTTCCCAGCTAGACATTTTTGGTTCTCAAATAATTCTGAGAATGTTACCATTCATTGTTCTAGGAATGTTTTCAGCGGGACGTTTTATTTTGGTTCCCAGAATCTTCTTCTGAAAGGTAGGATAACGTTCTTTAAAAACATTCTTGAAATGTTTGGTGATAACTTTCTTAAGATGTTTTTGATAACTTTCTTAAGATGTTTTTGATAACCTTCTTAAGATGTTTTTGATAACATTGTTAGAACATTATGCCCTACTGTTCTTGCTTGTGCCACAAACCTGAAACCAATAGAACAGCTGTACAAGAGAGCTATCAAGGTTTTTGACAGAAAGCCAAATTCATACCACCACCATCCTTGAAAAACACAATTTCTTGAGTTTTGATAATTTTAAGTATTTTAAAAGTATGTGTTTTTTTTAATAAATGTTTACATGGACTGCCCCCCCTCCCGTCGGGGAATTCATCCACAAAAAACTGGACGCTGCACTAGGTCAGAAACCAGAGGAGACTGTGAAGTCCACCATAGACGGACAACTTTTGGACAAAATGTCCTCTCCATTAAAGGCAGCTCATTGTGGAATAGCCTCCCAGGGCGACTGTGGCTGCGAGGGAGTGCGGTCGTCTTTCAAACAGAAGGTTGTGGGTTCGATCCCAGCCCATGCAGTCAACATGTCGATGTATCCTTGGGCAAGATACTTAACCCTGAGTTGCTCCCGATGGCATGGCCAACGGTGTGTGAATGTGTGTGAATGTTAGTTCCTAGAGTAACATACACTGCTCTCTTTGAATGGGTGTGAATGGGTGAACGACATGTAGCATGTAAAGCGCTTTGAGCGGTCTTAAAGACTGGATAAAGCGCTATATAAGTACAGTCCATTTACCAACTGACATACGGAATTGTCCCACTCTCAATAGTTTTAAAGGTCAACTTAAAGAATGGTTGAGCAACAAACAGACGGGCAATCACCGCTAAATCCACTTTAACACAGGGGTATCTCCTCTTGCACTTTATGTAGCACTTTTATATGTCATAGCTGCTACATTGTACTGCCATGTGGTAAATGCTTGTATGCTACTCATGCTCTTCCTGCATATCATGTATTTATTTTTGCTATGTATATAAATGTCATGTTCTTATATGTTGTTGTGACGGGACTACGGATGGAAATTAGCTCGAAGCTAAAATCCGGCTCATTTACACTTGTAAGCATTATTTCGTTTTAAAGTGTTTATCAATGTGCACTGTCCCGATTCAAATAAACGATTAAATGAAATGAAAACGTTTTCAGCAGGACGTTTTATTTTGGTTCCCAGAATGTTCTTCTGAAAACATTCCTAGAACAGGCTTTTATTTTTCCAAGAAGGATCATTATTTATTTTATTGTATTTTATTTGTATTATCATTCCTTTTACCTCTTGTGTTCCTTAAGCTGTGAAACCGTTACATTATGTTGCTATGCTGCATGTTTCCAAAAAGTCTTACCGTCTGATCTGAGGGGAATTTGTTCTCTGTTTTAATTTGATGTGTGCCATTTTGTTAAAGCACTATGAGCTGCACCTAGTGTATGAAAAGTGCTGTATAAATCAAGCTTTATTCCGTGCTCGGACCCAACGGCGTCATAGCACGAAGTGCGAGGAAACCTATTGTTATTGTAGGTATTATTAGGGTCTGAGACCAGGGGGGTATGTCACGAAGCTGGTTCAACCTAACCTGGATATGTTTGAGTTAGCCGGTTGGCCTAATCCAAAACATACGCCCTCTCGCTAAACGGCACTACGACACGGGTTATCAAGTGGATCGCTCAAGCCAGCCGTGCCCTATATAGTTAGGTGCGCGTTTACATGACAGGGGTGGTATTTGGAGCATTCGACCAATCACTAACATGGAGAAGCGTACTGACAGCGCAGCGCGTCATACTTCCTGAATCAAAAGTCAACTATATAATTAGACAAATATGAAGACGTTAAACTTTAAACATCCATGACTTAAACACTTTATCCAGGATAAAAGCCACATAGTTGCACCTGCAAGGTGAATACAGCTGGTAAAAGAAAAAGTGTTTGAATGCGTACATTAACAGGTTTATGATATCACTGCCCGTAAGACACGATCTGAATTTAATTACATTTGACTCGAGTGTTTCGTCAACTTAATGTGTTGCTTAAAATAATACTTCTGCATACAGTATATGTGACACTGTGAGTGTTGCACGGCCAGATACGGCTCAGCTGACTGACGTGCAATATATTCCGTGTGTAAATCGAAGAGATAATACATTTTACAGCATATAGACCGTAACTTTGATCCAGTTACTTATGTTGTGGCAGATATTTAAGTAAGCTTTCTTAACGCTAATGTTATAATAGTCAGATTGCTCTGAAGATGGGAGGTGATATTCTATTAATGTTCACACAGTCGGTGATTTTTGCCGGCCGCCTTTCCTGCAACGGCAGTTTTTCTGTATTTCCTTTCTCCTGTAATGTGACTTGATCGCTTTAAACTCCGCACCCCGCTCCGCACACTGAGCTCTGATTGGTCAGCAGGCAGTGCTTTCACTCAGTTGAGCTCTTAGCCTGCAACCTAACCTGGTCCCGACCAGGTTAGCCGCTCAGCATAAGTTACCATGGAAATCTAGCCTGCTAAAAAGAGAACCAGCTTTATATACCCGGAAAGCCGGAGTTTTCCCTGAATTTAGCCGGCTAAGCGAAAATCCTGCTTCGTGACATACCCCCCTGAGGTCGGGGAAGACCCTATTGAAATCGCTCGCGCAGAAAACGACAGGCAAAAGACCATAAAAAGTGGCCTAAATCATGACAGTAGGTAGCCCACGCGAGGCTAGTCACATGGGCGCTTTTTTATTTTGTTTTACACATAGTCTGGGGGTAACTACGAACTGAGATTTAAAGTGTCGCAACAAATGCAGAATGCGGGCGTGGCCTATGCAAACATTTTTTTTAAACTGCGATAGCATAAAATGAGCTTCGGACGCAAAACTTGGGACACACGTCACAGCCCACGACCTTTTCGAGAATGTAAAAGAAAAACGTAATTTTTCCAAAAAACTGCTCACTAGCGCCCCCTATTGTGTGGTAGTCACATATAGTTTCTCAGAACTTCACGGATTTTGGCACAGACATTCCTCATGGAATTGCGGACATATTTCTCATTAGCTTCCATTAGCCCCGCCCCCGTCAAAGTCTGCCATTTTTAAAAATGTGCGTTTTTCATGCTTTTTAAGCACATTTTTGCAAACTCCTCCTCGGGGAATGTTCGGAAAAATTCCAATCCAGGACAACTTCAGCCCCTATCCAATATGATGCTAAATTGTGAAGCCAAATTGTGATAGCTCAATCGTGGAGGTCGTAAGCTAACAGCGAATACACCATTTTTGACGATTTACATGTCGCAAATTATTCCAAACTACTCGCATACAGTTTTTCCGATATTCACGAAACGCTGTATACACATTGCTATTATGATTGCACACATATTTCAATTTGCTTTTCACTAGCCACGCCCCCCAGAAAGTCGGCCATTTTGAGAAATGTGCGTTTTCCTCCTAGGGAAATGTTAAGCGCATATCCAATCTCATGCTACATTGAGAAGGAATAGTCCTTCGCTCAAACAGGGAGCTCGTAGGCTAACGGAGAATGTACAATTATACTTAAGCTACTGAGACCCGCCTGTCTGCCCGGCGCATCAACTCTCACACACACACACACAATACTCTACAAAACACTCCTACACATTGTAAAACAAACACAAACAGCTCCTATATCTCCTAAAGTATACAAATAAAGTGTGAAATGTAGGCCTGTTACATATATTACTGAGCGATATATATTATACACACTGTTCTGCTTTCTGCACTGACCTCAGCAGCTGTTCTCACTGTAAACATCGCGTCACAATGAAAGCAGTTGTATTAAAAAAAGAAATAGCCTAACATCCAGGGGAGATGTGATTAGTGAGTAAAGAAACGGTAAAGGGCAGAAAGTCTGATGCACATTTGATCATCTCAAATAACTTATAATCACAACGGGAACAGTTTGCAGAGCTGTGCTTCGTTGACATAAGTCCAGCCATGCGTCACGTCTCTTTTAAACATCACTGTTGGCTGAAATCGACTCCGGAGAATACTTCAGTGTACCCTCGGTTATAGCTCCTCCAGAGACACTCCTCTCTCCTCTCTCCTCTCTCCTCTCTCCTCTCTCCTCTCTCCT